>OX451391.1:20282083-20814123 GCA_949629135.1 Eremobia ochroleuca
ATGTGGCCGGCTAATAGTGGAAGGTCAGGTTGTGTTGTGGCTTCGATTTGGCCTTGAGGTAGTCGGTTTACGGGGACTATTCATTTTCATACAAATAAGCGCCCTTCCACGTGTTGTCCTTATGGCGTGTGATAGGTGCCTTAATAGCTCAATAGTTAGGAGGGCCCAGCTGGCCAATAGACAACTTCGAGCCAGAAATAGGCTACTTTTGAAATCAGTCCAAAAACATCAACATTGCAATAACAAACAGAATTCAATACACATCATTTTCAAAACCCAATCTAATTTCATCCTCCGGCGCGTTCAGCCAAGAGTTTGCCCAAGTTGAGGAGATTAGCCAAGTTACGCCGTGACCGACCAAGTTCGCCTCAATAACTCCTGCAGTTTTAAAAACGTAATAAATGTTTCTCTATGAGGTAGAACTGAAGTTTTTCTGTTAAGAATTCTTTTGGTTGGTATGGTGATTAGTTTCGTATTGGTTTTTGAGTGCTTTTGAAAACCGTCTTGGAATTTATATGTTTAGTTGAATGAAAATATCACATGTACGATGATGATACTTACCTGCAGGGTAGTTGTGTAACACACTATCAGTAGTAATGGGTTTCATTTTGACAGTTCAACAACATTCATTGCGTTATTTACGTTGCTGAACAGACACATTTTTCCTACATATGGAGCAATGGATCAGCAATATGCTTCAAAATGATTCGAATTGAGAGTAATAGTGTGTTACGCAATTAGGGTGCTAGTTTATAGCAATAATACTTATTATCATAATAATACGGTCCATGAAAAACCGATTACGAGGTTTAATTAAGGCTAGGGGAGGGAATACCTTATTAAAAACATTTTGAACAATAATTTTATGTTTGATTTCCGTCCTCTTTAGAGCAAAATTTGGTCATTTTACGTGTAGTTTGACCCCCTCATGAGTTTTAGGTAAGTATTAGTAGATTATTAACCAAGGGGATAAAGCAGTGTCTTCTGTCGCGGGTGACGATTCAAATCGCGAGCGTAATGAAGGACTTGAGGTTTACTCCCGAGCGTAGCGAGGGTGTTAAAACCTTAATTCACGAGCGAAGCGAGGAATTTAAGACGAGTCCTGAGTGTAGCGAGGGATTTAAGTTCACCCAAGACTAAGACAGCTTTATCGCCGAGGAAAATACTCTACTTTTCGTACCATTTGCGAAAAAATTAACACAATAATAATACGAGATAAGCATTTATTAAAAATAATGACAATTAAAAATAAATTAAAATAAACTTAACGTTTATGTATTTGAAGAAAACAAAAACGCGGCAAATTCCTAGACTAATATTTTTTTGTCGGAAAAGCAAAGGCATCAAGCTCATACGGCCTCGTCGGTTTTCGTAAATTTATTTAATAATCATAACTGCATAATAAATGCGTATTCCTTTTTCAAAAAGATGTGTAATGCTTTATATATAAACTCAATGGTGTAAACACAGATGGGTAAGGCCACCAAAAATTGTTCAATAACACACTTGAACTGTAACACACAATAACACACTGGAAATAATATAACACACCAGAAAATGGTAAAGCCTAGTGCACATAATTGACAAAATAATAAAACTAGTTTTCATTTGCGGCTTTGCTCGTAAGATTCTAAAATATACTACTAAAAAAACAGAAATAAATACTAAAAATCTTTATTAGAACTTTAAAATAGTTATAAAACTATTGTTAATTTAAGTACTGTCACCGGTAACAAACTCCAAACATAGGGACAAAAAAATGTTGATAGGAAATGTATGAAATGAAATGAATGAACTGCCAAAATCTGCTATTTTTTTCCTGTTCTTTTTAGTTCTTTCAGCGTTTGATTTTTTCTGCCCAAAAATTTTTTCGGGTCCCTTTGTTTTAGTCTTTCCCTGTACAACTTCAGCCTTTCAGCTTGCGTCATTGGCACCTAAAATAAAAAGCAAATTACATATACCCTTCACCGGCAAAGCTTAGCAAATACAATGTTGTTATGTAAAAACGCGACATTCACCATCATGCAAACGGTTCACTCATTTTGCCACTCAGTTGCATATTTAAAATATGTACACAGTATGCGCTAGTTATGTTTATGGTGTTACACGGATTGGTAGCTCTAAACCGAAAATAGGCCATCGTGTTTATCATTGAAAATATTGATAAAAATATAAACATCCGAATTGAGAACCTCCTTCTTTTTTTAGAAGTCGGTTAAAAATAGAATGTAGTGACAATGTGAACTAGGCCTAACGTATCTTCTCGTGTGTTACGTAACACAAAACATAACACACGCAACATGCGGGAATAAACACACGTGAAAATATAACCTTTTTGTGAGAATAAAACTTTTAAATACAGTCTAAATGAACAGAAAACTAGTCGATTCCCCAAAAGACAACATTCTGTACAGTAATTCTGACATTAATAGATTAAATTTCAATATTTACCTTGACAAATTACGTTATATAACTGGGAAAAACTAGGAGACCAAAAATCCGCGAACAGCAAACTCACGAATTACTTCCACATTAAAATGGCTGGCAGAAGTTTGACATTTCTCTATGATCTTAGGGAAGTTGGCCAGCAAAACAAAATATTTTTAGTGCTGCTGTGATTTTAAAACTAATAACTATTAAGTATTTCGTGTTATGTCACACACGGGAATCAATTTCGGCCCATGTTTTTAAACGTGTTTTTTTTTTTAAATAGGCAGACTAAAATTATTTATTTATTTTATAACAAAGCCATAACAGTATAAAATTGGAAAAATGTAGCATTTATATGATAATAACATGATTAGATAATAAAAAAAACAAAAGTTTGGTGCTGCATGGTCGAGGGACATTTTGATTTTGTATGGAAGCTGTAATCAACCGAAAATGTTGATCGAAAATTTACATAAATAGATAAGATATTTTTAACCGACTTCAAAAAAAGGAGGAGGTTATCAATTCGACTGTATTTTTTTTTTTTTTTTTTTTTTTTTTTATGTTTGTTACCTCATAATAACCGACTGGGTGAACCGATTTTCATGATTCTTTTTTTATTTGAAAGCTGGTGCTTCCCGTGTGGTCCCATTGTCACCATTTCAATATCTGATGATGGGATCTTGTAGAAATCGGGGGAACTCTTCAATAAATAACAGCAGATTAACCGCGATTGTTGCTATAGCATATCTAAGCATTGTTTACACCATCACACAACATAATATCACGCCTGTACTCACTACAAAGGTTATAATTTTTTTTTATGATAATAATAATTACGCAATCGCACAACATAACATCACGCCTGTACCCTATAAACGCAGATGCAGCTTCCTGTCACTGATATTTACATAGCAAGTAGTGTTTATATGAATTTGATTGGGGTAGATATAACTAAAAAGTGAAAAATAAAAAATTTTATATTTAAAAAAAACAACCGACTTCCAAAAAACACTACAAAGTGAAAAATAATTTTAATTTCGGAAGTCGGTGTCAAAAAACCAAAATGCGGAACCAACGACACCGACTTCCGAAATTAAAATTATTTTTCACTTTGTAGTGTTTTTTGGAAGTCGGTTGTTTTTTTTAAATATAAAATTTTTGGATTTTAATTAATCCACGTTGTGTAGGAATGCTCTATATATATTGATAAAACTGTAAATGGTATTAGAAATTATGGTACCGATTTCTTTTTTCAAATTTTAGTACGGGCCGCGTTTTATTTTTGAAATGAACATTTTTTCGTGGCCTTACCCAGATGTAGTTCAGTATAAATTTCGGTAAGTATTCCAAATTTAAATCACATTCTCCCCTAGAGGATGAATGAAATTCAGTACAATTTTCTTTCCCTGTTTTTAACAGATTAAAAATGACTATTGTTATGTTCGCTTTCTGTGGCATAGAATGTCACTTTTTTGAGCAAGTAGTACGAAAAATTTTTTTTATTTTTTATATCATTAGAGAGGAAATTGTCTTGTTCTCAAGTCTCAGGAAATTTTATTGTTCTCAAGTGTACTTACAGGAACAAGCAGTCGTAATAACAATCCATTTCGATTAGCTGATAAAGTTTCATAAGAGGAAACGCGGTCGTGTGGGTTTCCTCTGTTTTCTTCCTGACTAATGATACTAGTTCAAATATTTTTCGTCGTTTCCTTAATTTTTGTTTTTTGGCATAATTATATGAATTATAATAATATATAATATTACAAAAAAATAAATAAACAAACTGCTCTCAAAGTGGTGCATCGTGAGGAAACCGGCATGTCCTAGAACCAAAAATTCGGAGACATGTGACATCTACCAACCCGTACTGAGCCCGCGAGGATCGGGGGTGGATTACAGACCACTCGCTCTCGCCCAGAGGATGCCTAAGGTATCCTAGCAGTGGGATAAATGATAAATGATAAATGATTTATTTTCTGTAAGCAGGTTTGTACAAACACTTTTACATGTCAATCATATTTTTTAAACTAGATGAGGTCGGCGTTTCCTATCTGACTACTCTGAGAAGAAAGGCCGAAAAAAAACTCATAGGTCACAGTGTCTTTTAAAGTCCAGACATAATCTTGGTCAGATCATGTGAAGACCATGTAGATTGATGTCTGAAATGGTCTTTTGAGTAAAGAACCACACAGATTGAGCGGACCTGTCGCATTGTCAAAAATCGTGCAGCTCAACTCAGAACTTGAGGAGCCTTACGATTCGACGAACAATATCAATGAAAGGACATTTGGGTAGGCCGCATAAATGACTCAAACTGCCAGATCATTATTAAAACTAACTAAGAAGGAAAACCGAAAAAAAGAAATGACCCACATTTAACATGGTAAATTATAGGCTGATTATGCGTATGAATTATATTTAGAATAACATAAATAACCACTTGACTGCATACGCTTTTAATGCTAACTACATTAAATGCTTAAGGTATATTCCTGACATACTCAAAGCCACAGTCACAGCATTAAAAGCTCTTTCAGTTCAAACGCCAATCCTCGTTCCATTTTCAGATCTCTTGGAGCAAAACTTAGTCATATAACCTATCGAAAACTCATCATGTATTCCCATTGTAGCGATACTCGTCTGGCAGTCTGTTCGGGCTCTTAAATAACTAAGTGAGCCTCAAACTAACTGAATGAACCTCGACTGTGCGAAATTAAGGATTCGGATGCTTGACGAGAATTTTGTCCTTCATGGTAGTTAATTGGCTTGGCAAGAAAAATGGTCATGCAAATTGTATGAGCCAAATGGGTAACGGTTAGGGGTTACTATAATGGGTAACTAAGTTGTGCGTTTTATTTATAACTAACTGCGCCCCGCAGTTTCACCCGCATAAGTCTCGATCCCGTAAGAATACCGGGATAAAAAGTATTATATGTGTTAATCCTGGTTATAAACTATCTGTGTGCCAAATTTCATAGAAATCGGTCCAGCCGTCTGAGCGTGAAGAAGTAACAAACATATAAATATATACACACACACACTCACAAACTTTCGCCTTTATAATATTAGTGTGATTATATTTTAGATGTAGTTATTTAATTTAGGAAATTAATTCATTTACTGGGAATCTGATAACGAATCATGGTCAGGATGTACCCCTGAATTGTAAATTAATTGACCTTATATGATATATATCAAATGAATCTATGTGAACCTCTTCCTTGAACTAACACTGTAGCGGTTTCCAGGAAACCTATTTTCGGAAACTGGGGTTTTCAGAATATTGATAACTAAAGGAGAATAGGCACTGAACTATGGGTTTCTGCCCTGAAGCCCAATAGCAATAAGATATATGTCAATCGAAACAGCTTTTCAAGTAGATCCTTTGCTACGAACACGACTTTTGCCAATTGTTAATCTGTTTATCTAAATATTAAGAAAAATAGATGTTAGTGTGTCTGACATTAAAAAACTCGAACAACGTTTGACCGATCACTATGAAAGTTGACACGTAGGGTATTTTTTTTTTCATATATAAAGTTTTTATAGGTTTCTATTCCTGGCCTCCATGCGCCCGTAGCCGCGGTCCAAAGCTAGTTTTACTTATAGATAATTATCTCCAGCTGAATAAGCTTGAATATCCCAAATCAGACAGTAGATCGATAGATACCACGAGTAGATTGAACTATTGAGATAACAAATTTGATTCCTAATGTAATTGCGGTACTAGAACAGCGGGCTTAGGTATTAATTGTGTCAATTTAATCGTATTAATTGGGTTACTAAGTAATTGTAATTTGATTGACTTGCTGAGCATATTATATTCCCATCGAATTGCTTCTAGCTCACAAACTAATAAAATAGACAGACATTATAAAAACAACAGCCGGTCGATGCTGTAAAGATCTCACCGTGAAATCATAACTGAGCACTTAATAGTGTCAATACTTCCCGCTCACTTCACCTAAGTTCTCACGGTGAGATTTTTACAGAACAGCACTGCAGAAGAGCGATTCCCGTAAATAAAAACGTTCAAACTCTAGTTACAATGACATCTCAGCAACGATCAATCTCAAATGTCAAAAATGTAGGAAAATTAGAGGCAGTTTTGACAAAGATAAAATAAAATAAATAGATTGTATTTTTTACAGATTGCAACTGCCCTTCTGACAGTGAACGTTCTTAGAATGACAGGAATTGCCCCTCTGATATATTCGGGTAAAATCGAAGAAAAGGTTTGTGCTGACATCTAAAAGTAACTGTGTTGGGCATCGTTTTATTATTCTATCAAATGATCTGGCAATGAGTATGAATGTGAAGGGCTATAAGAGTAGGCGAAGACCAAAAATACGATGGATGGACTGTGTGAAACATTATATGGCTAGAGAGGGAGTGACTACCGAGATAACGACAATAGAGAAGTATGGAAGAAAAAGACATGTTGCGGCGAACGAATGATGAAATGATATCGTCTAACTAGCCATAAATAAACGGTAAATGAAACAGAGCATTCAAGTGTTAAACCGTAAACCAGCATATTTTTCTACTTAACATTTTCATGAATTTCCACCTAAAAGAGATGATTATTATCTCAAGTAAAACTTCTTGTTTCAGCGAAATTTTTAACGTTCCATAGTTAATGAGTTAGAAACATGATTACGCAGGTTCTCTTTATGCTATGTTTGGTACTAAAGGTTCTAAGATAAGCGAATAGAAAGTATTGTGCTGGCTACGGTATTTTTAACAGTTTATGAAAGAATTATAAGTCGTTCCTCGAAAGTCTGGAGATTGATTTTATACTGCTGCTACTGCCCGCCAGTTAAAGTAATAATATAATAATAATAATAATATAAATATTCCACAACTTTCACACAACGCCATCTAGTCCCAAACTAAGCAGAGCTTGTGCTATGAGTACTAGACAACTGATAAACATAAATATATATTTCTAAATACATACATATTATAGATAAATTACACCCAGACAAAGAACAAATGATCGTGCTCATCACACAAACATTTGTCCTGGGTGGGAATCAAAAAAGTATTATATTCTGGGAAATCATGGCTAAATAAATGGAGGAACTGGTGGCTAAAAATAACAGGCGCACGGGTCGATCGAATGTTCAACTACGTTTGCTGCGGTCGGTTCCTGAAAGGCTGGCCATTCATTACATATCGAGACGCCTGCGTGCCTCGGAAAGCAAGCTAAGCCGTTAGTCCCGGCTATCATTCGTAGATCTTTGACAGTCGTTACGGGTTGTTAGATTAGAAGCCTAAAAGTCTGACGGCCAGTCTTACCAAGGGATATCGTGTTACCCAGTAACTAGGTTGTGGAAGTCAAATTAGTAGTCGCTCCATATAAAAATACTGGTATTCAGCTGCATCCGGTTAGACTGGAAGCCGACCCCAACATAGTTGGAAAAGGCTAGGCAGATAATGATCGTGAATTTGCTCCTTAAGAGACCAGCTGTTACTTGTTACTGACGTGCGGCGTACCATACCTACCCGCTCTACTCGTATTTACGTCAACTGTAAACCCTACCAACAGCAAATAATAAAGGCGGCAAAAACTAACGTCAACATTTTAGACCCTCAGGGGAACAGCATTCTTCAGATTTATTTCGGGTTTACGTGGAGGTAGGAAGTGTTTTGTTTAGAGAATGGAGTGAGTATTTTGACACTTGGAATATTTGCACGATAAGTATTTTTATAGTATTATATACTCCTATAGTATTTTTATCTCACGATATTTGCACGACCTACTATAGTTTTTTTTATCTCACGATATTTGCACAGTATCTAGTTCTGTTATTGAAAGAATCTGAAAATTATAATCAGAGGTACCACAACGAGCCATACTATATTTTGTGTTATCTTTTCATACAAAACATGACGCAAAAGAAAATTATTGACCATTATAATACGTTGATTCCTTCGAAAAATTCATCTTTCCAACTAAACTTTTGTCTATAATATTAGGTCATCCCACTAGTGATGGGCGTTGAATCAACGAACTAGTTGAATCAACGTTGATGTCTCTTCAACGGGATTAACGTTGACCGTGTACAAATCAACTCGTTGAATTCGTCAACGAGTTACGAGACAACGACGTTTATGAATTCAACTCGTTTGACGAAGCGAGAAACTGAACCCCAGCGTTTTGTTTTCAACGTACGTAAATTGTATTTCTTTAACAATAAAACTCCCGCTACGATGCGATAGGCATGATAAAAATTTGAACCATTGAATATTTATTTAGTAATTTGATCAATGTCATTATTTAAAAAAAAAGTAAACGATGACATTATTAATTCTTAAAACTATCATAAGTATTCGTGCGCGGAATGAAACATTTCCGCGCCGGGCCTGTGACTGTAGGTAGGTAGTAGGTAAAGTCATCATAAAATGTTATCTAATTTCATTAGGTAAACTGCATCAAATTGTTCGTAATTAACCTTACAACAGCATACGTTAATAAAAGCGTTTAGGCGTTTATCGTTCATGCAAGTTGACGTTCGTAACACGTTAACTCGTTGACGAAATTAACTAGTTGATCAACTAGTTGACAAACGCAATTCAACGTTAACGTTTCGTTGAAAGAAAAACCTTCAACGACCCATCACTACATCCCACTTCCAGTGTCATATTTTTTATTTCCAATATTTATGTATTGCGCAATGGTATGCAATAGCAAAGACTATTATAACCACTTGACTGCGTATACAGTGCCCCGACGCACGAAAACTATTAGTATTTTGTCGCCTATGTATAGGCTACGGTACTAGTAGCAATTTTAGTTGTGTCCAAGTGTTAGACCTGCGTGCACGCTAAATTAATATAATTTTTTTATAACGTTTATGCAATTATAACGCATCAAAATGCCTTCATGCGCGGTGAAGTGGTGTGGGAAACATTCTTAGACATCTAGTTACAAAAAGGATGACATAACTTTTCATCGGTACATAAACATTACGAAAAATTATTTTTGATTTAATCAGATTATAAGCCACTGCAGGGGTCTATTTAAAATGGTGGCTGGGTAAACGAGCACACTTTTGAGTCGCGCGTTGATGTCTTTTGGAAAAGTCTCGTTCTTGTATTAGACAATTCTAATGCTTCTATCCCTTTCTTTCCTTTTGTATGTTTATCGTAAAAAATAGTGCTGTTATCTTTAATAGCTGAAAGTTGATATCGAGAAAAATAAAATGAATACATTTTTTATTCAATTCACATACTTTAATAAAATAACTATCTACTATTAACCGACTTCAAAAAAGAAATACCGACGAACTGAGAACCTCCTCGGTTTTCAGTTCGTCGGTTTTTTTTTTTTTTTTTGTATTTTCCGGGATTTTTTAGTTCTTTCTGTCCCCGACCGGGGCCGATCAGTCCATTTCCGGGATTTTTTTTCGTAATTGATTGATTTTGATTAAATATTATTTCTATGATTTTGATTTAGTATTTATTATAATGTTAAAATCCATTTATCGATATCGACTATTTTCTCTTAATGAAGTAAAGCAGCCCTAACGATGCAACTTGACCTTGAACTGACCAATTGCAGCCGCGCGTTCTTCCTCATCCCCCGGCCCGCAGTAGTGAGTCGTGTGCTTCGAAGAAATCGGCCCATACGCTCTCTAGTGGTTATATTCTCTATGTGCAATAGTTAATACATGTGTTGTCTTGTACAATCATGTTAGTTTAATTTGGTGTGTTGTATTGTCAAGACGTGCATTGATTTAAAATGCAAGATTTAAAAAAATCTATTAATGTAGTGGAGCAACGTATATTTCTAAAGTTTTGTGCTTTACTCAACTACTCTGGAGGAGCTGCGCACGACTTACTGGTAAGGTGTGTTGGTCGTAACGCCTTAAATAAAAGAACCGTACAGCGATGCCTTGAAATGTACAAACAAGGAAGAACCACAGCTGAAGATGAGCCGCGAGCACCTCGATCATTATCATCGACTAGATTAGAAGCAAGGGACAAAATCAAGGAAGCACTTCGTCAGTCACGTAGGGTTAGTGTCAGTGATCTCTCCACTCAACTTAACATTCCTCATTCCACTATACATAGAGTACTCACGGAGGATTTACGTCTGGTCAATAAAAGTGCAGTGTGGATGCCCCACACTCAGAACACGGATCAGAAGGAGTTTCGTTATGAAACTGCGCGTAGCCATTTATCGTGGTATCGCCGTAAATGATAAATGATAAATGATAAATGATTTATTTTCTGTAAGTAGGTTTGTACAAACACTTTTACATGTCAATCATATTTTTTTAAACTAGATGAGGTCGGCGTTTCCTATCTGACTACTCTGAGAAGAAAGGCCGAAACAAACTCAGAGGTCACAGTCTCTTTTAAAGTCCAGACATAATCTTGGTCAGATCATGTGAAGACCATGTAGATTGGTGTCTGAAATGGTCTTTTGAGTAAAGAACCACACAGATTGAGCGGACCTGTCCAGTCAGTGCACGCATTTGTCAAAAATCGTGCAGCTCAACTCAGAACTTGAGGAGCCTTACGATTCGACGAACAATACCAATGAAAGGACATTTGGGTAGGCCGCATAAATTACTCAAACTGCCAGATCATGATTAAAACTAACTAAGAAGGAAAACAGAAAAAAGAAATGACCCACATAGTCTTCACACTCACAATAATAATAATAATAAAAAATAAGATACTTTACAAAGTAAATATCCATGTCATTGTTTATATAAAATTCATCAATGTCAATGTGTATATAAAAATCCGGACATAATCTTTGATCTTTGAGGACTATGTAGATTTGTGTCTGAAGTGGTCTTTTGAGGAAAGAACCACACAGATTGAGCGGACCTGTGCAGTCAGTGCACGCATTCGTCAGTAACCGTGCAGCTCAACTCAGAACTTAAGGAGCTCAACGATTCGACGAGTAATACCAAGGACAGGACATTTGTGTAGACCGCATAGACCGCTCAAAGTGCCAGACCATGATTAAAACGGAAACCCACATAGTCATCACATTCACAATAATTAAAATAATATAAGACTTCAAACAGTAAATGTTCATGTCATTCTGTAAATAAATAGATATTTAGAAAGAGAAAAAACAAAAGTGTAAGTCAGCAAAAAATAAAAAATAAACAACATTCACTGTCTAGACCTATTGGAGCAGCTCAATCCCAAGCTTTTTTGTCCTCAATATAGTCTTTTACAGTATAATAGGCTTTCTGGCATAGTTTTAACTTTATAAAAGATTTGAATTTATTAATGCTTAGTTCTTGAATGTGGCTAGGAAGTTTATTATAAAAACGTATACATTGGCATCTAAACGAGCCACCTATTTTCTTGAGCCTTGTTGTAGGAACAACAAATTTGTGTTTGTTCCTAGTATTTATGTTATGGATATCACTGTATTTTTTAAACAGATTAATATTTTTATGTGCATACAAAAGATTATCATAAATGTACTGAGAAGGCACAGTCATTATATTAATCTCTTTAAACTTGTCTCTGAGGGAGTGTCTAGGACTTAATTTATAAATAGAACGAATTGCCCTTTTTTGTAAAATAAAAATTGTCTGAATATCGGCGGCATTTCCCCACAGCAGAATACCGTATGACATCACACTATGAAAATAACTAAAGTAAACTAAACGGGCTGTCTCTAAATCAGTTAAATCACGAATTTTCCTAACGGCGTATGCTGCAGAGCTAAGCTTTCTTGACAATTTATCTATATGGGGGCCCCATTGAAGCTTGGCATCTAAAGTTATGCCTAAGAATACTGTGGAATTTTCGGGTTTTAACTCTTCACCCTTTATGAGAACACTAGTTTCTACTTGTCTAACATTTGGTATCGTAAACTTAATACATTTCGTTTTTTTTTCGTTAAGAAGTAGATTATTAACATTAAACCAGTTAACTACTTTTGCGAGGGCACTATTTATATTGTCAGTAACCAGCTGCTGACGTTTGAGTTTAAATAAAAGTGAAGTGTCATCTGCAAACAACACTATATCATGTTCATCCTTTATGAGGTAAGGCAAGTCATTGATATAAATAATAAATAAAAATGGTCCAAGTATTGAGCCCTGTGGGACCCCCATTCTTACTACAGATCCGGGTGACCTTTTCCCGTTAACATCAACTCTCTGAATCCTATCACTTAAGTAAGAAGTGAGAAGATCCAGAGAGGCGTTCCGGATTCCGTAGTGGTGAAGTTTCCTGATTAAGGTTTCATGAAGAACACAATCGAATGCCTTTGACAAATCACAAAAAATGCCCAAAGCATCGCATTTGTCCTCCCATGCATTATAAATATGTCCTAAAAGTTCAACTCCGGCATCGGTAGTTGAACGACCCCTTGTAAAACCGAACTGTTTATTATTCAGTAATTTATTGTTATTGAAAAATCTTTGCAATTGATTTAAAATAAGTTTTTCATAAATTTTACTAAAGGTGGGTAGTACGGAAATAGGTCTATAATTAGTAGGGTCTGATGTACTACCCGATTTAAACAACGGTATTATTTTACTGTGTTTCATAAGATCAGGAAACTCACCACATTCAATACAATTATTAAATATATCAGCTAAAGTAGGTGCTACAATGTTTATAATTGTCTTAGCAACATCCACAGAATTGCCCCATAGATCTGCAGTCTTTTTAACATTCAACATGTGAAAAGTTTTAATTATATCTGTACAAGTGACAAATTCGAAGTGAAATTCCGAATCACAAACTGGAACGTTTTCCTTAAGTAAAGACTCTGCAGCAGTGGGTGATGAGCTTAGAGATTTAGTAGTTACCACGGGAATCTCTGTAAAGAAATTTTCAAAGGCCGCGGCGACCTGGGAATCTGATCTAATTACATTGTCATCAATAGCAAGGCTGTAGTCACTACTTCGGTTGCATGACCTTCCTGTTTCGCTATTAATGACATTCCAAGTCATTTTAATAATGTTATTACTATTTTTAATTTTTGAACTCAAATAACGTGACTTGGCCATACTACAGACTGCTTTAAATATTTTAGAATAATTTTTAACATATAAATTAAATTCAGCAGTGTTTATACAAATTCGTTCATCATATAATTCATAAAGTCTTTTTCTACTTTTATGTATACCAATGGTGGCCCAGTCACTGAAGGAAGCGTTACTATTGACTGATAATGTCTTTGGAATGAATGTTTTATCAAATTGTGTGCAATATATATTAAAAAAATCATTATATTGTTTGTTAGGGTCATCATTAGTCAACAAAAGTGGTAATTTTCTTAAGAGTTTAGTTTTAAACGTTTCTAAGCGTTTAGTTGTTTTTGGGTTAACAGTGATATCTTTTTTAAAAACTTTTTTGTTTTGATTTATAATAGTGATCAGCTGTCCGCAATGATCTGAGTCTATTAAATTAATCATTTCTTTGTGATTTGGTATAATGTCTGTATAAATGTTATCTAGGCATGTGGCACTAGTAGGAGTTATTCTAGTGGGCTCCAAAAATAGGTTAGCAAGATTGTATGACTGAAACAAACTTATGATTTTAGTACTTAACCCAGAATTTTCTAACAAATTAACATTGAAATCACCGCAAGTGATGATGGACTTGTTTGTATTACAGATTTTGTGCAACACTTCATCCATAACCTTTTCAAAACAATCATACAATCCTGAAGGAGGTCTGTATACACTTAATATAATGAACTGCTCCAATTCTATACAGGCTATTTCAATTGTCCGCTCAACAGAGAGGCTCACAATGTCCTTTCGGTCCTTAAATTTAAGCTGGTTATGTACTAAAATTAATGAGCCACCATGTATAGCATTTACTCTGCTGAATGAACTACCAACCTGGTGATTACTAAAATTGAACATGAACTGGTGGCTTTTAAGCCAATGTTCTGTCATACAAAGAATATCTACATTGTTAAAATTCAGGAATAATTCTACTTCTAAGTCTTTATTTAAAAATCCTTGAATGTTTTGATGCACCAGATTGATACTGTTTAATTTTTTTACACTTTCATTTGAGTTATTTATTGCCTTAGTTACATTTTTGCTAGAGGTTGCCTCTATTGTCCTAATTTCTAATTTAAATGATGATTAATGTCATTAATTTTGAGCAAATTATTGACAGAACAGTTTAAAATGTTTTTGCATTGCTCAAAAGGAGCAATTTGTTTAGCCAAATTTTTGGCTGAAATAGAAAAAAAATATGATAGCGACATAGCTATCTGTCTTTTGAGATAGGTAGAAAGATAGTACATAACACAATTGTATCTATCTTTTGTCAAATATAAATTACTATCAATATAATAGTTAGTGTCAATTAAATCTATTAACTTATCATTATAAGTTAAATTATGCAATTTCATGTTTATATCATATCTTAATCTATTTTCTTCCTGTGGCAAACTGTTACTGTAAGGGAATGTAAACAACACAATTTTTCTTAAACTAAGGTTGCACAAGGTTCTATGATATTGGAGCAATTCTCCTTTATTTAAATTTCCTCTATTTCCCATAAAAATTAATAAAGTTGTTTCCTGCTTAAAGTTACATTTAATAATTTCTTTCATAATATCAAACAAAGAACAACCAGGCATGCAGTAATTTATTACAGAGTGTCCCGGATATTCATCTTTCAACAAGTGACCTAAGTCCTTTCCAATCTCATCACAAAATAGTACAATATCATTGTTTACAATTTGTTTACACGGTATAAAGGAGCTATTAACAGAAGGAATTGGCAAATCAACACAAGGATCCGGTAATGTGGTATTGCATGTTGACAATGAATGGTCCGGTGTAGGCACATGGGATGGTATTTGACAGCGCTCACAGCTGTTAGTTTGTGAGTTCACCAGCTCATTCATTGCCAACACATATTCCCTCATTAGATCTTCAGAGGTATTATATTTGTTAGTCATTGATCTTAGTTTCTCCTGTAGATGGTCCAGTTGAGATTGCAAGTCCTGTGTGTCAATGTCGTATTTCCTAGTACTTTGCTCCAAATTAAAGGAATACATATCTAACTGTTTAAGTAAATTTAACCTTTCCCTGTTAAGTTTAACATTTTTTATAAAGAACTTTTGTCTTTTTACCATTTTTTGCGTTTTAACAATGTATTTATTAATTTTTATGTATTTTTTAAGTTTGTTTTTACTAGTGACTACCCTCACTGAATTACATGATTTTGATTCATCATCACCTGTCAAATCAATTGTGTAAGTGGGGTTTATGGCAGAAACCATTGACGGGGCAATAGACACCAGCTCATTGAACAGACTTTGATTCAGCGAGGCGGTGATGTTATGATTTAAGAAAAATATACTTAATAGATTCATATGCCTTATGAAACTTGGGTCGAATTTTATACTCCTCGTCAAAGACATCAGTCACGATGTTGGGTGGAACCGGGAACTTCAGCTGAACATTTACCACGTGCAGAGCTACATGAACGAAAAATACTACTAATAGTAGCTATGGATGTCAGAGGCATTGCTTTTTAGAGAACTTATGATGAAAATACAACTATGACTGGAGAGCGATATAAGTCATTTTTAGAAGAAAATATTCCTATTTGGGCAGACGAACATCATATAACGAGTCCTATAATTTTACATGATAACACCAGACCGCACAAATCAAAAATAGTTCAGAATTTAATTGAAGATAAAGGATGGATTGAAATTATTCAGCCGCCATATTCCCCGGATATGAATCCTTGTGATTTCAATTGTTTTGGCCATGTGAAGAGGAAATTGTCGGGTACTCGATACAATAGCAAAAAGGAGTTAGATATTAAACTAAAGAGCATTATTGATGAATTAAATGAAAGTGGTACTTTAAATGGTGTTCAAGATTTGCCAGCAGTCTGGGAGCGAGTGATTAATAGTGGTGGAGATTATTGATTAGTGTCACAAGGTTATATAGTATAGTAGTCAGTTTTTGTAAAATAATAATAATAAAAAAATATGACACTGGAAGTGGGATGACCTAATAGAACAAGCATAATACCTTCTCCTACTTAAGAAACAAAAGAAAGAAATAACAATGGTTTACTCTGCAAAAACAAGACGCACTTTACAAAAAAATTGTGAAAATACACATACTAATACAAAGTAGCCAAAAGCCTCGTATTCAAAACTTAAAAAAATGCAATGGATTAGCAATATTCTTCAAAATTATTCAGATTATGATTGATTGTGTGTTACGGAATTAGGGTGCTTGGTCAACATCAAAACCAAAGACAATACAAATTGCGTATTGCGTTGCAACACTGGCGAATATTAGCCAACAAACAAAACATATTGCAGATTGCAGAGTGGAAATGACCTACTTTTGCAACAAACAACTTCAATATTGATATGATATACCCAAAATGTCGCCTCTATTTCACCATTCGTAAGTCTCTGCATATCAGGTAAGGCCAGACCCTAAACCCTCACGCCGTCAGCATTTGTGTGACATCTCCACTGAGTTATTGCGGTGACGTCATAATTTTAATGCCTTCCAAACTTCCCTTTTAGCCCTTTGCATGTCATGCAGGAGGTAAGCAGAAATGTAAGTGATATGTCCAGTTTGTGAGTAGATCCTACTCCTACTAATATTAGGTATAAGCGCGAAAGTTTGTGAGGATGGATGGATGGATGTTTTTTACTCATCTAACTAGCAGCGTCCCGCGGTTTCACCCGCATAGGTGTCGGTCGTGGGAATATCGGAATAAAAAGTATCCTATGTGTTATTCTGATGTATAAGCTATATTACTGTAAAGTTTCATCAAAATCCGTTTAGGAGTTTTTGCGTGAAAGAGTAACAAACATCCATCCATCGATACATCCATCCTTAGAAACATTTGCGTTTATAATGTAAATCGGATATCCGTTTGCTTAGATTACTCATAGCTACCGTGTAACTGTCTATCATGTTATATGATTTTACTCCCCAGCTGCGAATTGATACGTTATGTAAACGGAGATCATTGAATTAATTCGATTGAAACATGAGATGAGATGAAATATTTCCTCAGCTGATCCCTAGTGAGGAAATATTCATTCGATTGAGAAGGACTTTACATAATAGGATCGAGTATTTAATGTCATATGTTTAGAGTTTGGTAAATGATAAATGATTTATTTTCTGTAAGTAGATTTGTACAAACACTTTTACATGTCAATCATATTTTTTTTAAACTAGATGAGGTTGGCGTTTCCTATCTGACTACTCCGAGAAGAAAGGCCGAAACAAACTCAGAGGTCACAGTCTCTTTTAAAGTCCAGACATAATCTTGGTAAGATCACGTGAAGACCATGTATATTGGTGTCTAAAATGCTCTTTTGAGTAAAGAACCACACTGAGCGGACCTGTCCAGTCAGTGCACGCATTTGTCAAAAATCGTGCAGCTCAACTCAGAACTTGAGGAGCCTTACGATTACAATACCAATGAAAGAACATTTTGGGTAGACCGCATAAATTACTCAAACTGCCAGATAAAACTAACTATGAAGGAAAACAGAAAAATGGAAATTGATTAGGTATTGTAATAGAAATTGTAACAGAAATATGTAGATATGCATAATCTGCGTATAATGTTCCCACTGTTGGGTCACCGGCCTCCTCTCCGTGATAGAGGGTGGTTGGCCGTCATTCCCTACGAAGGATCGTCTTTGAATTTTCGGTTCTAGGACATGCCGGTTTCCTCACAATGTTTTCCTTCACCGTTTTTTAGAGCAGTAGTGATGAAATAGTTTACACAAAGTAAAACGCCTGTCAGGGTTCGAACCTACGATCTACAACACTAAAAAGTCACGGCCGTTACTAGGGGGCCATCTCTACTCTTCATCATGTTAACGAAGGTAACATAAACACAACTTCAGTAAGCATGCACGTTTTTTTTTTTTTTAGTTTTTTGGTGGGAAATTATCAAATAACTTCTCCCGCTCTGGGCGGAGCGGGAGGGCGTGTCAGACTTTTACTGACTAGAACCCACCCGTGTTCCTTCAGTTGCCTTTGCCAAGGGCCACGGTATCTCTTTCGAACAACCCGCGACCCTGGAAGCATGCACTTACGTGGACATTCGCGAACACATGGTTAGGGTTTCGTTGAACTCTTAATTTGTCGGGTAAATAAAAGATGTTCATAAGTAAAACAATCATCTTATTATAAATTGACTAGCTTTTTCCTGCGGCGTGGCGTCACCCGCATGAAGGTCGGAGAGTGTCCCACGGGAACTTACTAAAACTTACTAAAATTTCAATTCATTTGGGTCATCTATCTGCTGAATTTAATTTACTATGTAAAAAGGATGGATTTTTGAGATAAGGCAGTACAGATCAAGAAAACGGCCATTTATCTAAAAAACTTCCGATCCACTTACTTACTTATATGGATCAAAAAACTCTATCGGAACAACTAAGGTTTGAGTGCTAGAAACGTCAAAAATCAGAAAAAGAAAAACTTTTCCCATAAATTTCGTAAGAAATGAGACTCTCTACTTTCATATGATGGATAGACCGGCCGTTACAACGAAGACTGGCCGAAAATAAACAAAAAAAAATTAAACTTTCAATTTCGAACAAATACGCTTTTTTTTCGGGATAGGTACAGTATACGGCTTAGGCTTTTGAGGCTCGTTGAGTTTAGTTTCCATTTTTTTTTTCAACATGACTAATTAAACTTTCAGTCCTGGACACAAACCCAAAATCCTTACAAAACGCAGACTTAAAAGGTCCTGACCAAACATCAATTACGTACTTATTTCACAGTCGATTGCGCACCTGTATTATCACAGGGGATTCTTTCTCTGAAGAGCCCTCAGTAAAAACACTACATAATACAAATTCTGTCGACTACTGTTTCAAGCAAGCGCCGTAAAGTTGTTTGTTGTATTTTTCTAGTTTATAGCACTGCTAAAGAATTTCTGGGAGATATTTTGTAGTGTTCCTCTTTTATGTGTAGGTTTTGTTACTATTTTAGTAAGTTAAGAAGAAATTAATACGTTATCAACATGATATTTACAAGGTATTTGATTGCCCCGTTGGTCTAGTGGTTGCAAGCGCGTCTGCTAAGCGTGGGGTCCTGGATTTGATTCCCGGGTCGGGTAAAAGTGTTATTGGGTTTTTCCACTGGGAATTTCTTAGTAACAACCCGGAGTTTAGAAGTTGGCGGTGTGATACCCGCGTGCCTCGGAATGCACGTTAAGCCGTTGTTGGTCCTGCGCCTGATCTCTCGCCGCTCGTGGCGGATTGCTGTCCCATCGGACTATGAGAGTGAGAGAAGAGAGAGTGAACCTGTGTTTGCGCACACACTTGTGTACTGTAATATCTCCCGCGCCGCAGGTTCGCCTCTGCTGAGATTGCCGCAAGGACCGAAATTCGGTATGGACGATTTTATTTACTAGGTAGACAACTGGGGGCTTCATACTCGTATACTGCATTCCTTCCCGCTTCCCTACGGAATAACCACTACTACTCTAATTGAGTCTACTATATCTAAACAATATAGTACATACATTATACCCATTACCTTTGAATAATATACAGGGTGACTTGTAATTCAGCGTATTCCTTCCAGGAGCTAATTCTATGAACCCCTTTGCAACAATTAAGCACCCTGAATATTGTAAATTCTGTACTTGAAAATGATTAAAAATTAACTTTTCGCTGCATCTTTTAACTGTTTGATGTTTTATATCACTTGGTTACGTACAGACGCCAGCACATCAAGCTACAATCTGCCAAATGAATTTAATAGATTTTTAACTTTATCGCTAGAGCATTGGGTTCAAAGTTGATTAGGAAAATTTGACAATTTTGGATAGCTTGATGTGCTGGCGTCACAAGTCACCCTGTATACCTTTCAATAATATAGTACTATAACTAAATAATATAGCGCACACATGATACACATTACCTTTTTGAGAGAAATCCCGCAAAATTCCCTACACATGAATGATAAACACACTAAGTAAAAAAAAATGCCGTTTCATACAGTTTGACCGCGTAGGTGTAGCATTTTTTCTATGAAACAGCAGATTTTTTTTTTTGATAAATGACGAAAAACTTCAATGCAAAGGGTCCTAAATCTTGTACTGAATACAAGGTAATAAGTTGCGCGTGGATATCACTGCCACCTGTATAGATCAGCAGTAGTAGGTACTGTTAATATGCATTCTAGTCGTCACGGGTGGTGATTATGATTATGCTAAATTGGATTATTGTAAATACACGACTATCAATCAAATCAGCCTATCGCAGTCCACTGCTGGACATAGGCCTCTCCCAAGCTGCACCACAACATCCTGTCCTCCGCCTTCCGCATCCAGTCTACCCCAGCCACCTTCTTCAGGTCGTCCGTGCATCTAGCTGGGGGGCATCCCACACTACGCTTGCCGATACGCGGTCTCCACTCCAGGACTCGTCTGCTCCACCGCCCACTGCCACTTCAGTTTACTTACTCTGCAAGCTATGTCGGTAACTCCGGATGCTTTCCGAATAATTTCCTGATTTTATCCTCAAAGAGACTCCGAACATAGCTCGCTCCATAGCGCATTGAGCGACCTTGAGTACGACTATCATTCCCTACTTATATTTTTCCTAAATGTTTTAACTAGCAGCACGGTATTGCAGAAGGAGGATTTATTCTGCACAAATTTCCCTAAAAGTCGGTTAAAAGAAAATGTGTAATGACGTTTGGTATGGCCCGACAGCGGCTAGCGAAATCTGCTGAAACTCGTCCAATTACATCGGGAATGTTTTCAGATAGCTACAGTACCGCTGTGGGTAGGGCGACCACTGTTTTCTTGATCGAGAGACAAGAATTAAATTATGGTGAACGAGTTCTATGAAGATTTTATTTTCTATTTACAAAGACAATTCTTTGTAAATGTTTTACATCTACTGTCTACATCTCTTTATCCATTTTCCTGTCTCAGGTATGCTGGATGAGGTTTCTTTAGAAATGAGCATCACCTTTGTACCTATTTTTTCTGTTCTTTTTTTTTCTTGTCTGTTTGTATTGTGTGTGTACCTACACAAATTTATTAAATAAATAAATAGGTGGTCCTTAGCTTTCTGGCACACACACACACACACACACACACACACACACACACACACATCTTCGAGTGTTTTCTCTGTGACAGCTGTGTCTTTTTGATTAAATAATGCTTGAATTGAATAGGTGGTTTTTGAGATATTGCTCATTGCTTCAAAACCCGTATCGATTTTGTGGGAAATTGGGCAGGTACACCTTTACAGAAAATTAAAAATAAACCTTTTTTTCTCTATCATGGACACACCTCCGCAGAGGCATAACAATGCATTTACCAATGAATCGGTATTTTGAAAACTATTCACGAATGATTCGATCCTATCCGTTTGTACACGTGTCTGATATTCCGTGAACTTTGAACGGTGCAACTTTAGAAGATGTGGATTTTAACGTTCAAAAATGTTCATGTTAGATTAAATAGTTTGAACGTTCAAAAATCTGTGATTAAAAATATATGAAGAGTACTTTAGTGAAGATTTTTAGGTTTATGTAGTCGACAAGAAACCCTTATAGTTTCACCTTGTCCGTCTGTCCGTCCGTCCGTCTACAGAATAGCTCAGATACTCATAGTACTAGAAAGCTATAATTTGGCATGGATATACATATTAATCTCGCCGATAATGTAGTAAAATAAAATCATTAAAAAAAAACTTTCATTTAGGGTACCTCCTCCACACGTAAAGTGGGGATGTTTTTTCTCGTCTACACTATTGTGTACCCCACACAATGGAGTACACGAGGAAAAAAATTGTGTGGGATATCGTTGGACAGTTCTTTCAAAATGATTGCGTGTTTGTGAAAAAAAATGTTCGATTCAGGGATCCTTTTGTGAAATATTAAGCTTAAAAGTGCAAATATTTGTTAGTCACGTGCCTGCATGGTTGTTTTTGGATACGTGAAAAATATCAAAATTGTGGTATACGAGTATATGTATAACGAAGTTAAAAGGAAAACTATCGCAGCTAAGTAGGCTTTACAAGCTTACAAGTAATAGTCGCCCAACTTACATTTTCATTTGCAATGTATGAGAGAACATGATTTTCAATTATAATATAACTAGCGACCCGCCCCGGCTTCGCACGGGTGCAATGCTGATCACTACATCACTACATAGTATAAAACAAAGTCGCTTCCCTGTCTGTCTGTCCCTATATATGCTTAGATCTTTAAAACCAGGCAACGGATTTTGATGCGGTTTTTTTTAATAGATAGAGTGATTCAAGAGGAAGGTTTATGTGTATAAAACATGCATAATATAGTAGAGAAACACTGATAATTTTAGAGGTTTCTAATGTGATGTCGTAAATAAACACATTTTTTTGCGCTTACATTGTAAACGCTGGTTGAACCCTTCGAGATAGATCAAAATAATGTACTACAGTATTGTACACCTTAAAAAGGTCTACAAAAAAATCCGCAATGGCATATGTCTATCTCTTAGGGCCGGGACACATAAACACGATACGACGTCGCGTCGTGCTACGACGCGGCATCATTTCGTCCACGGAGTAAAATCATATACCATCCAGTCCATCACATACCATCATATACGTCGACGACGCGGCATCATTTCGTCCACGGAGTAAAATCATATACCATCCAGTCCATCACATACCATCATATACGTCGTAGCACGACGCGACGTCGTATCGTGTTTATGTGTCCCGGCCCTCAGGGATAACCCACAATAACCATTTTTTATCCTTTACTTTTTACGAGAAATAATGGCTCTAAAATTATCAGTGTTTCTCTACTGTATTATGCATGTATTATAAATATAAACCTTCCTCTTGAATAACTCTATCTATTTAAAAAAAACCGCATCAAAATCCGTTGAGCAGTTTTAAAGATCTAAGCATACATAGGGACAGACAGACAGCGGAAAGCGACTGTGTTTTACACTACGTAGTGATCAGCATTGCACCCGTGCGAAGCCGGGGCGTGTCGCTAGTAGTAAGTACATATAAAACAAAGTCGCTTCCCGCTGTCTGTCTGTCTCTATGCATGCTTAGGATCTTGAAAACTACGCTACGGATTTTGATGCGGTTTTTTTTTATAGATAAGAGTGATTCAAGATGAAGGTTTATATGTATAATACATGCATAATATAGTAGAGAAACACTAATAATTTTAGAGCCATTATTTCTCGTAAAAAGTATAGGATAAAAAATCGTTATTGTGAGTTATTCCTAAGAGATAGACATATACCATTGTGGATTTATTTGTAGACCTTTTTAAGGTGTACAATACTGTAGTACATAATTTTGATCTATCTCGTAGGGCTCAGCCAGCGTTTGCAATGTAAGCGCCAAAAAGTGTTTATTTACGACATCACATTAAAAATCTCTAAAATTATCGGTGTTTCTCTACTATATTATGTATGTATTATACATATAAACCTTCCTCTTGAATCACTCTATCTATTAAAAAAACCGCATCAAAATCCGTTGCGTAGTTTTAAAGATCTAAGCATACATAGGGACAGACAGCGGGAAGCGACTTTGTTTTATACTATGTAGTGAAGTTTGTTCTTTCTTTGGATAAATTCATTCATTGTTTGCCCGCAGGGTTAGGCAGAGGTGTGCCTATAGTTCAGCCACATTTCACCAGTTGTTCAAGTCTATGTGTAGACGCGGTCGTCAGTGTTCTATGGATCACTATGGAAGGTTGTTGACAGACACAGCGGCACTATGGCACGGCATCTTCGCCGTATAAAGGGTGACTGGTAATTAGTGATCATTACAAACAACTTTTAGTATCGGACCAAATCCAAAGTCGCGAAAAAAAATCAGCTGTTCCCTACATTTTGACGACTCGTACGAACATAAATGTAAGGAACAGCTGATTTTTCTTCGCGATTTCGGATTTGGTCCGATAGTAAAAGTTGTTTGTAATGATGAGTAGAATCATGTGTTTAAGTATCGATCACTAATTACCAGTCACCCTATACAACGTGTAACGTTAAATGCGCAAAACCTGAAAATAGTTTGATAAGAATAACGAGCAGAATTAATTGAACCACTTTTTAATATAGGTCACATTTTTCAAAAAATCTTCATTAAAAACGTTGCCGTGTCTATTTATTAATAGGTCAAGCAAGCCAATGTCAGCGCGGCGCAGCGGTCCGGTGACGACTCCTAAAGCGTCGTCGCAGACGCAAGAAACGATCAGAATGGCCAGTAAAACTAAAACAGCACATAAGACCTTTATAATTTTTTTAATGACTTATTTTCTCTGTGAAATAGGTCAATTGAATTGAAAATCAGTTGGGGTGTCTGAGGTTTTGCGCATTTAACGTTACACATTGTATATATACCAAGCGCACACGATTTTTCTACGGCGCGGTTAACACGCCATACCGTAAAGAAACCGTGCCGTGTACAAACGACAGCACATAAAGCTACTACAATCTGTCAAATTTCTTTAATAGATTTTCAACTTTATCCCTAAAGCATAAGGTTCAAAGTTTATTGGGAAAATTTTACAGTTTCGGGTAGCTTGATGTGCTGGCGTCTGTACAACGGGTCTAAGGTGCTTATCGCCTTGACTGACACTAAACGCCCATAGGCGTAATAACAAGAAAACTTCTATTGTGTCTCGTTCATTGTCCTTCAACCGATTCAGATAATGTTGCTCGAGTTGCACGAGTAACATCAGCTATATGCCAGTCAAAGTCTTGTCAAAATCTGTCGGGTTGTTTCGGAGATTAGCCGGAACAAACAGACAGACAGACAGACAAGAATTTAAAAACTGTTTTTTTTTTTTGTTATAAGTACCGTATATACTTTCATATGCATTTAGTAAACAGCTGTAATTTAGAAATTACAAACAGACACTTTCAACTTATTTATTTGTATAGATCTGAAGAATTAATTTATCATCCATATTCCAAGTAATTTAAGTAAATGCTTTGTAATATTGAATCTTTGAGAGATATTATTACTGAATAGAATTTATCATCAAAGGTTCCAATTGTGGAAATTGCTAGGATTAACCTGGAAACTACTGATATCAAAGAGAGACAGACTTCTATAGAATTATGACAAGTCAATTGCTATCCGGCAATTTTGATGTCAAGTTGGTGGATTGAGTATTCAAACGTATGGTTGGCAAAAGAAGTACGACTACCGGACAATTCTAAAGTGCCTGTAAATGATATAATTAAAATAAATGCTTTGAGTTTGAGTAGGCATGTAAGTAAGTTTTTTTTTCTATCGCCAAATAATAAAAAAGAAAGAAAATACGTTTATTTGCGTTAAAACAGCACCCTAATTGCGTAACACACTACTACTCTCAATTTGAATCATTTTGGAGCATATTGCTAATCCATTGCTCCATATGTTGGAAAAATGTGTCTGCTCAACAACGTAAATAACGCAATGAATGTTATTCAACTGTCAAAATGAAACTCATTGCTACTGATAGTGCGTTACGCAATTACCCTGCAGGACACAGAGAATCACAAGCACAAAACGAATAAGTTAGGGGAACTCCCAATTTTATTTTCAAAAATACTAATTATTGATACTTATTGTAATAGTGATCGCCTTTTTTTGGGATGCGCCTTAGCGTAGCAACCTTTACGGTACCTAAAGATAGTTTTTTAAAAAGACCAGAAAGTTAAATAAGATCATTTAGTCAGAAAGGCAATGATCATTAGAACATCAAAATAAGAGTGGAAGATCAAAATAAGTAGAATCAGTTATGCACCCCAAATAAATCTATAAAAGTAGGGTATTTTTCCCGACTATCCCTTTTTCACAAAGGGATTAAAAAAAAACATCATTCTGTTTACAAAAATAACAATAAGCTGCGATCAGGAATTTCTCTTCAGCTGTTTAATTTAGCGGTTTTTGTATTGGTAAGGCTATTGTCATTTTAATGCACTGTAAATCCGATTGCTGAACTAATACAGCTATCTTGGTATTCTAAGTACACACGGAGACACCTCAAGCTATAAATTTCCAGTTTTAGCTGACCTCGCATTGTATAGGTTTTTCGTACAATCAGAAGTCAGCTTATACTGGTTAATAGCTTGATATGTAGCAATGCGTACCTATTTCAGGCATTTTCAGACTCAGTAGACTTCTATATAGGTACTTACATATCGGGGCAATAGGCTGGCCCTGGCACTATTACATGGGACTTTGCCCGACCCGGGAATCGAACCCAGGACCCCACGCTCAGCAGTCACACTTGTGACCACGACACCGGAGGGCGGGGGGTGCCGTCCCATCGGACTATGAGAGTGAGGGAAGAGGGAGTACACCTGTGTCTCCTCGCACACTTGTGCACTATAATATCTCCCGCGCCGAAGGCTAGTCTCCTTTGAGATTGGACACCGTGGGCGAAATACGGTCTGGAGGACTTTACATGGGACTTCAATCTCTGTCGAAATGTGGAAGTACTATGGATACAACTCTGATCTGCCCAACCTTTGAGGATTACAGGAGTAATATATGTTGTTACTATGTCGAGGTATAATTTTCTTCTAACTAACTTTTTTATGAGAGCACAAAAATCCGAAAGGGTTCCATAATAATATAAAAGTCTACCGAGTCTGAAAATGTCTGAAATATTTACCTACAATGAACAGGTTTAAAAACATGAATAAATACCAGAACATATATAAACCGTATTTATTTCCATTGAAGCCTGTGAAGGCAGCTCAGTTCATATTACAACGCACTACAGCTTGCATGATTGCCGAGAAGCCCCGAATAAATACGAATTCACCCGAAACTCTCCGGTAAGCCGATATGAATACCCGCCAGTATAACAATGTTAATAGTACGATAGGTAAAGAGCTGTGTCGAGGTTATGTAATGGAATATTCGAGGAATTCCTCTCCATATTCAATGGTTAACGAAACAAAGTGATGTTCAGTTAGTCATTGAATTTGTGAAGGTACACAATTTTATATTTCATATCATATTATCAGGTTGACCAAGTATCGATCTTCTCAATCTGTGGTACACCTGAGCCTGCCTGTTCCTGGTCTGCGTAGGTAAGAGCCGGTTTCCTTGTAACGTCGGAGAACTCGTTGTACAGTTGACAGCGACACATCAACTGTCCTTACTGTATCACCCTGACCCCGGCCGATAACCAGCATTGTGAACAAAAGCAAAAACTGCCGGTCGATTCTATAAAAAATCTCACCGTGAAATCATAAGTGAAGTGAACACTTAATAGTGTTAATCCCTAGCGAATGACAGCTCACTACACGCTCATTTCACCCAAGCTTTCACGGTGAGATGGTTACAGAATCGCACGACAGATGCAGAAAATTCGTAGTTCCATTTACAAAAGTCCTATTTTTTTATTTTGTCATTTTTGGTAGCCTAACTTTACAGTAACCGAGAATTTTTATAACCTTACAATTTTGATTTCGGAGACATACAGGTATCTTTATGTGACCCTAATTGAGTGTATGTGAGCACCTAATCTTCCGCGTAGGAGCACTCACTAGTTTGCAAGACACAGACGTTTACTTAGTTTGGAATTCAGGAGTCCATATAGTTTTTGCCGACTACTCATTTAGTATTTGTATCCTAGTTCATAGTCATATTAGGCTATATTTTATTGAGTCCAAATAAACGTTACCAGCCTATTAGTAAGCCCACAGCTGGACAAACCTCTTCAATTGCTCGCCACTGAGTTCGATGTACAGGGAATTGGTGTAGGTACCCCAAAATATTCCTAATGTTTAATACATAAGATGTATATTGAAATGTAAATTCGTTTTACCCGTGTAGGGATGCCAAATATTTTATCATATTTCTTACGGAGGGGTTTGGCAACTACAAACATGTCAGACGCAGCCCTGAAACAATTTATTACGTGGATAGGTACGTTTACAACAGATAGTGCTGTTTTTCTAGTACATATTTCGAAAACGTTTCATAATGTATCGCTTGTATTCCCAAAAGACGCAGGCAGAGGGGCATAGGCCATTCACAATTCACCAGTTATGATTAAGTCCTATGTCATTAATAATTTTCCCACTGCTGGGACATATGCCTCCTCTCAGTGAAAAGGAGTGGGCTGTAATCCACCATGCGGGCCTAGTGCGGGTTGATATATGATGTTGTTTTCGGTTCTAGGACATGCCGGTTTCTTCACGATGTTTGCCTTCGTTTTGAGAGGAATGATGATGAAATAATTTACACAAAGTAAAGCGCCTTTCTGGGTTCGAACCTGCGACCTACAACTCGTAAGCCGCGGTCGTTACCACTTTGCCACAACTGCTCTATTTTGCCATTAACCGGGGCATAAAGCCAGACTCCGAGCTGCTACAAAAAAATCCTATTAGAAAGTGCCAAACTCAAAGCATTAATTTCAAATAAACCAACTACAGGCACTTTTGAATTGTCAAGGGGTCAGTCAGTCAGAAAGAAGAAGCCAGTTACCCATTCCAGAGCGAAGTTGGTACGTACCTACAAAGAAGAACGGGCAAGAAACTGCTTTCAAACCCAGAACCCCACACTCGGCACTCAGGCTTGCAACAACTTAACCAACGAAGCACTCTAGAAAAACTATTCTAAAAATAGCATAGAAGTTTTTCCTGAAGCTGTTTTTGTAAAAAAAAAGCTCCAATAATGTTCTTCAGAGAAAAGGAATTTCTTTGTTTTCCAATTTGCTTCGGAATTGCATGAGAGGATTAATTGAATCCGCGTTTTCCCCTTTACGTTACTGGAAATGAAAGAATGGAGAATTTATCGGACAAAAACTCTTTACTACGACAAATATGTACAACGAAGATTTTCTAACTGACCGTACCTGGCTTACGAAACTATAAAAAAAGCGGAAATCAAATGGAATATTTCTAAATAATCAGAACTTGATACTAAAGGAGTCGTATCAATATGTGGTGTCAAGCGTTATTTACGTTAATATTTCCTTACCTAAGTTTGGGTCTAGAACAAAATGCTTTGAAGTTCAGTATTCAATATTTTAAGTATCGAGACGTCAAGTTTGTCTGCTTACTTACTTGTGAAAAAGATATTTCTTGTAAGTATGTACTAAAATAATGATTAATCTAATCCATCAATTCAGCCGAACGACGACTGCTCGACGTAGGCCTCTCTGAAAGCATCGCCACTTCGACGGGGTCATTACCTAAGTTGTCACTCAAAAAGTTAACCGTTACCTAATCATAATTTAAAAGCCGCCTATTTCCACAGAAATGAAGTAAATGATGTTTCTATTAATTAAGATTTCATCATTAGAAATTATGCAGTTAAAAATCACACTAATCACACTTATATTATAAAGGCGATAGTTTGTGAGTGTGTGTGTGTTTGTATGTTGGTTACTTCTTCACGCTCAAACGGCTGCACCAATTTTGATGAAATTTGGCACACAGATAGTTTATAACCAGGATTAACACATAGAATACTTTCTATCCCGATATTCTTACGAAATCGAGACTTATGCGGGTGAAACCGCGGGGAACAGCTAGTAGGCGGTAATTCCTAATTATGAAATTCTATACCTATTGGCTATTATGTACGTTATAATGATTAGTAGTAGCATTCAAATGAATGATTTCCATCACTAGCGAACCGCGGGATAACTGCGTAACAGACCAACGCAACGTTATCAATAGCTTTCATTTTGACAGTTTAATAACATTAATTGCGATATGTAGGTTGTTGAGCAGATAAATCTTTACATATGAAGCAATGGATTTGCAATATCCTTCAAAATTATACAGGTTGTGATTGAAAGTGTGTTACCCTAATACGTCTTGGTACCGAATTAAATTATCTAGAGGTGAAATTTGAGAGTTTGTTTGTAAGGGGTAATCTTGGAAACTACTAATCCTATTCCAAAAAATCTTTCACTAATAGGAAGCTACAGTAAATGTTGCCGAGTTTCATAGGATATATTTGTGTCAACATAAAAAAAAAAAATCATGCGGACGGAGCTTCGAGGAAGCTAGTTTATCGTAAAAATATTATATATTCATGAACTTTTTCAGGGTCTCTTCAATTCTCAAAATTATCGTCGAACCTCATGATGGCCGTTTCCGCTACATCTATAGACGACTCTCGGATTAACTACAATAGAGTTGAGACTTGCTTGCAGCGGAAGTTGAACCCTGTTGGAGTCATCATAGATGCTGGATGTGGTAAATCTGAAGATGTCATGTATTTTGTGAGTATCTAATATTTTTTCACAAAGATACAACAATTACAATGTACAAGCTAACACTAAAATATATATATTATATACAAGTATATAACTAAAAATGAAAGAAAAAGCCAGGAGCTCATTGGGCATCAAAAAATTCGTCCGCATCGCTGGCAATGGGATAAGTGCACAAAAGGCTGGCAGCATTACCACGTTGGATGGCAATGCCGACGACATGCCATGCACATGCCATGCATGCATTGCCATGGCATGCTGATGACTTTGGGCTAAAAATAGGCCAGCCCTCTGGTCACGTGGAGAGTCAACCAACCGCTTGGCGATGTCCCAAAATATTCGAAATCTTAAGCAGAACTTAACTTTAAGATCAAACCAAATGATTTATTAATTATCTACGTTCGCACGGACGTAAAAATACCGCTGATGGATTTTATCACGCACTCGATTTTGAACTCTCGGTGTTGAGCCGAGTGTAGAGAATCTAACAGAGCGCATCCCAGAGTGACAAAAAACACACTGTTGGATTATCAACTCTCGGCGCTAAGTGGACCGTTGAAAATCTAGTTCGCGAAAAAATCGCAGCAGGAAAAAGGAGCCCGTGCCAACCTGGGCTTGGTTTACAAACATGGGTAATTAGTACATAGCTGAAAAACAAAAGAAAAATGTTTAGAATAGAATAGAATACTCTTTATTATGTACACCATATAAATTACAGACATAAATATAGAAATTTTACAAAGGGTACAGAAACATCACTACATAGTATAAAACAAAGTCGCTTCCCGCTGTCTGTCCCTATGTATGCTTAGATCTTTAAAACTGCACGCAACGGATTTTGATGCGGTTTTTTTTAATAGATAGAATGATTCAAGAGGAAGGTTTATATGTATAATACATACATAATATAGTAGAGAAACACCGATAATATTTTGAGATTTCTTATGTGATGTCGTAAATAAACACTTTTTTTGGCGCAGAAATTGCAAACACTGGCTGAGCCCTACGAGATAGATCAAAATAATGTATTACAGTATTGTACACATTAAAAAGGTCTACAAAAAAGTTCGCGATGGTATATGTCTATCTCTTAGGGATAACCCACAATAACCATTTTTCTTATCCTATACTTTTTACGAGAAACAATGACTCTAAAATTATCAGTGTTTCTCTACTATATTATGCATGTATTATACATATAAACCTTTCTCTTGAGTCACTCTATCTATTAAAAAAAAAACCGCATCAAAATCCGTAGCGTAGTTTTAAAGATCTAAGCATACATAGGGACAGACAAACAACGGAAAGCGACTGTGTTTTACACTATGTAGTGATCAGCATTGCACCCGTGCGAAGCCGGGGCGGGTCGCTAGTGGATTATAAATGAGACAACCCCAGTAAATAATAGATAATACTTATTTTGGCGCTTCGCTTAAGATGTGATATTTGTCAGTTTACCTGCTTCTTATACTATAATATTAAAAATATAATAAAAACGTTTACAAAAAGTGTACATGTAGCCAACAGTAATGATGGATCGGAATTAGAATGTTAAGTAGCGACCCGCCCGATCTAGGTTTATTCAAACCTGTGTTTCATACTAACTAACCTAACCTAACATTAGCTATCTGCCAGTGAAAGTCCCGTAAAAATCGGTCCTGCTGTTTTGGAGATTAGCAAACAGACAGACAGACAGACAAAAAATAAAATAAATGTTATAAGTAATACTTTCATATGCATTTAGTCAATCAATCAACTCAGCCTATCGTGTTGCGAGGAATGCACTATGCGCATTTTCTGTCCAGCTGGAATTACGTCACAGACATTAAGTAATACGGGTACGATCACCCTAAAGGTCACAGCTCATTACAGCCACCCGGCACCCACCCCGCACCGCCTCGTCACACGGCGTCCACTCGTTGGCGGTGGGCCACCGGTGGACGCCGCGTTATCACCAATAAACGTCGCGCGGTCAAACAGTGGACCTCGCGTTGTCAACCAGTGGACCCCCCCGCGGTCAACGAGTGGACGCCGCGTGGTCAACGAGTGGACGTCGCTTGGTCCACGAATTTTCGAGTAGTCTATTAACAATTGGCACTAGGTCTACACATGTGTTTCGTAATGTCAAATTTTACAAACCGTGAATTGAATGAAGGGAGGGTGGGGAGCGGCGCATTGGTAGTATAAGTTGTTTTATGTTGTATTTATTTATATTATTTTAAGTTATATTATTATAGTATTGTATTTGTGATAATTTTGTATGTATTAGCTTATAAGTTTGTTTGTAGTAGTATGTATTGTTTTTTCTATGGGCCTTAGTTGCCTGAAATAAAGGAATAAATACATAAAAATAAAGAAATTGCCAACGTATCGTCCTCGCGTGAATCATTCGCGGGCAGCGCGCGGTCCACTCGTGATCTGCGCGTTGACAATGCGCAGTCAACGCAAGGCAAGCATGCGAGCAGCGAGTTGTCACCGAGTGGTCCACCCGCCGTCCGTGGAGGGCTTACGACCGAGGCGATCCGGTGACGCTACGGAGTTGATGTAGTGAGCGCATACCCATACAAGTCCATATAAAGAATACTAGCCGCAGGAGGCGAGGCGGTGCGGAGTGGGCGCCGGGTGGCTGTAATGAGCTGTGACCTTAAAAACCTGGCTGGACATAGGCCTCTCCCAGACTGCGCCACAACACCCTGTCCTCCGCCTTCGCATTTATTAAAAATCTGTTATTTTGATTATTACAAACAGACACTTTTTTATTTTATATTTGTATAGATGTATTGATAAGTGTGTAACAGCTAAAATCAACATCTACGAGTATATACATACATAATCGTATTAAAAATTAAAGTCACTTGTCGTATGTGTCAGTATGCCCGCCTTGTTCTTCTAAGCAACGAAAATCAAATAAAAGTCGTGCGAAGAAGGGGCGAGCCGCTAGTTTATACATATTCATAAAAGAAAAGGCTGCTTCGTTTGTTTCTAAGCGTGACTGGCTACGGGATCTGCAGTGCAATTCTGTAACCATCTCACCGTGAAAACTTAGGTGAAGTGAGCGTGGAGTGAGCTGTCAGTGTCATTCCACACGATAGTATCAGGCTGATACTAATGATTGACCAAGCATACATTTACAATCATAATAGAGATTTTAATAATATTTTTTTTTATGGTAATTCTATTGATTATTTATTTTAGTTGCCAAAGCATTACTATTTTTTGGGGTTTTAAAATAAAATAGCAAAACAGAAACAGTCAGAATGTCAATGTTGTTTTTTTAGGGTTTTGAAACCCGCACTGGGCCCGCGTGGTGGAATACGAATTTACGACACACTCCTTTTCACAGACAGCAGGCATGTGTCCCTACAGTAGTAACATTTTAAAGCATATTATGCTACTACATTGTTGTTTCTTGTATGGAGACCCATACAAGAAACTTGTTTTTTTTTTCTCGGCATTTTTTGCCTTCTGGTACGGAACCCGTCGTGTGCGAGTCCAACTCGTACTTGGCCGCTTTTTTTGTATATCGTTAGCTAGTAACTGTTGCTTTTACCTTATGAATAAATAAAGAGAAATAAACAAACATACCACCGACTAGTGACCTAGTTTTTGTAATCCTTTAAACCATGTCCGTGATTCCGTTCCTAATCAAGGGATTATCGCATAATTGATCATCCGCCAGCCGGTAGTAACTGATGAGACTTTTGTGTTAGTAAAATTAAGTGCACTTGTGCTTTTGAACAAAATTTGTAACAAATTGTATTTAAAACTCCTTGAGTCTTACTGGTCTTGTTGTGGTAGCACCTAACGTAACAAACTAAAGTGGAAGCTGACCTTTATAATTAGGAAAATCACATTTTCGTGTTTCAGTCTAGGGTCTACAAACCGTCACAATGTGACTGTTTGATAATCACACTTAGGCGTATTGGTAAATATTACAAGCTAGAACAAAAAAATGTGTATTATCAAATGTTCAAAGAAAAGACTTGTTTATGCAAAAACATTTCATAAATACAAAATACCTAGTATATAACAATCGTAAAACAGAGCTAGCTCAAAAACAAACTTCGTCGCATAATTCTCGAATAAACTATCATATTTTATGTAATGATTATAAAGGGAATTTAACTCAAATTCACAACCTCAAACAAACATCAAACGCATCGCTGTTTAAAACCTTATTTGTTGTCGCGATGAGCAATTGTCAATTACCTAAAAATATGCTTACAGCGCCTTAAAAAAAAAAATAGCTGAATAAGATTGAAAAGAAAAACATTGTGCTTTAGTTTTTGAGAAATGCAGATGAAACACAATAAGATAGTCAATGTATAGCTTAAAAGCGTTTAGTGAAAACTTTACGGATGATATTAACAAATAAATTAAGGATCGTAGCAGTTGGCGTTTTGTAGCTTCTGCCTACCCCCATGGGTAAAAGGCGTGAGTTTATATGTGTAAGCATAATAAGCATATAATGGACCATAATCCACTACGCGGGCCCAGTGCAGATTAGTAGATGTCACATGTCTTTGAATTTTCGGTTTCCTCACGATTTTTTCTTCACCGTTTTGAGATCAGTGGTGATGGAAGTGCCTCTCTGGGTTCATACCTAGGACCATGTTATGTATGGTGTGTATCACTAAATAAACCAAGTGTTGAATTCCAGGCATCTGAAAACAGGTACCTAGACGCAGATCACAAATGGCTGCTTATCGACGATGACGAAGCAAAAGCTGAGAGCTATAATGACACTGATATCAATGTGATCGTGATTGATAACGATCGAAACGCGACCCTGATTGAAGTGCTTGGTGACTTGAATATCAGCGTGGATGTTGATATCGTGGTGGCTAAGAAAGGTAATGATTTTATTGTACTATTTGAACCTATCCGTCTACAAAACTTCCGATTTTTAGTAACTTAATCGACAGAGATAAAGTTCTTAATATTATACAAAAAAAAAACAGTTTTCATATTTATAAGCCAAAAATGATCGGCATGCAGTTCGAACTTCAAAAATGGGTCCGATGGTTCAAGCTCGGACTAAAGATAATAAGTCAAAATAAGATTATTAGAATTTCTAATTAATCGATATTATTCAGATGAAAATCATAACCATGTTGATATCTTAGGTGTACCTAAGGGATGTGTAAAATCTGTAATTATTATAAAATTATTTCAAAAAACTTTATACTTAAAACAGCTAAAATAATAATACGAGTATTACTAGCCTCATATTGTTCCACTGCAGGGAAGTCCTCTTCCCACACAGAGAAGGCATAAGCAGTTACCACAAACAATATAATATAACGCCAATAACCAGGAGATAAAAATAAAAGTGAGGCATAAATTCGAGTCAGACCCACTGCACAAGCTTAACATAAAATCTAGTAAATACAGGATCCGAACTATTGGTAGTAAAGGAAATGAAGCCTTTACTATGAGCGCCTCGACGTCATTTCCACTCCTTTGTACTGTTACTTCCATAGTCTGTATGCTGTTTGATTTTATAGAATCCTTTGCTTTGTAGTACTTTTATTTTAAACTAGCTTCTGCCTATGACATCGTCCGCGTAAAAGTTCTAGTTCCCCGTTCGTTTGCGCTTGGCATTCTTTCTAATTTTTAACTGACTACAAAAAAGGAGGTTCTCAATTCGGATGTTTTTGTTAAATGTATGTTCGGGCATAACCCCGTCACATATAGATGGATTTGCAAAATTGTTTTTTTAATGGATAAAGTTTGTTACAGGGGTGGTCTCACATAAATTTAATTAACTTTGCTTGAGTAGTTTTTGTGTTAGCTTCAATAATACGATTTTTTTCCACTTCGTTTACATTGATGATGTTGTAATACTTTCCTATCACTGATATTTTACATAGCAATTAGTGTTAAATGAATTATAATGGGGTAGCTAGGTACAACTGAGAAGTGAAAAATAAAAACTTTTTCACATACAAAAAAAAAAACAACCGACTTCTGAAAAAAATCACTAGAATGTGAAAAATAACTTTAATTTCAGAAGTCGGTGTCAAAAACGAAAATACGGAAACAACGATACTAAGTTCCTAAATGACTCATTTTTCACTCTGTAGTGTTCACAAAATTTTTCACTTTGTAGTGTTTTTTTTTTTGTGAATATTGTTTTTTTTTTTTTGTAAAAATGTGTTAATTTTGTTTTTGCTCTTTAGCGTGATGCTAAATAGCCTTCCTTGAGAACTGGGCTATCAAAGGCTCATTCAAACAAACAACAAACGAATAAACTTTTCAGCTTTATTATTACTATAGATTGCTCATTTTACGGTTTGACCACAATATCAGCAGTAGTATACTTTAGTTTAAATTAAGTCAGGCTACCATATACAAGCTTAATTTTTGTTTACGCTCTTTAGAGGTTTTTTTTACCCGACTTCGGCAAAGCAAGAGTGCTTATGTATGTATGTATGTTCATCTGTTCACTCATAACTCCTAAGCTTCTCGTCGTATTTTGACACACGACGTATCGCTGTAAGCGTAAGGAATAAAATCCAACATTCGCTTATAGTGGATGTAAAGTGTTACAGAAAAAAAATATTTTAGGTTAATATACTGTGTTTTGTGTCTAATGAAAGGTTTTAAGGAGTACTTTCGGAAAATATATTGGTTGTCGATGACTTTTTATACATAAGCCCCATTTTGCTGTTGAATTTTCCCAAACCAAAGAAGAAGGTATTTACCTACCTACCCAATGTTCCCAGGACCCAAAATAATTGTAACAAAAATAAAAGTTAAAACACAAATTACAAAGTCACACGTAATCTGTTCAAACTTTTTTACATGACGTGTGACTCCGGATTTTTAATTTTTCTGTCTGTGATGTCATATTTATACCTTTTCTGGGCACGTTTCCAGATGACAGCGACGCGGACGAGTACTTCGACGCCTAAGTGTCCTTTTCTTTTTGTATGTATTTGTAGTAATTTAATGTAGTACGTAGTGTGAATAATTAGTTATCTTACATACAATAGTTTTCATTATTTACATACTGTTGGATTATCAACTCTCGTCGCTAAGTGCGTTCAAAATCCAGTGCGCGAAAAAAAGATCGCCAGGGCAAAACAAACACGCGCCCGGGAACCTGGGCTTAGAACACTGTCAAATTGAGTCCCATTCATCCATTTAACCCTAAAGAGGGGAAGATATAAAAAAGTTGGAATTAAATAAAGTACCTACAGGATGAAAAGAAGTCCATTATCAGAACTTAAGGCTTCTTATCTATAGAACTATCTAACTAACGATGTGCGAAAGTGGGTCTCAAGATTTTATCAATAAGGAGATATTGGAAAAAGAAAATTATTTCCCCTTTTACTTTTCTTTAGAAAAAGAGCAGAAAGTTAATCTATTGGAGGTAGCTTACTCGTTGGCGCCGATTTCCTTGTGCACAAACTAAACTAAATTTAAGTTCAGTGCATCTTTTTCTTTCTATTTCATTCAGAAAAGGACAGAAGATAAATTTTAGTTAAGGCCAGTCAAATTAATCAGTACCTGACACTACTCCATACAAGTTTAGACGTGATTAAAAAATGTCCTACTAAAATTACGTAAAACGTCAGGCGCTGATTAATTCGACAGGACTGAACTATAATTTTTCTTCTGTCCTTTTCTTAATGAAATAGAAATAAAAAGATGCACTGAACTTAAATATAGTTTAGTTAGTGAACAACAGAATCGGTACCACTGTCTCTTTAGCCTTGTGGTTGTAAGAGCGACTGTTGAACGTAGGTTGCAGGGTTTGATCCCCGGATTAGTCAAAGAATTTTGGGTTTTTCTTTTAAGACTTTTCTAGTAACAGCGTGTATATTGGATTTTGTCTTGGTTAAAAGGCACGTCCTACAACCAAACATTCCAAGACATATACAGCGTGTAACGGAAGGGGGGTATCAACCCTGAAGGAGGTGAATGTGCTCATGAAACTCAACAACTTTCCCCAAAGAACATAGGTCGAAATATGAAAAAAAAATTTGGCCCTCCCATAGTAAATCAATCAGCTGGTAGTCAGTTTTGTAAGGGAGGGCCAAATTTTTTTTTCATATTTCGATCTATGTTCTTTGGGGAAAGTTGTTGAGTTTCATGAGCACATTCACCTCCTTCAGGGTTGATACCCCCCTTCCGTTACACGCTGTATATAGACAACCAACCAACCCCCACTGAGTCCGCGTGGTGGATTACGGCCCACTACTTCTTACCAAGAGGAGACCTGTGTCCCAGTAGTGGGAACATTTAGAAGCGTTTTATGCTATTGACATGAACAAGTTGGTGTAAATACTTCAGTCTACCCCTTTGCGGAATAAAGGATTTATTTTGTGTGTGTCAAATTACTTTAGGCAAAGAATTAGGCCGTGCGTCTGACCGTATCGCATCAACTTACTCAATTTGACCTAACTACCCTAACCCAAATTACGTTACTTGGTGTCGGTTTCAAATCTAACCGAATGCTGACCTGGATTGTGGACTCGGGTTACATTACTACCTGTAAATGCCTATAATGACTGACGTACAGACGCCAGCACATCAAGCTACTACAATCTGTCAAATTTCTTTAATAGATTTTCTAACTTTATCGCTGAAGCATAAGGTTCAAAGTTGATTGAGAAAATTTTACAGTTTCGGGTAGCTTGATGTGCTGGCGTCTGTACATATTCGTTTGGCAAGCCAGACCGACAGTTTAATGTGCTTTGAGCTGCGGCTTTGAGACATGGACGGGTCTCAATGTGTAAGGGATTGTAATTTATCCACTGGTTTGCTGTAAAGATGGCTTCTCACGGTGCATGATATTGCGAACGGACGCGGGCCAGCCCGCACCGACGCACTGTAGGAAGAGTATCGTCTGTGGTAACGCAGACACGTCTGTCGCGGTGCGTCCGAACCGCGGCGAGTCGGTAACATCAAAGGCGCGGTGCGAGCTCGTGCGTGCTCGTGCGGTGCGGTCTGAAGTTGTCCGCATAAACACAGACGAGCGAGTCAAAACCTGTTTATTTCGCTAAGACCCGTGCACACATGTACGCGTGGAGCTATCCACTATACAGTGGAGTTTTCTTGTTCGGAATAATGGAATGGACGAACGGGTTAATTTTTGATTTTTTAAATCAGTATCGAAATGAAATCACGCTATGGAGTTCTGCAGCACCAGAACACAAAAACAAAAACGATTCGTATGATGTATGGAAACGAATAAAAAATAAATTAAGGGATGGTACTATTTCAATTAAGGAATTAAAATAAAAGCGGTATAATTTAATGTAATATAGAGAAGATAAGGATCGAAAGTAAAATATTGTAAACATTGTGGAATGACAAGATAGCTTCAAATCTCAAGACCCACACAGATTGAAACGCATCGTTGGAAGAGCTTTGTGTGCGGTGCGTGGTTGTTCGTAGTCGTCGGCTTTACGCGATAATCCGCAGGATACCGCAGCAATAACCGTTTCACTTGCAGATTTGCTACTTATCTCTTCGAATGATGTTTGTTATTGCAGTTTTCATTTTTCGAGGCCAAACAGTGGCCAAAGTTCTCATGAATATGAAATTATTTTATGAACAATTTTAACTGATCAAGTAATAAAAACTTTAAACGTAGAATAATTTTTTATTCGATACTAGAGCACATCGACACTACGAAGAAGAAACATAAAACCAGTCATAATATAAAAAAATGTAAAAATAAAAAATGGAATTATCTGGAAAAGAACCATTCATCTTTGGAATGCGCTTCCTCTTGATATCAAGACGGCCACTAGTCGGTACGCATTTAAGCGGAAATTGCAGAGTTATTTTCAAAATAAGTAGCGTAGAGTCATCTCAACAGCTCGCCCGCTCGCTCGCTCACTCGCTAGTATAATAGAGGTGTTGAGATGACTCTACGCTATTTATTTTGAAAATAACTCTCGTATGTATGTGTTTATAACCTATTTATGTATTTGTCTAGTTCTATTTTTTATTTTTATTTTATTTTGACCACTGTCCTCTCAACCAAAGCACCTGCCATCTAATCTCTTCACCACCCTTGGTTGACTGGTAGAGAATGCCTAAGGCTAATGCCTTAGGTATTCTCTAGGCATTATTAGGGGGGGGGGGGGGTATTATTAGACAGTCTGCCTTTGTACCTTTTGTGCGAGAAGTTTAAATAAATAAATAAATAAATAAACCAGAGTTACCGACATAGCTTGCAGAGTAAGCAAACTGAATAGTAGGCTGGCCATGTTTGTCGAAGGAACAATGGCGGATGTAGCAAACGAGTCTTGGAGTGGAGTGGACTGCAATAAGCTGATTTGATTTGAGATGTATATACAATCAGGATCAATCTCTAAAATATAATATACTGTGCATGTTAAATAGAATATAATACTCTTTGATACGATACACTATACAAATTACAGATATAAATGTAGACATTTTACATAGGGTGACAAAATGGGCGGTTTTATCGCTAAAAGCAATCTTATAAAGATAACCTTGGATGGGTTTAAAGGGTGAAGGAGAGACAGTATTGCAGGTAGTCTGTGGTTAAACATAACCTATCACCTTCGTCGTATCGATGATTCCCTTTTATTAAATTTATATAAGCTTCGGCCAGAATTCGGCCACTGCGACACTTCGTTAGTTTTGGCCTCGCAAAGGTATTGCTTTTGTTTTTGCATATAAATTACGACAACAGGTACAGGGACTTGTGGCTAAATAATATCAGCCGCACGGGTCGATCGATCAGGTTAAGCTTCTCTTGCCGCGGTTGGTCCGTGGATGAGTGACCATCTTTACATACCAAGACCCCTCCGTGCCTCAGAAAGCATGTTAAACCGTTGGTCCCGGCTGTCATTCGTGGATGTGTGCCAGTCATTACGGGTCGTTAGAAGCCCTTAAGTCAGACAACCAGTCTTACTAAGGGGTAAGACTGGTTGTCTAACTTTCGCTTACCCAGTAACTGGGTTGTGGTGATCAGATAGGCAGCCGCTCCATGTAAAATACTGGTACTCAGCTGCATCCGTTTAGACTGGAAGCCGACCCCAACATAGTTGAGAAAAGGCTAGGCAGATGATGATGACAAGAAGTGAGACATCGTTTGTGATGTGGATCACAGTCACACTGTGGCTTATCGAAGTACCTGACTAAGTTGTGCCTGCAGCGAACCATCTGGCTGCTTAGTCGGTTAAAAGATTTCCAGGTGGGCCATGGTAGTTGGTGGCCCGCTGGGAGCTTTTCTGCAGACTCAACATCCTCAGCTGGAGGTACATATGTATGTATGTATGTATATTAGCAGCCACAGTTTTTATCGTGCCGCACTAGAACTGCCGTTATTGAGTATCATGGTCGAACATAACATAACACTTTATTTTCTTTTAAAGATAACTTCAACTACGTACTGTGCGATGTATACAACTATGGCAAGATCCAAGGAGGCAGTTTGATCGTACATGAGGTTGGGTCTTGGGGTGCTGATAATGGGCTTCATTTGGATATTAATTTGAATGGGTACAAGTACTATCGACGATGGGATTTCCAGAATATAACAATGAGGATGATTTTGGTTGTAAGTACCATTGAATATTTTCTTGGGATAAATATTATAAGGACGACGGGCTTAAGAATACTAACATCTGTACGTAAGGTACAGATGTTTGTATTCTTAAGCCCGTCGTCAACGACGCTGATAAACATTAATCAGTTAAAAACTTAAATCACCAATGAGGAACCAGAATGTCATAGCACTAAGTGCGTGCTCATATACACGAGCAACACATGTCAACGGAAGATGCAACTGTCGCTCGTGTATTTGAGCACCGTACTCAAATACAGGTGCGGCACGTTGTCGACGTTTTCGATGCGCCGAAGGCGGGCGTCGACGGATGTCGATAGCTGCAGTTGCCTCTGCTGTTGATGTGTGTCGCTCGTGTATGCACACTAAGGGCCGTTACACATGGCGCCGCAGCGGCAGTGACACCATCGCCGCTGCGGTAACGCTCTATTACTCACCTTTGGATTTGTATGGACCCCTACACATGGTGGCACGCGGCATCGCGCGACTTATGATGTCGCGCCATATGTGACGACCCTTATATTTTAATGGGGGTCCAATACACGACGCAACCAATCACAAACTAGAAATAACGCGTTAGTAAGTCGCGTTTTGTACGGACGGCCGCCGCACCGTTAGCCCACGTTCGCACGGACGTAAAAATATCGCGGCGGGATTATTTTCATCACGCACTGGATTTTGAAGCTTTCTGTGTTGAGCCGAGCGTTCAGAATCCAACCGAGTGTAGCGCGTCAAAAATCGAACTGTTGGATATTCCACTTTCGTTAAGCAGTGCGTTGAAAGTCCAAGGCGCGAAAAAGAATCGTCGAGCTTACTTTTGAGTAGCGTCGTGGACAATGGTCCTCGAACTTTTCAAACCATGTCCTTTTAATTTTGTCTTGTTTCAGGTACAACCAGCCCCAAAACAATTCGATCCAGAATCGCTAACAGGTCCAGAAACAGTTCCTGGGGTTGCCATGGTAACGCAAGCATCTGCTGCGGTTCTGTATGTTGTTGCTAAAATGCATAACATTAGGTAAATCAGCAATAAGTTATCTAACTTTTTAAATAGAAATAAAAATCATTTATTTGCTTATAATGTAGGTACACAGATAAGATGTATTTTTATAGACCTTACGGCATTCAACATTTTCAAACAATAGAATTTATATAAAAATATAGAATTCAATTAATATTATTATAACCATGACTCTTTGCGGGAACAGAGGGCTGGACTAGTTGCTGTCCAAAGAATCAGCATTGCCATACAACGTGGCAATACTGCCTGCCTTTTGGACACTTTTGGTGTTGACAACGATGCAGTCGAATTGTTTGATGCCCTATGATTCTTTCCCATAATAATATAGGGTGGCAGGGAGGGACATCGACGCGCAAACTGAAACCATGAATTCAGGGCCACTAGCATAATTAGAAACTTTTAGTCAGTTATCAAAAAATAAAAAAGGTGTTATTTCATAAAAAAATATATGTCATCATCTGCCTAGCCTTTTCCCAACTATGTTGGGGTCGGCTTCCAGTCTAACCGGATGCAGCTGAATACCAGTATTTTACGTGGAGCGACTGCCTATCTGACCTCCACAACCCAGTTACTGGGTAATACGGTACCCCTAGGTAAGACTGGTTGTCAGACTTTCGGGCTACTGACGACCCGTAACGACTGTCAAAGACCCACGAATGACAGCCGGGACCAACGGCTTAACGTGCTTTCCGAGGCACGGAGGGGTCTTGGTATGTGAAGATGGTCACGCATCCACGGACCAACCGCGGCAAGCGTAGCTTAACCTGATCGATCGACCCATGGGGCTGTTATTACTTAGCCACAAGCCCCTCTCTATAAAAAATATATGTATGGAACAATATTTTTTTTTATAATACCTGATGAAAAATTTCAGCGGAATCTGAATAATGTTCTGAATCCATGATAAAAGGTTGCGTGTTGATGTATCTGCCACGCTGTATATAGTATAAATTATCAAAAATATATATTTTTTTGTTTGCCTCTGCCTCACCCAAAGGTTGACTGGTAGAAAATGCCTATGGCATTAAGTCCGCCTCTGTACATTTATGTGCTTGAAGTATTAAAAGCAGTAATAAATAAATAAATAAATTATACCACCATCGTTTCTTAGCAATACAGCTTAGAAATAATTTATTTTAGGAATGCTATCGCCATCTCTCGCTCTTAATTCTAACTATCAAGAATCATTTCTGTTTTTTCTGACTTTTATGTACCTAACTAGCATTGTTTTATTGGCATTTAATTCCCTCTGCAATATTTTACAGATACACTCCTACCATTACTGACAGATGGATTGGGACATACGAAAGAAACAGCACTAGGGTACATCTAATTTTTTTCCCCATTATTTGTTTCTTTAAATTAATTAAACTGATAATGAATATGTTGTGTTCTTTTTTGGTGAACTTGCGACACGATTGTATTTGGGCCTAGTATTGACCCTTGTGAGATACTTTGTAAAAGAAGAAAAGAAAGGAAGATTTTAATGTTCGTTTTTATTTTATTTTTTGTTGTTTTCATGATTTTTTTAGATGCAATGTTCTTTTTTATTATTTGTATTTCCTGTGCGTGTCCCAAATAAAATATTTTTTCTTTCTTTCCAATTTTTTTTCCAGGTGGTATCTAACGCATTATACTTTCGGGAGCAAGATCTGTCACCAATAATTCGACGTCTCAAAAGTGTTCAAGAAAATAATGATATTTTGAATACACCTCTGACAGCTATAGAGTAAGAATATGTTTTATTTATTTATGCGTAGTACCTGTAAGTACACAGAGATCCCAGAACAGAGGGAAAAAACGCCATTAGCAAAAAAAAATATCTGAAAGAAAGAAAGGATACGTATTTATTAAAAGTCGCTCAGAAAGATACATTGACACAGACATTAAAAAATAAAAAACACGGTATAAAAAATAAGGCAAATAAAAAAGAGAAATAAAAGAAAAAAAGAGGAATAGAAGAGAACTATATATTTTGGCAAAGCTGTTTCTTCTGGTCTTAGCATTAAGCTGAGCGATGGCTGTTTTGCGCGGATGTGACGCATGTTTTCCCCAAAGAGCATGGCGGGGTAAGCATGGAGTAGCGGCGGCGACATAAAAAATTTGATCCAAATATATGTTGTAGATTATGATAAGGATGTTGTTCAGTGAAAATTTTGTTGGTGTATCATATTTAGAAAACATGAAATTAATTTTTCAAAATAAAAAAAATAAAAAATTTAACAATAAAATAGATATTTTTAGAAAAAAATATCATGATATGTTGTCTCTCTAAGTTATGTACAACATATATTATGGGCATTGCTATATTTGGAACGATTAACGAGATTTTTTTTTTTTTTTTCAAAAATATTTTTTCAATTTTCTCGAAAACCAATGCATATTTTGAAGTAATATTTTACAGCTTAGTTACACTCAGTAAGACCAACATACACAAAAATTGGCAGTTGAAATTTCCGCTGGGGCCGCTACTCCACGCTTACCCCGCCATGCTCTTTTTAATTTTTTTTATTTTGTGTTTGTGTTCTTTAACTGCGTCATGTTTACCGTAAATAAACGTATTTCTTTCTTTCTTTCTTCCAGTCTGCAGTTAATGAATCCTGCGGGAGCGATTTTCTTACGATCACCCTAGCGACGCACCGTGTAAATCACACCTTAGATCCCTCCTTAAATCCTATCCTCGTCCCCTTCGCAACAAGTTATTATTCTTATTCCTTATCTGTCCATGCTGTAAGTTTGTGGAACTCTCTTCCGCCTAGCATTCGAGATGTAAAATCTATTTCCGTATTCTTCTTCATCGACCAGTCTAACCAAAGGGTATCCAGTACTACCCGGTTACCGGGTTTTGGAGGTCAGATAGACTGCCGCTCCTTGTAAAGTATACCGTGTATACACTGATATTCAGCTACATTCGGTTAGACTGGAAGCCGACCCAAGTTGGGAAAAGGCGAGACCGATTGAATGGCTATAATATGACTTAAGACTTATTTTTAGAATGCAAAATGTTGCCGGTTCATGGGAAAGTAGTGTTGTCTACTGCTTTATAACTGTATAGTAGTGATGGACACATTGAAAGAAAGCATAATTTTTTTATCAATTAGGTTTATGTAGTAAAAAAAGAACTACGCTTGCCTTTTTTTGGAACGAAGTTCTTTAAGCTCGCGGTAGGAGTTGAATGGTAGAAATCGTCACGTTAGGAAAAACCATTATGCTCCTTCTATTATACATCATGTATTTCCTTTTCCAGAACTCGCTACTACTACCGCATACCAACACAGGGTCCTGGAAAGTTCGAGAACCAGTTCCTAAGACCTCTAAGTCCCACGTCATGGTGGTCAGTGATAGCAGTATCAGCATCATGTGCTGCTCTACTGCTGCTATCCGCATTATTAGAACAGCGCCCATCGTCGGTTCAGTACGCAGTGTTCTCCGTTGTTGCTTCTGTTTGCCAGCAATGTACGTAAAACTATAATATATTTTCATTTATGTTATGTATTTTAACTTATTTGTAAAACAAACAACAACAACAACTATCTTTTTTTGTATACATTCAATCTCTTAGTACTGTGTAACTGCATGGCACACGTGTGAGCACTATGTACCTAAACTACAAAGCGACCATTTACTGGGTACGGTTTTCATTGACTTGAATGTGCCCTGGCGGCTGAGGGTATGTCATGCTCACTTAAATTAATGTCTCGCTGGTGGTAGCGTGTGTGTTGGATCATTAAGTTCCCTACAAAATGGTTGAGCTGAATGGTGCTGATCCATACGTCGTGTTCGTGAAGAGGCGCCGTCAGCAGGGACTGGTCATCTCTTAGCCGCCACGTCTTATTTTAATTTATTTTTATTTCTGAATTGTTTTTTGTTTTTTTTTTATTTTAGTAAAGACGCTTTTAACGTGCACGTCATTCTACAGCGTTCTCACGTATATAATTTCATCAACCAATATTTTGTCATAATTTTATGATTTAAGAGTGTCCGTGGAGTTTTTTTGCCAGTAGGTACTCCATAGGTACTTACTACGCTTTGGAATGGGCATCTAGCTTCATATTTCTGTCTGACCGACCCCTTGACAGATCAAAAGTGCCTGTGATTGGTTTATCTAAAATAAATGCTTTTAGTTTGAGTTTCAAAACAGATGAAATAACAAACTTACCTAAGTATACAATTATGTTACCACTGGGCCATCAATGCTGACAGTGCCACATCGCACATGCCAAGTAGTACAAATAAACAATAGATACCACAAAGTAGTATGATTATATAATATGCATAGAGGGCGGCAGGAAAATCGAGAAGCAACAGTTATTAAAAAAAAATCTGCTGTTTCATAGAAAAGTGCAATACCTACGCGGTCAAAATGCATGAAACCACTGATTTTTTTTTAATATGCGACGAAAAATTTCATCGCAGTGGGTTTTAGAATCCTGCACTGAATCCATGGTAACAGGATGCGCGGCGATGTCCCTGCTACCCTCTAAAGATGATTTCGGCCATCTTGTTTTTATGAGCTTTGGGAAATAATGTTCTCAATATTTTACAGTTTTTCAAGACACTGATGATGGTAGCACAAAAAGAATTTCAACAGGTAATGTTTTCATTTCAATAAGTTTTAACGTCATTATAAATTCGCTTTAGTTTTAACATTTTTACTGAAGTTGCTGAAGTCTACTTAGGACATAAATGATGATCCCAAATCTGATGGATTCGGGTCGTCGCTTTATATAACCTTTGAAAGCTATCCATTTATTACAATGACTGACACGCGATTAAATTTCTTTGATAACGATCAAACCGAGCTTGATCGAGCAAAATTATCAAAGTTGAATTATATTCAAGATTCGTGTCAGGTTCTAATATTTGTGTCTACTCGTAACTACGCTCCAGGCACTGTTATTTAAACCCAAAAGCCATTAATACTAGACTACCTACTGATAAACCTTGAAGTATATTTAGAGGTACCTTGAAGTACATTCGAGAGCAATGAATTAGGGTTACATAATGATGCCTGAAAGTCTCGGAAAACTAAAGTTAATGAGATAAATTGTGTTTAATAGACAATTAAATGTTCATTAAATGAAAGTGATAAAACTCCTTAGTTACTGTAAAGTTAGGCTATCAAAACTGATAAAATTAAAAATGGGACTTTTGTAAATGGAACTACAAATTTACTGCATCTGTTTTTGCTTTTGTTTCTATTCTGTCATTTAAAAAGCAAACAGCGTTTCTGATGTCCAATATGTATTATTGAAGCTTTTATAATATTGCTTACACCTGAAGAATGCACCAGAATTCTCACAAAGCTGGAAATCGGTCGGAGTCAGCGGAGGAAGTAACCCAAGTCCATGGACTGTAAGACGACGACATGCTGAAGCAAATTTAAAACCATTAAAACCTGCAAACGGCCCTAAATTGGAGCACGGGCATCGTATTTCCAGATTAACATATACCCGGAACCACTTAAATTGGTTTGAAGATTGGTCAAGAGTTACGTTCTCAGATGAATCAAGTTTTAAGCTCTATTCAAAAACAAGCTTGACAAAAAAAACTGGTTTGTTACTAAACCTATTCTACCATTTAAACTCTCCATCATCAGCTCGCAAGGTCACAATCCTGGTGACTGGCCTATTCTGCGTACTGGTATACAACTACTACACCAGTTCCGTGGTCAGCTGGCTGCTCAACGGTCCACCACCTTCCATCAACTCCTTGAAGGAACTGCTCGAGAGTCCACTGGAGCTGATCTATGAGGATATTGGGTATTCGCGGTCTTGGTTGCAGGTGGGCATGTAGAAATCTCTAAACCATAGTAATTAATTAGCACCTACGTTTGTAGGCCATAGTATATACGACATTGTATCCGGCCAGGTATCCTATTCCAGAAAGCCATTTGTTTGATTTTCTTTTAACAAATGACTTGCGACCGTAAATAGGACACCCGTTCCACCACAACGATTCGAATTTTGTAAAGAAAAACATGAACAGCTACGCAAAATTCACTTCACAAAAGTTTAAGTGGACCCATGTCACCCATGCAAACAGAATATTTTTAAACGTATGGCGTGTCTGAAAACAGTTAAAACTTCGTCGTGTCTGATGTTGCACCATTCACGCAGAGACATAAAATAGCGGTATAAGGAGCAGTGTGTATAACTGGGTGTAAAGTGTAGGGTGGAATTCGCTCACACTGATTGTACCAATTCTCTTGAATAGTTGCGTGACTTCTTAAGGCGAAACCGCCAGGGTAACCCGTGAAATTAAAATTTTCTTATGTTTTATTTTGCAATTTTCTGGTCTGCATCAGGTTACGATCCACGGCCGTTCGAATTATAATCATAAAAATCATCAATACATCTCTCTAATATCATATGGTAATATTGCAAGTTCATATGGTAATATTGCAAGTTCATATGGTAATATTGCAAGTTCATATAGTAATATTGCAAGTTTGTAGGGTAATATATATAACAGTTAAATAGGGTAATATTTAACTGCCCCGTCGGTCTCGTGGTCGCAAGCGCGACTGCTGAGCGTGGGGTCCAGGGTTCGATTCCCGGGTTGAGATTTGGTTTTTCCACTGAAAAAATTCTTAATAACAGCCCGGAGTTTGGAAGTTGGTGGTGTGATACCCCCGTGCCACGGAAAGCACGTTAAGCCGTTGGTCCTGCGCCTGATCTCTCTACGGTCACGGTCGTGTCGGATTGCCGTCCCGTCGGACTAGGAGAGTGAAGAAAGAGGGAGGGCACCTGTGTCTGCGCGCACACTTGTGCACTATAATATCTCCCGCGCCGAAGGTTAAGGTCTCCGTTGAGATTGGCCGCCGCGGCTGAAATAAGGTCTAGAGGACTTTTTTTTACCCTATTGATTGACTTTGTCATGAAATCATGACATTTGAGGCCATTTCTAACTTCAGAAATATCACTCCTTAGGTTCTAACTCAAGGAGTTTTAATGATTATAATTCTGTAGAGTCATATTTTTTACGGTCGCGAATTATATTTTAATCAACATACAACCTGGCACTGGCTTGAGTAAAGAACGTCATTAAATTCGTATTCAAAAATTAAGTGCCGGCCAGAAAATAAAGTACTGATTTCTTATGGGAAATAATATCTTGACCATAGTAAGTTTACTATGACAACGAAATTCTACAATTAACACCCTGGCTGCTATTTGAGATTGAAAATGCCAAAAATCATATTTTTCTACCAAGTGCTTTAAGTATAAATGTAAAAAGTACCAACTTATTATTAAATATAATATCCCGCACATGATAAACGGGAAGACCGTCAGTTGCTGCTCTCATACGATGTGTTTGGTATGTTATTTAAGAGTTTTTCAAGATAATTATGAAATTCACATAATGATTTTTGGCCAGGTGGTAATTGTAAATCTATGTTGTAATAGTTAGAACATGTTTGGAATGCTATATTCAATTAAAAGTTGGTATTTTTTTAATGTTGTGCTTAAAGCACTTGTTATAAAATAATATTTTTGTCATCTTCAATACCATCAGCCAGGTTGTAGACTTTCGCTGTAATAGTAAAATATGCTCAATATATTATTTCCCTTTATACTAATAATACTTTTTTTTTTCTAGCACTTTAATTTTTGGGTATAATGTTCGGCACTTGAATGATGTCATTTGATTTGGGCTACCTTATCTCATCCCCTTTTATCATTAAAACATCCGATCAGCGCAAAACATCGATATTGACATCTTCAGTGCCGGTAGACTTTCAAATAGACGTTTTCAGAACCCACAAGAAACAAATCAAAACACATATTTCTCAATAACCCTAAATTCTACCATCAAACAATTCATTGACTAATCCATACCATAAACTTGTAGAACCCTATGTACTACTTTAACAAAAGGAACGCTCAGATTGAAGACGAGTTGCGACAGAAGAAAGTGTTCAACAAGAAGAAGGACGCCCCGCTACTGGTGGATCTGGTGGAAGGAATCCAAATGGTGCAACGAGGAGGTTAGTCTGATTTACATGTTGTTAGAAAACTAATGTATGCATAATTTAGCAAATCCATCCATAGCCAGGATGGTCACAATCCTGGTGACTGGCCTATTCTGCGTACAGCCGTGCGATTCTGTAACCATCTCACCGTGAAAACTTGGGTGAAGTGAGCGTGGAGTGAGTCGTCAATGGTGTCAAAACCTAGCATCAGCATGACTCACAGCGCACCCTAAGCTCACTTCACCTTAGTTATCATGTTGAGATTTTTCCAGAATCGACCGGCTGTTATATAACTGCCACACCAGTTTCCCAGTTTTCAATTATTCAAAAACGTGAATGCATTGTACCTATTAATCTACCCGTATCAGTTAGGAATATTTATATCTAATACTAGCTTTTGCCCGTGACTTTGTCCACGTCTGTTCCCCAACCCACCCCGTCACATCGCATCGCCTGGCTGCGCTATTACCTCGTTTTCCCTTAGCGTTCTTTCAGACTTTTTTTCATTTTGCTCGACTCCATAGGTTCCTAGCGTGAAGTTAAAAAGTATATTATAATACCTTCCTCAAGAATTATGCTATGAAATGCAAAAAAAATTGATTTTAATCCGACATGTAGTTCCAGAGATTAGCGCGTTCAAACCCACAAACAAACCAACTCTTTAGCTTTATTATTAGTATTTATATATCAGCATAACACAATTATTTTTATCGCAGCAGATACAATATATAATAAAGTATATATAATATAGTTGATATTGTTATGGAACTTAGTTAAACAAGAAAGAGCACATCATTGAACGATTTTCTGGAGATAATCCGCTAAATTATTGGAGTTACTCTAATTTTCTCCATATTGCCAAACTAAGTTTGGTGCTATCCGTTGTACAAGACCACGTTTTCAGGCAAGTAACTATTCTCAGTATTTGAGCCACTATAAAATTGTAAAATGTGTCAAAAAATCAGGTTCAGCTCAAAGATTAAGCTTTTATACAAAATAATCCATTCTATACTTCCATACAAATATTATAAATGCGAAAGTAACTGTGTCTATCTGTTACCTTTCCACGCCTTAACGTCTGAACGGAATTGTATTTTTGGCACACAGGTATACCATACCCTGGGTAAAATGTACATAATTATGAAAGGTAGGTATGTATGACTGTGTGGCTAGGTAAATATGACGTCTTGTCTTTTTATCCCGATACTACGTTTCCCTGCGATAATTTACGACCTCCACGCGAGCAAAGCCGCAGGCAAAAGCTAGTAACACTATACAGGGTGGCAGGAACATCGACGCGCAAACTGGAACCAAGAATGCAGCACATGATTTTGAACTTATAAAAAAAAATTTTTAGTCGGTTATCAAAAAATAATCTGCTGTTTCATACTAAAGTGCAATGCCTACGCGGTGAAAATGTATTTAACAGATTTTTATTTTAATAACTGTCGAAATATGTACTGCTTACATATTCAATAAAAAAAAATCCATTTTTTTTCTTACTAAATAATAATAAGTAATAATGTTTTTTTTTTCCTTGGCTAAATAATAACAGCCGCACAGGTCGATCGATCAGGTTACCCTTGCCGTTAGTCTGTGAATGGGTGAACATCTTTACCCACCGAGACCTGTGCCTCGGAAAGCACGTTAAGCCATTGGTCTCGGCTGTCATTCGTGGATCTTTGACAGTCGTTACGAGTAGTCAGAAGCCGGAAAGTCCGACAGCCAGTCTTATCAAGGGGTATCGTATTACCCAGTAACTGGGTCGTGGAGTTCAGATAGGCAGTCGTTCCATGTAAAATAATGGTATTCAGCTGCATCCGGTTGGACTGGAAGCCGACCCCAATGCAGTTGGGAGGCTAGGCAGATGATGAGCTGATGATGGGTCTAGAAACATGCGCTAAATGAATTCATGGTAACAGTCGATGTCCCGGGATGCTTCCCTGTATTATAAATTATAGTTACATACTATATCTAGTTAGGAACCCCATAAAAGTAGCACAATCATTTTCACAATTCACTCAGATGCGGGTAACGTTTTTATACATGGACCCGAAATTGGAGTTCCGTTATAAATTGCTGTAATTTACTACGACCCGGATCGTTTTTCTATGTTACTAGATTTGCAGGAAGGCTTTGTATATGGAAAAAGTAAAGAGATATTGTTACATTAAGTCTCTATAAAAAACACTGCCATTGTTTTGAAACAGTTTTGTCCCGAACTGACTTTTATCAGTAGTTATGGCAATTTTAAAGCACGTACTTTACTGTGAAGTGAATTGAGTTTCATTTCACACTGTATTATTTTAAATAATGTAATAGTGATATTACATTATTTAAAATAATACACTGTGAAATGAAATTGTATACATAAGCTTCCACGAAATTATGAACCCTAGAGGGGAGACCAGGCGGGGTAATTGCCTAACACACTATCAGCAGATTCATTGCGTTATTTACGTTGTTGAGCAGACACATTTTTCGAACATATGAAGCAATAATGGATCAGCAATATCCTTTAAAATTATTCACACTGTTACAGAATGTGTATTACGCAATTAGGGTTCTGAGGGCTTATGTGTATTTCTGCAGTTAACTTCACTACTTCAATTATAAACTTAGAGTAAAGTTAATTTTTGTAACCAAAAATACAGACGTAACACAAAAGTACACTGCATAAAAATGCAGTGTACTTTTATTATTTAGAAGAAATACAGGTACAGACGCCAGCACATCAAGCTACTACAATCTGTCAAATTTGTTTGATAGATTCAAGGCAGATGAAGAAAATTTGACAGTTTTGGGTAGCTTGATGGGCTGGCGTCTGTACATCAGGATCAGCCTTTAGCAGTCAGCTGCTTGACGTGCGCATCTCTGATTGGTGAATCGTACGACACGTTAAATACAATAATTGACCCTCGGAAACTCTCATCCACCCTCCAGAGGCAAGGTCATCCTTCCATCCAGAGTCTAAGGGCATCCTATGCAACGGTTCTTCATATAGGTTTTTTTTAACGTTCTGACCATCAACATCTTCCAGGATACGCGTACCACACCGAAGTAAACAGTGCCAACGCCCTGATTTCAAAAACGTTTACCCAGGACGAGCTATGCGAGCTGGGTTCCTTACAGTCGATGGAGAAGACTTTGCTGTATCCTGTGCTTCAGAAACACAGCCCTTTTAAGGAGTTTATGACTTGGAGGTATGAAATAACTTTAAAAAAATACCTGTTTACCCACCTAGCTTTTGTTCAGCTACTTAGTTCAAGAGTAATTTTAAAGTAGTGCCTAGTTTTCATTTCCTTATTTCCTGAATCAAGTTTGGAAGTGCGTAGATTTGTTTTATTTAACCATCATCTTAGTACTTGAAAGGTTTTTGACTTCGTCCGCGTGAAACATATTTAAACATACAACATAATTATCTTATGGCAAGCGGCAGAAGTGTAGCTTTCGATCTGTTAAAGAATTTTTTGTGATCGTATTAGTTTTATAAACAATTTTACCCAATTATAATATTAGTTAAAATCACATATAAGCATGTGGCTAAGTAATAACCGCCGCACGGATCGATCGATCAGGTTAAACTACGGTTGCCGCGGTTGTTCCGTGGGTGGGTGACCATCTTTACATACCAAGAACCCTCCATGTCTCGGAAAGCACGTTAAGCCGTTGGTACCTGCTGTCATTCGTGGATCTTTGATAGTCGTTACGGGTAGTCAAAACCCCGAAAGTCTGACAAACCAGTCTTACCAAGGGATATCGTATTATCCAATAACTGGGTTGTGGAGGTCAGACAGGCAGCCGCGCCATGCAAAATACTAGTATTCAACTACATACGGTGAGACTGGAAGCCGATCCCAACATACATATGTATTATAGTTGGGAAAAGCATGAATTGCATATAAGCATGAAGACTCCCTTTGTACCTTAATGTACCCTGTTTTCTTTTCAACTGTTTCCAGTCTAATGCGTCTATCAGAACAAGGTATAGTCTCCTGCATCCGGATCCGCAGGTCCTCATTCGAAGTCAAGTGTGAGGGCAGTTCCCCTCGAGCTCTCGCTTTGGGAGGAGCAGCACCAGCATTCATACTCCTGGCTGGAGGGTACATACTGGCTACCGTCATCATGATGGTTGAAAGGTAAGTTAATGCTGCTTTAAACTGGTTCTTCTCCAAAGCGATCTATGTTTTGGAACTGAAGCTTCCATTTTTTTTTTTACTGACAGATTTAAGATTTGTTATGGAATCAGGCGTTGTTTAGCGGAAATCCATGACCCATATAAAAAAAAAACTAGATGATCCATCTTGTTTTTGGCGGATCATCATTCAGGCCTATGTCCAGCGTCTTTCGGTGCTTGGGATAGCCCAAGCACCGCCACTTCGAGTGGTTTTATGCTTCCCGCATCCAGCGGATTCCTGCGGCCTTCACCAGGTCATCGATCCATCTTGTGATGGGCCTTCCAACGCTGCATCTTCCGGTACGCGGTCGTCAGTCCAGAATCCTTTGGCCCCATCGGGCATCTGTTCTGCTAGCAATGTACCCTGCTCACTGCCACTTAAGTTTGGCAATTCTTCGTGATATGTCGGTTATCTTGGTTCTTTGGCAGATATAATTAAATATTTAAATTGCATAACATTTTATTAACTGACCGAACCGAACTGACAATTTATTTAAAAGTACCTGTACACTGTGGTTTGTGTGACTTGACTAGAAGACTGGCTGTTTCCATGAGCAACTACCTTCATACTTCAACTTTTATTTATCGTCAATAAGTTTGTAAAATAAACCTTCCTTTCGTTTCAGAATGGTCTACAAAATGAAACATAGCCACGATATTCCGAAATAGATTTTTCAATGTGTTAATTACTCATCACGGGACACGGAGTAATCCAATTTCACAATTTGTAGCAATGGAGTGAGCTACCACTTTGCACTGGGCGAGATAGTTTCGATGATCTATGAGCAGTACGAGCTTTATAAAAACAAAAATAGTACAGGACAGCTCCAGCTGGCCTTTTGATTTATAGACCAAATTGTTTCTACTTTCTTTTGTGTTACTTTAGTTCACAAATAAAATAAGATTATAAACATGCCATCTTGATGTTTTTTTTTTTTTTAATTTACATCTTTAAGAAATGCTTACATGCTTAGATGGTTTGGTCATGTTGAGAGGATGGTCATGTTGGTAAGGCGAGTAACAAAAGGTATTTATTTACAAGGCAGATGTGAGTGGAAACATCGGGAGCGGCCCTAAGAGGACATTATAATGACGTTATTGATGTTTTTCTTCAGAAAAGTACTACGCAACGGGTGTAGTATTCGCAAGTGGCGTGTGTGTATGACCTAAGGATCTATTCTGTAAAAATCTCACCGTGATCACTCGGGTGAAGTGAGCTTAAAGTGAGAAGTCATTAGTGTCAATCTCTAGCATTCGATGGAATAACAGCTCAATTCACCTAACTTCTCACTGTGAGATTCTAACAGAATCTACCGGCAGAAGCCTGAACTATGAAAGTAAACGAGGCAAAAGGAGTATGTAAGAATCGTAGCAGGTGATGTTCTGCCTGCTCCCATGGGAAGAAAGTAAGCTGGAAGGTGACTATATATACTATACATAATAATATGGTATGTAACTTCCCATCTATTTATTTTCAATTCCAGCCGCTTCACTTCCCAATACCACATTTTGGCACTGGACCACACATTTTTACATCTAAAACAAAAAATACAAGCTTTCGGGCATCGAAGCGACGATTTTCAATCAATGACCTGGCACATCGCCACGGATTATCAACAATCTATTAAAAGAAATCCAGTTGTGACTACCATATTGACATACAAACCCTTTGTTAGCACAAACTGGACATTCATACTGCAGAGGAAATTTGGGAAAGTGGAAAACGAAAATTCAGTTGGCCCCGTGTGCTTGATTGAAGTTTATTGAATCTGACACAGAATTCATGGAAAAACTCCTTGTGAAAAGAACTGCGAGGAATTAGCTTGTGCTAACTTGAATATGTTTACCATAACTACAGTACTTATACTCGTAGCTGTTACCAGAAGGCCTGCCGTGCGATTCTGTAACCATCTCACAGTGAAAACTTGGGTGAAGTGAGCGTGGAGTAAGTCGTCAATAGTGTCAATCCTAGGGTTAGGTTATAGGTAATACGGGCTGGTGTCCGCAACTCCACGTCAATGCGCGTATTTTGCGTACGTGTCAATCCCTAGCATCAGCATGACTCACAGCTCACTCTAAGCTCACTTCACCTTAGTTATCACGGTGAGATTTTTCCAGAATCGACCGGCAGTTCCCTTTTAATTAAAAACATTCAAAGTCTAGTCTCAACCTCATCTCAGCGACAGTCAATGTCAAATAGTTGTCAAAAAAACGTTCTAAAAATTACTAAAATTGCCCCTCTGATTTGAGGGATGCTGAAATGACTGTAAAGTCTAAGGTTGGCAACATTAATCGCCCCAGAATTGTTCGAAATAAAAGTACAGTTTGCTCAAAGAAATGCGATCTTTAACTTATTGCAGACCTGTAATACCATCTTATGAATGTTCGCTTTTATAATTTCCAACATGGCGATATTATCGCGGACGTGCACATCCACATCGTCACGGCATCACAATAACACCGGAAAGTAAAATGTGTGGAAATATATTATGAAGACGCTTTGAAACTTCCGTCCATAATGATGTTATGACGTGCTAATATTTTCATACATTTTATGGACGTGCATGTGGACGTCCACAATAATATCGTCACGTTATTAATATATGAAAGCGCATATCTAACTCAAATCTGTCCTAAAGAGAAAGTGTCATGACAAATGCACCAGCACACCAGCACTACTAACTGCGTAACACACTGTCAGTAGGAATGGCTTTCATTTTGACAGTTCAACAACATTCATTACGTTATTTTCGTTGGTGAGCAAACAAGTTTTTCGAACATATGAAACAATGGATTAGCAATACAAGCAACAAGCGCAAAAACCAAGAGGGAGTAAACGAAGCCGGTCTAAAACTAAGAAGGTTTTGGTAAGGCAGGGTCCAGAGAAGGACACGAGTGACAAGGATGGTTTTATCAAGCTCGAGAAGAAGAAGAAGAAGCCTCCTTATCAGAACCAGTGTGGCACCGCGCCGGCAGGACCCAACATGCTGCTGCGTCCAGCAATCCCGACGACGCTGCTGTATGCGTCCAAACTGCACCACTCCACGACGGTTGAGGAGATCGTGGAGTACCTGCATGTGAAGACTAACTGGACTTTGAGGGTCGAGAAGTTGGAGCCACGTCACAACACGAACTTCAAATCGTCCGTGGTGCGTGTTCCGACACAACATCTCGAAAAGTTCCTCAAGGGAGAGTTCTGGCCGAAGGGTGTTGTGTATGCCGGTTTTGTGGCCAGCTACATGACACCAGTCAGCGAAACACGACGCCGACACTTCGTGTACCTTAGTTTTTGTTATGTTGTATGTATAATATTTATAGTATTTTTGAGTTATATTATTTATTATAACAGTTTTGTATTTGTGATATTTTTTTTATGTATTAGTTTATAGGTATTCTTATGTTTGTAGTAATATGTATTATTTTCTCTATGGCCCTTGTTGCCTGAAATAAAAGAATCACCTTTTTACCTATTTTTCTGTTCTGTTTGTTCTTGTCTGTTTATATGTATGTGTACATAAATGGTAAAATAAATAAATAAAATAATTTGGATTGAGATGGATAGTATGCTACGCAATTGTGGTACAGCATCCGTCTCCTAAAACACAATTGCCAACGTTATTTCATCTCGTTAATCAACAAAAGTAATCCCACAACCAAACATAAAACGCTCGCACAAAGTACTTTCTGGAACTACTACTCGTACAGTTTGTGTTAGTAATGCACCTCTCCATATTGCTGTATGCAGCTACACATAGATACTTAATTACTTTGTAGTTTATCAAATAACTGCCTGTTGTTAGAGTTCAGTTAACTTGGTTAGCTCAAACTTTGTAGTTAATTTGAACTCTGAGGATCATGTAGATCGTTTGATAGCTTTAATGGAAACTTGGTCTAGGTTGCCAGGTTAATTGGCTGCAATTAGGATTTGTATTTAGATTGGTATGGAGGATTTTGGAAATAATTATCTACTGCTATAAGTAATGTAATATAGGATACTTTCGGACTAAGGATACTTTATTTTAATGTTAATCATAATGGTATTTCAGCCGTGCGATTCTGTAACCATCTCACCGTGAATGCTTAGGTGAAGTGAGCGTGGAGTGAGCTGTCATTCGCTAGGAATTAACACTATTAAGTGCCCACTTCACTTATGATTTCACGGTGAGATTTTTACAGAATCGACCGGCTGATCTTTATATTAGAACGAGTTTGACATCAATGCAGTGGTGGCCCAGTAGCAATGGCCCCAACCTATGAGCTGCAGGTCGTGGGTTCGAACCCAGGCCGGCACATTACTTTGTGTAAATTATTTCATCACCATTGCTCTCAAAACGGTGAAGGAAAATATCGTGAGGAAACCGGCATGTCCTAAAACAAAAAAACTATACCAATCCGCACTGGGTCAACTTCTCACTGAGAGGAAGCTTGTGTCCCAGCAGTCGGAACGTAATAGGCTGAATATATTATTGCAGTCCATGTTTAAAAACAGCATCTCGATTCTGTAAAAATCTCACCGTGAAAACTTGCGTAGAGTGAGCTGTCAGTGTCATCCCACTGATGCTAGGGATTGACTAAGCAAACATTTACAATCATAATCGAGATTTTAATAATATTCTTATGATATTTCTATTGATAATTTTATATAATTTTAAAACGATTATTTTAGTTTTCGAAACATTACTATTTTGTGGGGTTTTAAAATAAAACAGCAAAACAGAAACTTAGTCAGAATAATTTTTTTTTCTTTTTTACCCTAGACTAGTTTTTATATAAGGACTTTATTAAAACCCCACAAAATAGTATTGTTATGACAGTTAAAATACTAGTTTTGAAATTATATAAAATAACCAATAGAATTAGCATAAAAAATATTCTTAAAATCTCGATTAGCTATTGGAATAGCTCTTGACTCTGCGACAAACGAAAACTCGCCCGCGGTGTGAACAGTCAGTGATCAACTTTTAATATTATGTATCTCTTTTACCTACCCGGGGCCTACAATATTTTGTACGTTTTATGAGTGAGAAAATCGTTGTTGGTTTGTCTTGAATCGTTTGAGTCACTTCGACGTGGGCGGCGGTGGGTCAGGTGCCTAAAATGATAGCCTTAACTGTCCACCAAAACTCTAATTAATTTTAAATGAAGGTCCAAAACAATCTTACTACAACACCCTTAAAAACACGCTCACTCATAAAATTCACAGAACAGTGGCGCAGCACCTACATAAAACACAAGGTTTGTGTGTATCTACTACCGAGGGCGTCATACAAATGATTTCTATACCCTCCAAGATTTCCCCGGCGACGGAAAGGGTCACAAATTGGACGGTAATACAATTACTGTAATGTATTGAGAATTATAGAAACAACGTCATTTTTGCAGGTTTTCTTGCGACCTGGGTTAGGATTGAAATGACCTTTCGGTAAATCGTGACATTTTTTGGTGGCAAACATACTCGTACTTCGGCTGAGTCACATTTGATAAAAGTATAGATTTTTTTTCTGGAGTTATTTATTTATTTATTTAATACTTCAAGCACATACATGTACAGAGGTGGACTTAATGCCATAGGCATTTTCTACCAGTCAACCTTTGGGCAGGAAGTATCACCGCTTGTGCAGTAGGCTATGTTAAAGCTTCTTAAAATAAAAGGTTATGAAAAAGAAAAATGTTTATTTATTTATTATGCAAGGGACATTTGAACAAAATGTTAGTAGCATGTGCACAGCGTATTTTTTCTCCTTATTTTGATTGTATTGTAGGAAATACAAACACTACCCACACACACACACAGACACACAGACTTACAAAGGCAAACACAGACACACACAGATTCACACAGACACACACACACTCAGAAAAGATTTATAATGTAAGCCCATAAAAAATGTCACGTTATCTTTACAACAAAACTTGTCCCTATAAAAATTGACAAGTATTGTGACCTATTCTTTAACTAAAACGTTTTGTAAAGATCCTTTGTCTATTTATTTTTATAAAAATTCTCCTTCAAAACCCACGTAGTGGGTAGTAGGTATGCAAGATATATCCCTAATATAGATTTACTTCACCAGTTTCACCGCATACAAATTAATATTTGAATTTTTCATGAAAAACTCTCCCGTAACAAGTTGAGAAGTTTCTTTTTCTTATGCTCTTAACATGGATGTAAGAAATATGGAGGAGGCAAAAGGAACAGCGTTTGTTTTCTTACTATGCTGATCGATAAATTAATTTCAAGTGGAAATTGTGTGAAGGTCACCTTAGCGGGTTTTTTGCCTCTGAATTACTTCTGAAGCTGTTGCAAAAGGAAGCTGTGGAATAATAAAGTGTTTACTGTATGGCCCCAATTACTAAAAGACTTGACAACAGCAGTGCTATTCAGCGGGAAGTGAGCTGTCATTAGGGATTAACACTATTGACACTGCTCACTTCACTTATAATTTCACGGTGAGATTTACAGAATCGACCGGCTGTGCTGTTTAAGACGTACGTATTATCTATCAAAAACTTACGGAGTCTACCTAAGTGAGTTTTTGATAGATAATACGTACTACAGTGTGATTAAGTTTTTATCACAGAAAATAATTGCCTGAATTGCTCCGGACTGATGGATTTGGCCAACTGGCTTTTGGCTAAACTTAGAATAATGTTAGTAATATAAATGTTGCATGCCAAATGGTGAAAAATGACTGAGCTTTAATGTATTTTAACACCTATTATTTATCACCCATATTTGCAAAATAAATGTCTATTCAATTATATTCTATTCTAAATGCATGGGTATCAACCCCCACGCATACCACGTGGGGGTTGATGGTGTGATAATGGTGCGTACTATTATCGAGAAAGGTTTAGGAGAAACTGGGAGAGACTGATGCCTGAAAAATCAGGTGCTGAATATACCAATGATACCAGAGAGATATACGAAACATGCAGGCTATGGAATCGGAAAAATTAAAAACGGTCTGCACTACTACTTGGGTTTTCCAAGGGTCACCAATGCGCACTTTTGCCTTATGTTTTGTGCTTTTGCCTTGTGTATGCACAAACACTTATGCACTATAAGATAGATATATTTGCACCGCTGAGATTGGCTGCCATGGCCGAAATCGGGTCTGGAAGACTTAAGAGCGTTAACGCCAAATCCGCGGCACCAAGTTTAGGTAATTGCAGTGCTCTTTGCACTCACACAGATGCGCGCGTGTCTGTGTGCGTAAAGTTGGTGTGCTCTCTGTCATTATAGTCAAACTAACCCATGTTGATCCGTTGAGTTATGTATAATGATACTTATTTAACCGTTAGTTGATTTTTATTTACTATTCTTATTTTTATTACAACCTTGTGAAATAAATAGGCAGTTTTGGATACTTTATAAAGTATATATATACTAATCAGGGGTGAAAAGTTAGAAATGTAGTACAAATGTAAAGTCCTACAACGATTAATATTATATTAGGTCATCCCACTTCCAGTGTCATATTTTTTATTATTATTATTTTACAAAAACTGACTACTATATTATATAACCTTGTGACACTAATCAATAATCTCCACCACTATTAATCACTCGCTCCCAGACTGCTGGCAAATCTTGAACACCATTTAAAGTACCACTTTCATTTAATTCATCAATAATGCTCTTTAGTTTAATATCTAACTCCTTTTTGCTATTGTATCGAGTACCCGACAATTTCCTCTTCACATGGCCAAAACAATTGAAATCACAAGGATTCATATCCGGGGAATATGGCGGCTGAATAATTTCAATCCATCCTTTTCTTCAATTAAATTCTGAACTATTTTTATTTGTGCGGTCTGGCGTTATCATGTAAAATTATAGGACTCGTTATATGATGTTCGTCTGCCCAAATAGGAATATTTTCTTCTAAAAATGACTTATATCGCTCTCCAGTCATAGTTGTATTTTCATCATAAGTTCTCCAAAAAGCAATGCCTCTGACATCCATAGGTACTATTAGTAGTATTTTTCGTTCATGTAGCTCTGCACGTGGTAAATGTTCAGCTGAAGTGCCCGGTTCCACCCAACATCGTGACTGATGTCTTTGACGAGGAGTATAAAATTCGACCCAAGTTTCATCAAGGCATATGAATCTATTAAGTATATTTTTCTTACGGCGATACCACGATAAATGGCTACGCGCAGTTTCATAACGAAACTCCTTCTGATCCGTGTTCAGAGTGTGAGGCACCCACACTGCACTTTTATTGACCAGACATAAATCCTCCGTGAGTACTCTATGTATAGTGGAATGAAGCCGTTTCTAATGCTTTCGAGTTTTCCTGAATTTTCAGTGTTATTTCACTGAGTTTTTCTTTTTGTTGAGTCTGAAAATAACATGTAGGTATAACATAGTGACACAAACCGTAAGCATCGTGTCCGGCGGTCGATTGTCGGCTTGAGACACAACAATGTTTTATTTGTGCTAAAATATGTATATAACGACCAAGTAATTCTTACAAGATTCCCTGCGTCAGGATCTTGAGATGAAGCCGTTTCCAATGCTTGCGAGTTTTCCTGAATTTTCAGTGTTATTTCACTGAGTTTTTCTTTTTGTTGAGTCTGAAAATAACATGTTGGTCGGTTTGTGTCGGTTAGTGACACAAACCGTAAGCATCATGTCCGGCGGCCGATTGTAGGCTTGAGACACAACAATGTTTTATTTGTGCTAAAATATGTTTACAAATGTCCAAGTCATTCTTACAAGATTTCCTGCGTCAGGATCTTGAGTTGGAACCGTTTCTAACGCCTGCAAGTTTTCCTGAATTTCCAGTGTTTTTTCAGTGACTTTTTCTTTTTGTTGAGTCTGAAAATAATATGCAGAGTATAATATGAAGTGACACAAACCATAAGAAGCACCACGACAGGCGATCGATTGTCGGCTTGAGATAAATAAATAACGAAGAAATGTCTTATTTAGTTTTGGTTTAATAGGTGCTAATTCAAAATAAAGGAAACACGTGTCTGTTTAGATATAAAATCTCAAAAATTGCCATAAAATATAAACAAGTAAAAAAAAATAAAACTTACAACAGCATTTTGAAATATTTGAACTTCTCTTTTCTGCCTATAACAACGAATCGGATATTAATTTTATCTTATTAAGTACTACTGTGTTTCATAAAAATACCCAGACAAAAAGTAATTTGAAAAAATTATATTGACTTCAGAAAGTAGTAAGTATAATATTGTTTCTTATGGTTTACTAATTACACCTAATATAGATATTTTTTTTATAAGTAGAGAACCCACCTCGTTTCAGTGGTATATTCTCAACTATCCAAAACTGACAACCCCAGAATGGTCAATTCAGTTTATGAGATTATAAGACAGAATAAACGCAAATTATTACGAATTCTATCCCCGTGTAAGAAAAATATGAATTGGCTATAACCTGTTACATAGTTAAAAAGTGGGTCCTCGGTAACTTACCTTTTAGCTTCATTAGCCTTGGCTAAATTTTCATATTTTTTCTTTTTATTCCCGTATAGCGCCTTTTGTTAGCCATATCTAAAAAAAAGTAAAATCGAAACATACATAAAGAAGTCTAATTTAATCTTCTTAAGTTAATTGAATACCATTACATTAAAATATGTACTCACCAAAGTTCTGTAATATAATAAAAATATATTATAATAAAAAGTATCAATATGTCCCAGTCGCGCTAAAAACTCGCGAAAGTACGATAATATTTTACGCGACACGCAGTGATGGGAGCGACACACGTCCTGCCTCTGAAAGGCCTCAGCCGGCAATGAGCGGTGGCGTGAATCCGCGCCGATTATATAGCAATACTAAATAATTCATAGTAAAATAAACATATAAGTTATTAAAAAAATATTTGAACCATGTTTTAGAACATAAATGTCTTAATTTACTAGGTCTAAAAGAAAATATAAATATTTCAGATTTCATCCTAAACTAACACGTTTAATATCTCGAAAAGTGGCTACAATTGACACTTTTGAATATACTTTTCTTGAATGAAAACTTACAGTAATCGTGTTTTTTTTTCAGCCATGCACTAAAAAATGTTCTTATTTTTTATAAAGTAATGTTGTAATAAGTTTGTCATATATGGTTTTACTAATATCTAGCATCTGCTTAGACCGTCGATCGCTAGTTTTAAAAAAGGCTTGCATAAAAACGGTTCTGATGAGAAAACTAAACAAAAAATTGAAAATGTTTTTCAGCCATGCACTAGATTATGAAATTCCCAATAATATGACGTCAATATCTCATCTATAAATTAAACACATTATGGTTTTATTGTCCGTCGGAAATCATCAATTTTGACTCCAGCATGGCTCTAACGCATGAACCCTCTTAATAGTCTTCCGCACGCCGCGCGTCTTAATAGTGTTTGCTAAGGCATAATTGCTTTGTTGTTGTATGGCAGTATACTTTCGTGGCTCAACAAGACATCCCATGTTGTGCAGTCGACTGCATATGGGGTGATAAATTTAATGAGTGTTGAGATGAAAACTTTGTTACGCTGCGACTTCCTATCTTGAACAGTTTAAACTCTTGAAAGTCCTTCAAATGTAACCATTTCTGTAGTCTGATTTTTGTTACCAAGATGTTCAAAAAGCACACATTTTAATCCATTTTACCGAAAGTTCAATGACACTGTCTGAAATGAAAATAAGGTTTGGTATAAGAGAGTAAAAAAGTTCATGCAAATTTAATTAAGTAAGCTAGTCACTCTGCAAATGAAAAATGCAAACTTCATACATAATTAGTTCATTTCTATTCAATGGAACATTACAGAAAACAAAACACTCTCTTATATACTCAACGATAAAATATTATGTATTTCAGAGCTCTAACTTACCGCAGTTTATTTTGATTAGAATATATATTTACATGACATAACAAAGTACTGCCGTGCGATTCTGTAACCATCTCACAGTGAAAGCTTGGGTGAAGTGAGCGTGGAGTGAGCTGTCATTCACTTGGGATTAACACTATTAAGTGCTCACTTCACTTATGATTTCACGGTGAGATTTTTACAGAATCGACCGGCAGCAGTGTGATTCTGTAACCATCTCAACGTGAAAACTTAGGTGACGTGGCGTGGAGTGAGCTGTCAGTGTCATCCCACCTGATACTAGGGATTGACCAAGTATTCATTTACAATCATAATCGAGATTTTAATTATAATTCTATTGATCATTTAATATAATTTCAACGCGAGTATTTTAGTTGTCTAAGCGTTACTATTTTGTGGGGTTTTAAAATAAATAGCAAAACAGAGACTCAGTCAGAATTTCAATGTTGATTTTTTTTTTTTTTCCTAAACTAGTCCTGACGAGTCGTGACGAGGGTGTGATCACTTACCCGGTTCACGACATTTCGTGAATCGGGTGAAGTGATCATGCCACACAAACTACGTGGGATTAAACGTGGGTTTTGACATACTAGCTTTAAAATACTAGCTTTGAAATTATATGAAATGATATTATTATGAAAAAAATTATTAAAATCTATATTATGATTGTAAATGTATGCTTGGTCAATCCCTAGCGTCAGTGGGATGACAGTGACAGCTCACTCCACGCAAGTTTTCACTGTGAGATTTTTACAGAAACGACCGGCAGGAAAGTCAGGGAAAGAAATTAAGAATTGTCATTATTTGACAGTTGTATGAAATGGCTTTAAAGCAAACAAGGAAAATTGACCTAGTGAGTAAATTCGATAAACAACTAATTTTCCTGATCGTTCATAAATATTCTGTTATCTTTAAGGGGTCATGTGAGTACTCTCTGTAGATAAGTACCTGAATAGAAGACAATTGAAATGGAAAAAGAAGTACCTAGTTTTATGAAGTAGGAAGGTGAGATATCTAGATTATCTAGTGGTCTGCAAATGGATGATTATAATTTCTTTCACATTTTTTTTTTAAACGTAACACTATCTATGAAAACAACTCTTTTTACTTGCTACTGTCAGATCAGTGAAGCAGCAAATGCAAATGCAGTGTCAGAAAAACAAAGAATTAAATTATATATTTTTTCCTTTTCATTTCTACACTATTCCGTCCTGATTTATGCAGACACTGTACTTTTCCATTCACTCTCAGAATAAAATAAAAATAAAGTTTTATTTCCAACTATAAAATTGAAAAATATTTGTAAAGTTTGCAACTGGAATGGAATTGTGTGCAGTAAAATTTAATACTATCTGCTGGGTCCTAGAATTATCCTGGCTAGCTTCCAGTACCTTTTATCATCCGCCCTAAACCATTTCTTTATGAGCAAAAGGCATAAAATACACTGTCATAGTTTTATCATATTTCTATGATAATTTATGACAGTGTAATGTAGCCTTAGAAAACTGCAAACTGGGGCGAAAATGTTCGTCTTCCGGCGTTGTTTGGTTGCAAGGCTACTGCCGAGTAGTTCACAGAGCACGTTCAGCGTTATGGTCAACAGCACATCAGTGACAGCACTATAACTACGAAAACCGCCCTTATTAGTACCAAGGGTCTTATAGCATTTCACCAAGTTTTACCACGAACAAAAATATACAGGGTTTTGAAACACTATTATTGCTTCATAGTACATTTTGTTTTATTTGTGTCCAATTCTGGGCCAAGCTTGTATGTAACAAAAATCCATCTCCTTTGACCCTATAGTGCGCCACTGCTTTACATAAGTATCATCACTCATAAAGGCTCATTTAAATACACCCAATTCTGTCATACCTACATTATTTCCCATCATTTAATTATATTTTTCTCATAAAGTCGTAAAGAATACTTTTCTTTTATTTTACGATTCTTTTCAAACAGTACACAGAAAGCTATTACACTGAAGTACTAATAAACTCAAATAACTTGAATAAGAGAGAACTTCAATTACGGAGAGGATTACATTATGGAGACTTGCATTAAATTAGATTAGGAATTCCAGAGACAAAAACTTCTAGGACGCTGCATTTTTAGTTTTACTACACGTTTTAGATCTAGTATTTTAGCCACGTCTGTCTGTAAATCTCTGCTAGCTTTTTCATTACAAAGGAACATATAGTCCTCTAGAATTAGCCAACTCAGTCAAACTCAAAGCATGTATTTCAATTAAACCTATTTATAGGCACTTTTGAACTCTCAAATAGTAGGTCAGTTAGTCTGAAAATTGAAGCTAGTTGCCCATTCCAAAACATAGAGCTCTATGGAGAAGAACGGGCAAGAAACTCCAAGGACACTCTTTTTTATTCTTGTTGCTTCTATATGTGAGAACAATGTAAAAAAATCAAATGAAGAAACAACTTAAAATATAAGATTAAAAATAAGCCCTGGCAGTAATGACCAGTCTCAACCGACGGCGCCCGTTCACGAACATGATGCGTGGATCAGCATCATCCAGCTCAACTATTTTGTAGGAAACCGAATCAACACACGCGCCACCATCAGTGAGACATTTAAGTGAGCATGACACATTTTCAACTGCCAAGCACTTTCTAGTCAACTTCATAATTCTACTATCCTACTTCCAACCAATATTATAAACGCGAATGTTTGTGAGGATGGATGAATGTTACTCTTTCACGTAAAACTATTAAACGGATTTGGATGAAATTGGCACACAGATAGTTTATAACCAGGATTAACACACAAAATATTTTTATCCCGATATTCCCACGGGAGCGAAACCTAAGCGCGTGAAACCGCGGGGTGCAGCTAGTATCCTAATAAACGAATCCATGGTTCTCACATACATATTTAGAGGGATTTAGTGGGTTCGATTCCCGCACAGAACAAAATATATTTGTATGACCTACAAGTAGTTGTTCCGGGTCTGGCTGTTTGTGTATGTGAGTTTAAATGTTTGTAAACGCACCCACAATACAGGAGAAATTCCTGTGTGGGGCAACCTTTAAAAAAAAAAACAGATTTATTTAAAGTGACTAATTACTTATTACAGAATATGTACAATGTGGAGACTACAATATGACATTAAATAAAAACAATAGCAATATTAATGCTTAAGAGTATTTTGGAACTACTAAATAAATCCTAATATCGACATTAAAAAACTGTTTTTTTCAAACAAACTAAATAGTAGCGATGGGCTGACTGTGGGTTTTGCAATATTTGACGAGCTATAGTGACTAAACTATTAGATTTAATTGATTGAATTTTCAGCAGACTGAGAGCGGCATTAGAAATATCCATCTACCTAGTATTTTCCCGACATTTTTTGGGTCGGCTTCGCTAACCGGATGCAGCTGAATACCGGTATTTTACATGGAGCGACTGCCTATCTGACCTCCACAACCTAGTTACTGGCTAATACGATACCCCTTGGTAAGACTGGTTGTCAGACTTTCGAGCTTCTGACGACCCGTAACGACTGTCATAGATCCACAAATAACAGCTGGGACCAACAGCTTAACGTGCTTTTTTTTTAAAGATGGCCACCCATTCATGGATCTACTGCGCCAAACGTAGCTTAACCTGATTGATCGACCCGTGCGGCTGTTATTACTTACCCACAAGCCCTTCGGAGATTGGCATTAGATATACGCAGTTTAATTTATTGTTCTGCCAGTGATAGAACCAAGAACCAATTTTTTTAAAAAATGCTTTTAGAAATGAAGGCTTATTTATATTTAAATACTTTTATTTACTTGCTCAGTTATGAATCACTGCAGTGCCATCTCCCATGGGGTGAAGTAAAGATTTAAGTGTAAATAAAATAAACTGACATAGTTTTTTAGTTTACTAACACAGTGAGTCCTAGTTACTTTAGCAATAAATTTATTATTATTAGTACATTCGTTTCTTTGTTGCGAGAGTCTGTCACTAGTATAGGATACTCTAAAAATCTCGTGAGTGCCGTAAAAGAAACGAAGAAACTTTATGGAGTAACCGACACCAGTATTATCTTGTCCTAAGCCATAAATGTCCTCAATGCTGTCAAGAGTGGCCGCTTTCTGATGAATGATGCACCTACACTCTACACCTCTAAATTGCACTTCAAGATCATCGTCAGCTTTTCTGGTATCGTACAGTAGTGCAATTCTGTAAACATCTCACCGTGAAAACTTACGTGGAGTGAGCTGTCAGTGTCAGCTCACTGATACTAGGGATTGACCAAGCATACATTTACAATCATAATCGAGATTTTAATAACATTTTTTTATGCTAATTCTGTTGATCATTTTGTATAATTTCAAAGATACTATTTTAGTTGTTAAAACATTACATTTCATTTCATTGTCATATCCATATGTTTTTTACTGTGTGTACATAAATAATAAAATAAATAAATAACACTTTGCCTAACCTGAGAATCGAACGCATGCTCAACAGCCAACAGCGCTTCCGACCTCTAGAAGATCACAACTTACTGCTGCAAAATAAAAGCCATAAAAACTATAATTTTCTTTGCGAACTTGTAATTCACGTGTTTACCCATACATCATCACTGAATATCTACCCGTATCAATATTAAACTAGCAAAAACAAAGGTTACAGATCCTTTGACCCTTTACGTTAACAAATCTCGAAGAAAGTACACTTTTTATCGATCTTTCATTATAAGGGTTGGGCTATAGTGATACCGGATAACTTGGACAATGTTTAATAGGTTGTATTTAAATCTAGATTCTCAACTTTACATTACTTTATTGCCCAAGTAAAATAAAAACAAGTTGTGGCCCATGGTAGATAACCTGCAGTGCGATTCTGTAACCATCTCACCGTGAAAATTTAGGTGAAGTGAGCGTGGAGTGAGCTGTCAGTGTCATCAGTGGAATGACACTGACAGCTCAATCCGCGCAAGTTTTACGTTGAGATTTTTACAGGATCGACAGGCTGGTTATTGCTATCTTCATTTTAACTATTACATATGAAAATACCTCATTCTGTGGTAAAAATATTTTTTCTAGATATCTAGATGGATGTCAAGACTGGCAATAATTGCCAGTCTTGACATCCAGAAGAAGTCTAGAAAAAAAATAGCCTATACATAATAATATGAGTGACGATTATTGTCACTCGTATTATTATTTATAGGCTATTTTAATGTAATAAAGTGCTCCTATAATGGTAACGTTTCTAAAATACAGGGTTTCACTCGAATAAGTCTCGATCCCGTGGGAACGACGGGATGAAAAGTATCTTATATCCTAATCCAGGTCATGATTTACCCATGTGCTAAATTTCATTTAAATCCGTTTAACCGTTTTAGCGTGAAAGCTTAACAAAGAAACATACAAAAAAATAAAATCTTTTCTCTTTATTTATAATATTCGTTCAATAAATAATGTTTAAAGTTTAACTAAAAGAGAAACGCTGTCACTGAGCCCTTACTTTGACACAGTATTACATATAAAACAGTACATTATGTTTACCAGTCCAACCCGTATAATTCCTGTGGCAAAAATTTGGGACCTCTGGTATAGGGTAGCTGGATATATGTATCTTTCTCTCCACAAAGCCCTTATCACTCTTTAAATCTTCTCATAAAGGTTGAATGGAAACAACAATTTTGTACAGGAAATAGTGGTTAAGTTAATATGTAGTTAAGTATAGGAATTAATATTGGAATATGTAATGAGTTTTCAAATATATGGCGTGGCTAGTTGACATAGGGCAAATAATTTAATTTAATATTCTGTGTCTCGAAATTTTAATTGCAATGCTTACCTGCCATTGTATAGAATCAAGTATTTTCTAACTGAACAGACAGCTGTGCTGCTGGGGATTTTGTTGCGCCACTTCTTCTTCCCAGCGAAAGCACTAGGAAGTGGTGGCGTTTTGGGGGACTGTCTTATTTATTTATTTATATGTCGTCGCAAGCGATATCAAGACGACAAAATAATCAAAATACTACTTCCGGTTGATTTCATAATATTGGTCAAACCGGAACTTAATTCTCATTGGTTGATCGGTTAGTACAGTGAACGCCGTGAGGTGGCGCTATTACTTCGCGCCATTTTCTACACGTGGACAGAGTCGATTGGAGAGCGGCCGGCATTCGACTTGCGGAGCGCACGCCGGACGGTTGAGAGCATACCATCGGAACTGTCATGTTCACCGTACAAACCCTTGTTTCTTACTACTCATAAAGTGATTGTAATAAACGTGACTGTGATTTGTGCTTCAAACTACGTTTTACTGGTTGCCCGAGTACCCACCTTCCTCATGGAACCCGTACCAAGAAATTATGATGATGGCCCTGTTATCGCTACGCTCACGCTCGCGCCGACATATATAATATAAATTACCTGGTCGTGACCTTTGACACTGGTCTGACATTTGGAGATCACGTCTCCTTTCTTGCCAGGGGATCTCTTAGGCGGTTGGGTTTTGTTTTGCGAACTACCCGGGATTTTCACAACCCAAATGTAATTAAGCTTCTGTACGCCACTTTGGTTCGTAGTAAACTTGAGGCTGGTGCCTGTATCTGGTATCCCAATACAGCGACTCAAACATTAACGCTAGAAAACGTACAAAAAACTTTCTAGAGATTTCTGTATAAAAAGACGTTTCACTTCTTTCCTTTCATGTACCCTACTAATCACCTCCTAGGAGTTTTGGGCTTCAAATTGTTGGAGGTTAGACGAGGCTTTGAACAGCTCACAGTAGCTTGCAAAAGTCTCAGAGGATGCATCGACAGTCCCGAACTCCAGGATCTTTTCTGTCGGCTATTTGTTCCCGACAAATACTCCGGATATCGCCAAAGCCGTCGACACAGTCTCCGCCGCCATCATTTAAAACTGTCGCCAGAGCTGAGTCCCCAGTGTGTGGTACTTTAAAGATGCTTAACGCCCTCTTGACTACCAATCCTGAATGTGATTTGTTTGCCGATGAATGGAGTAGAATTATTATGCGTGTAAATGTCTGACTTGTTGTGAGAAGAAGTATGCTGGGGTGTCGTCTATTATATGTTAGTATTTGAAATATTTTTGTATATATATAACTGTTTCAATCTCTATGTTATATTAATGTAATTGTTGTTACCGTTTTGACGGCACGGTTGGCGCAGTGGTTAAGCGATTGAATGCTGCGCTGCGTGTCGCTGGTTCGATTCCCGCACGGAACAAATATTTGTATGACCTACAAGTAGTTGTTTAGGGTCTGGCTGTTTGTGTATGTGAGTTTAAATGTTTGTAAATGTACCCACAATACAGGAGAAATTCCTAGATTTCAGAAAAACAATAAACAGTAACAATTGCTTGCTGCACTTACAGTAGACACCAAAGCGCGCAGCAAGCCAACAACATAACATTTAACTAAAAAACTTCATGCAAACATTAACATAAATTTACTGCTATACATAAATTTGTCAACTTGCAGCTCCTGAGCAATCAGGGCGTTCAGCAGATTGATCGCCTGGATGTGGAAGCGTAACGAGCAGTATGGGTACGCATTGGTGGCACCGCGAGGCACAGGCGCGCGACCTCCGCGGCCGGTCCGGAGCAAACAATGAACAGCGAGCTAATATTTTTATTTAAATAAAATCAAATTATTATACAACGTGTAACGTTAAATGCGCAAAACCTGAAAATAGTTTGATCAGAATAATGAGCAGAATTAATTGAACCACTTTTTAATATAGGCCACATTTTTCAAAAAAATCTTCATTAAAACCGTTGCCGTGTCTATTTATTAATAGGTCAAGCAAGCCAAGGTCAGCGCGGCGCAGCGGCCCGGTGACGACTCCTCTCTCGATAAAGCGTTGTCGCAGACGCAAGAAACGATCAGAATGGCCAGTAAATTAAAACAGCACATAAAACCTTTACAATTTTTTTAATGACTTATTTTCTCTCTGAAATAGGTCAATTGAATTAAAAATCAGTTGAGGTGTCTGAGGTTTTGCGCATTTAACGTTACACGTTGTATAGTCAATCTTTAAAACCAAAATATTTAAAGGTAATCCATGTAACATTAATATTAAATATTCCTTATGTCATTTTGATGTTCGAAAAGTGCTAATTCTCAGCCGAATTTGAATAAATGACTTTTGATTTGATTTGATTTGAATATACCAACGGCTTAACGAAATTGGTTCATCATCGGCATAAAGTAGTCCAACGAGGGTGGACGAAAATTTAAACCAACAGCAACGATTTTAACGCTATGAAACAATATTGGGATGAACCGTGTGCACGTAATTATACCGCTACCCGTACCTTACAAACTGGAATATTAATGTTTGACCACAGAAAGGGGTGTATATCGGACTTGTCTAGGCAAGTCTTCGCACAAGGCAGTCGACGTCATACTTCTTTACCCACAATACTCTCAATCGCTCTAATCTAGCTTCAACAATAAGTTTTGTTTACAAAAGTAATCTTACTAAGGGCTGTGTTTAACAAAGTTAGATATCTTTTACTCGTGGAATTAAATTTACATCTGACAGTTTTTTTTTTTTAATGGAAAACTGTCAAAAATTTAAATTTATTCTCAGGACAAGACTTATTCTAGGTATAAAAGTGTGATGGAATACGCCCTAAATCCATCAAAGTGATATTTTAATATCAGTAACATAAAAGTTGTTCACTTATAAACCAACCTTTATATAAAGCCAACTCCACACGACACACATTAAGCGAGCGTTTAAACTCACAACTTGGAAATATACGAGAGTTAGTTGGGTGCGGCACGGCGGCGCGTGCGGTCACAGTAAATTAATTGTGATGACCTTAATAGTCTTGCGGACTTGCGGTGGATCGTAGCAGATCTTTCGTTAATTTCTACCGTACTACGTAAGGTTTGTGACGGTACGCGTCACGCAGTGGCTAAGTAATTATTGGCTTTTGAAAATTGAGTAGCAATCTCATTTGAGCAATCATCAATGTCAATAATACATATAATTAAAGGTGTTTTTGAGAGATAAGAAAGCTATTGAAAATACGGGAATAGCCCTTCTGTTCCATGTCTTACTGTTAGTGTATGTGAGACTTGTATAACTAGTAAACACAACTAGGAGTCAAGGGAACTCCCAGAACGAGACAACTTTTTAAGCTAACTACTCATCGATCATTAATTCAATCTGTATCGATTATCAATGAGTAGTTATTTTATAAAGTTATTTAATATTATAAATGGACGTGTGGTGGTGGTGGGAGTTTTAATACAGATTGAATTTTCAAAGGGTTGCCGAGTCAGTAAGGTGACACTAGTTGTCCATTTAAAAGTTCCCTATGGAGAAGAACGGGCAAGAAACTCCCTATCTACGATAGGTAGGAAGTTTCTTATCCATTCACACAGCAGTACCTGCTGTGTATAACCTGTTTTCTCTTTGTAACACCATTCTGAAACGGCCATGTCCTTTTAGGTTCCAATTATCCAGTTAGAACCTGAATAGAATGCTAGTCAGCGGCCAGATCTTCTCAGCCATTATACCTCTATCACCTCCAACAATCGCACGTGCCCGCTTCATTTCTCACCCCGTATATTCCCACTATCGCACCAAACGTGCTAGATAACAATAGTTTACGATTCCATTCATTGCTTGAACGTTCACGTCCAGTGAACGTATTCGAAAATCCACGGTTTACTTGGTTTTATGACTTTTTTAAAGGAAAGACTGGAATTATTAAATAGATAGGAGTTAACTGGTCGTTGTTTTCTTGACATTTTAAAGTACAATCTGCAGGAAAAGTTACCTAGTTGTCATAGCACATTATTTTTTTCTTTCTTATTAATTTTATTAGGGCTTCTTACAATCCTGTTGAAAATCTAATGAGTGATAACGTCCTTGTAGGCGACGCAACTAGCATAAGAACTTCTTGTAGGTACTACTTGTACTAGGTAATTTTCGTAAAATGTCAAATACTTTTTGTTTTCTTTTAGCCGTCAAAATGTGCACTTTTTTACGTGTATTTTTTCTGTCGTCATCGATGAAAACCCATAATAGAGTGCACGCAAAGTAAATCTACACGCGGCCGAAAATCTGAACTACACTATTTGCGCTGTAGCATGGTGCGGGTGACAGTTTCAGTAACATTTCGTTTCACTCTTGAAAGTTGCCGCGATTTACAATTTATGACTTAGTATTTCAGTTGTACCACATTCGTAATATATTAAATAATTAATAACTGTAGTAAATTAAATTAAACCCAACCAGAATGTTCTAATCAAGAAATAAAATCAAATTGAATGAAAAATTAAGCAAAGTGTTATGCGTATAACGTAACGCCATAGACGTATTTAGTGATGGGATGTACTGCTACGATGGATAGTCGATATTTTTTATAATAAAAAACGTATATTGTGCGTAGGTCAATTTTTATTTTTAAAAGGTCTAATTATACAACAGAACATTTATAGGGTAAGGTTGCTTAAAAGGTTGCTAAAAAAAAATACATGTTATTCGTCTAAACTCATATCAGAGTCAGGAACATCTGAATTGTCACTCAATTCATCATCTGAATCTGTGACGGATATTATTAACGATGACTCAATTATGTTGTCAATATGTATGTCACGATCCCAATCAGACATAATGTCCCTTTTTGTTTTATTCACGACCTTCGACCAGTCTTCAGGTTGAACATTGTTGATGGCCTCTTGTAATAGGGCCAACATCTTATTTGCCGTAAATGGCGGCGAAGTATTATTTCTTGCGGCGTAACCTAAAAATAAACGAACTTATAAAAAAAAGTATTCAAATAATCATCAATCAGCCTAATCTAGTATCTGGTAATGTTTTTAAACTAGGTACATGCTACGATCGGAAAGCTGATTTTTTTATAAAGCTTCAAAATGGGAATTGAAATTAAAAGCATACCTTTTATTTGGGCCCAAATCAGCTCAATAGCGTTATACTGGCAATGGTAGGGTGGTAGTCGAAGGACCTGGTGGCCTTTTTCTTTTGCCATCTCGTCCAGAGCATAGGTAGGAGTTGGTGGCTTATGGCGTCGGACTAAGGCAATAAGCTCCGTCTTTAACATTTTTATATCTGCTGTAACTCCGTTTTCACTCAGCCACTTCACCAACTCGCTTTTGCGGTTGGATTGGTTTGGGGGTTTATTAACTTGCACCGAATGGTAGGGTGCGTTGTCCATTATTATGGTCATAGGCTCTTTTAAATTGTTTAATAGACCTATGAACCAATCTTTAAATTTTTCGTAATTCATCTCCTCATGATACTCCGTAGTTTTTTTTGACTTAAAAGCCAGCAAACAATCAGGGACGAATCCACTTGCTGTACCTGCGTGACAAATAATAAGGCGTTCGCCTTTGCCTTCCGGCACTTTGGTACACGATTGTGCCGTATCGTCGGTCCAACTTAGTCCAACTAGTTACACTGCACAACTGAATAATACACTAATTTTCATAACAATATTAAAGAGAACTAGATTCACGCTGCGAGTATCGTTAGCGATAAAAATGAATTGCATAACCTCACATCCCTACGTGGTACTGACAAACGTCATACGGGCAACTGTCACCCGCACCATGCTACAGCGCAAATAGTGTAATCGTTTGCCGCCATTTTGACGTTTATGTCAGGTGTGAAAATAATCGCTATCATTATGCCTATAGTGATTAAAAGTGCTGACAGGGATATTATCTTAAAGGTCAAACGTGCTTGTGAAGAAGAACGAGATAAAAAAACGTACGTTTTCCAAAGTTAGAAGTCTCGTTATTTATTTGACAGACAATTTCTAGCGCTGCCATAACAACAAAATTCCCCAAGACATATATTCGTACCAGCGGTATTGGTTTTCGGCTCCATGTATGTCTTATACGTATTTATAGATTTTAGTGACAAAATTATTTCTCTTTCAAATTGTTTTACCAAAAATTTGCGTGTGTAAATATTATCCGTAAGCTCCTTCACAGGTCAATTTTAAAATTATCTAATCCAAATATGTTTTCTACTTAAGTCTCCGACCGTACTTTCACACTTTATTTTCCCACTTCTTATCTCGAGTAGCTGAGTGGTCCCAGGTTGTAATTCCACTCTATTTACACCCTAGAGGGCCGGCAGTAGTATCTAAAATTGTATTGAGTGGATTGGGTGAGTGGGACCTCTGAGGTTCATTTCCATTAAAGCTGCATTTCCCTCGCTACCTTTTCGCAACGGGTATTAGTGAAGCCTATTTTAGCAGTAAGTGTTTGAAGATCGATATTATGATAATAACCAGCTGGTATGAAAATTGTAAGAAGTGGAATAGCGGTTAGATATGGGAGTCTATATCGGCTGATTTTTTTTTTACTGTCTGGACTAAAACAGACGTAAAAGGTGAACGGAGAAAGAAATTATAGAAGAAATTTAAGAAAGATATTTGCGATTTATTTTTTATTTTTATTTAAACTTCATTTAAAATTTAATGTAACGTAAGAAATTTCTGGGCATAGGCTTCTCAAGTCTATGCCCAAAAAATTACTTTGTTTTCATCTCTAACTCCGTCAACGATAATTCGGAGCCGTACAAAAATAATTGATCCGTCAAAATAAGGGTCAAATTCAATTTTTCGGACGGGTAAAAACACACTGGGAGTAGGGATAACTGTCAAATTTTGCTGTCATTCATTCTTAAATCGGGCAAAAAAAAAATGCCCATAAGTAATTTGGAGTAGGAAACGCCCGTAACTTCGGCAAATCGGTAGGTCATATCTAATGAAAAATGCATTAGGTCGCACATTGATCTATACTTTGGTGGTGGTAACGAAGCATATAACTCTCGATCAAAGATTGATTATGGTGTGAAAATTGTATCTACACATACTAGACCTTGTAGGTAACTGATGGTCACTGCATGCAGCATGTTTAGATTTTTTGAACCCAAAACGTCTCCTCTTTTTAATCGACTTCAAAAAAAAGAGAAGACTCTCAATTCGTTTGTATTAAAAAAAATGTTGGTTACCTTATAACTTTAAGACGCAAGTCGGTGGCAAAAACGAAGTTATTTTTCACTTTTTACTGTTTTTTTTTTTTTTTACTTGATTGTTTGATTATTTTTACTCGTTTTGTAATGCTCACTAGAAAAGCAGTTTAGCTTCAAATCAACTCAAGCAAACATAGAACTAAACACAAAAAATAATAAAATACATATAAAATCACACGCAATAGACAGACAATTTTCATATTCTCTGCAGATATTTCATTTCCAAATCCTTCGAAAAGTCTCGCCATCTATCAAATCCTAATCTTGAAAATCAAGTTCTTTATATGCATAGCTTGCTTACAGAATCTAGAATTATATGTACGATTTCAGGAGCATTTTTCAGGAGATTTGGTCACGTACGCTGAAGGGTAGTTTTCTTCTATTTTATGGATATTTTTATTATGTGATGGGGATATTGAAATTGTAGAGGGATTGTGCTTTAATAGTTAATTAATGGCTCTAGTTACGAAAGGCACCATAAGTCAGACTTACGTTCATACAAACGTAAAATTATAATATTATATAGCAATATGCGACCTAAGCCCACACTTACGTCACGCATTTCTGTGACTTAAGCTTTTAGACAGAAAAGCGTGACTTAATTGCGGGTTTAGGTCACACGAGCAGCTATAAAATAGTGTACGATACTTGCGGCTCCAGTGGTACATTCAAGTTTTATTTCAGGATCTAAAAATAAGCAAATTTTTGTAGCTATGTCAAATGTTGATAGTATTCACTATCGAACCCTTATTTCACGGCAATGTGTTTTACTTTATTATACCAGGATAAAAATTAAATTGCTTTCGTTGGTATTATTTAATTTTTGATAAAATTAATTTGTCGATACACCATACACGAAAAATTTAATTAGACCTAACCTGAAAGTTGAAAATAATGAAACAATAGGAAGCCTGCATTAATATGCAAGGGATTTTTCGATCGACAGATAATTTTTATTCGTGAAACAAAATTGACGTCTGACAGGTTTAAATGGAAGAACTGTCAAAAATTCAAAATAATTCATTATCTGGCGTTGGAAAAATTAACCCAAAGTAAACAAGGAAAGCAACGTTATATTTTTACGAAGACCCTGAAAAATGATACACCCAGGATTGCGATTTTGTTTATTGTATAGATGATTATATACAACGTGTAACGTTAAATGCGCAAAACCTGAAAATAGTTTGATCAGAATAACGAGCAGAATTAATTGAACCACTTTTTAATATAGGTCACATTTTTCAAAAAATCACCATTAAAAACATTGCCGTGTCTATGTATTGATAGGTCAAGCAACCCAATATCAGCGCGGCGCAGCGGCCCGGTGAAGACTCCTCCCTCGGTAAAGCGTCGTAGCAGACGCAAGAAACGATCAGAATGGCCAGTAAAACTAAAACAGCACATAAAACCTTTACAATTTTTTTAATGACTTAATTTCTTTCTGAAATAGGTCAATTGAATTAAAAATCAGTTGGGGTGTCTGAGGTTTTGCGCATTTAACGTTACACGTTGTATATAATTATGAAGAACAGGGCGCAAGGTTCACTCATCCTTTATAGAAAAGGGAGAATCCTCCTGCCAGACGGGTGTTGCAACTGCCCGACGATTAATGTCGGGACATTTTATAAATATGCTAATCGCGCAGTAAACTCTGCTTGCGCGATGCAGGATTTTGCGTGACATCCTTGTGATGATTGGCAATTGGCGATGTTAATGCCGCTACATTTGCGTTTAATGACAACACAATCTCCTCCAAATTATTTTCACCATGTATAAGAAAAAAGCAGAAACGGCAGGAATTATTACCCAATATACATCCAATTTCCCGCCAAGCCAATATCATCAAAGGCAATAGTAATTCATGTATAATATAATAACATCAATTTCCATTGGCCACGTATCTTTAAGAACATAAATCGTCCAGAGACAGGAGGTACAGAAATTTATGGGCCAAACTGTGCCAGGGACGGCGCACGCGTTATTTGATGGACAAGGCATGGACGGAAATAGCGGATGAAGCGATCAGCTGCATAAAAATGCTTTTACAAATTGTGGAGCAGGGAGCCAAGAGTACCGAGCGTTATTGGTACTGAGTTAATTCTCTCTCCTCTCACTGATTGTCATTTTACTTTCCTCATCTTTACACCAATATTTACTAAAGACATAAAACTTTATTTTTAGCTTAATCCAAATATTCGAGGCCTGCAAAACGATGAATAATTCTATCATTGCCAGTTCATACTGCAATTGTATTTGAAGAGAATGGATCCCAGGCATGTCGTCTTTTTATGTAAGTTTATATCAAGATGTCGTGACTACAGTTATTATTTATTTATTATTATTCCTTTATACATACGCAACCATTACATTGTCCCAAATGAGTTGTGTAGTTAGTTTGAAGAACGCAGAGGTTTTTCTGATACTCAATTGTTTTCGCAATACGCTCTTCTCTCACAACTTAGTCACCCAAAAATAAAACCCAAAAGTTATCTACAACTTTATTATTGACGTAATAATATGAAGTAGAAAGGGTAAGCAGTCTTCGAGGTCAATTGTGTGAGCTAAACGCTTGCTATGCCGCTCGCGTTCGCTGTAACATAGCGATTCTGTTCTCAGGCTGATCTGGGAAATATTAAGTAGTTTCGATGATGTATTGTTTGGGGGTTAAGGATAGTAATATGTTCTGGTAGGATATGTCAGATAAGATTCACAGCTTGGAATTATTTGCTGGAATAATATTTCTTGTGGTTGTTTGTGCCAGAAAAGACGTCTTCTTTCTTGTACAGACGCCAGCAAATCAAGCTACCCGAAACTGTCAGATTTTCCCAATCAACTTTGAACCTTATGCTTTAGCGATAAAGTTGAAAATCTATTAAAGAAATCTGACAGATTGTAGTAGCTTGATGTGCTGGCGTCTGTACATTTGATCGCCAGTTAATTTATTGGCAGATATTTTTAAGATGAGATTTTACTTAAAAAGAAATACATAATCTATAAAAAAGTCTCACTTACGTACCACGACATAATATATAATAATCATACAACCCAAATTTTCACATCCAAAACCATCGGGCCACCACGAAACCACCTCGCCTGTAAACTGCTAATGTTAAAATACAATAATTATAATACTCTATATTATGTACACCAATCGAGTTACAGATATAAATGTAAATTTTGCATAGGGTAACAAAGCTGTCTGAAACAGAAACACTTACTAAAACAATATTCTATATTACAAAAGCAAAGTAGCTCAGAAAACTCTAAATAGTATTAAAACAATAGACTCCAAATAAGTCAACGTCTTACGCTAAAAAGCGAAAGTAATACACGAACACATTCACAACACCCAGTTCGCAAGTCGTAAAAAATAAGACACAATAATATTGTGCTTTGCGTAGGTACTCCGTATATCATATTTATATCTTTAGACTTTTATACTGTAACGTTAGGAGAAAGTCGTAATAATATCGTTGTGATATAATAAATATGAACAATAATATGCTTTAGCTCTTAACTTTTTGTGGAAAAAGTAGGGGTATTTGTTTGAGTGAGTGATTTAACTGGTTCAACGCGATAATCGACATATTATGAACAGAATGATGTCAAGGAAAAATCAAATGACGCGAAAAAATGAATCACTAAATAATTCGAAACACAAATACACAAGCTCAAATTTGAAATAAAGTTGAATTTGGAATTTCTAACCAAACGCCAGATATTTGAGATCAAAGTGGCCAGTTCGACAAAACGCCAATTTCATATGTAACCTACACTCTGTCCACTACAGTCAGACTTTTAATTAGCTGCAGTAAAAAGACACCTTATGTGTTACCACATTTTAACGAAATTTAAATAGTGATGTGACAAAAGAATCGATTTATTCAATTAATATTCAGTTAAAAATTGATCAACTTTAAAATGATTTTATAAAAAAGAGTTATAAAATAATTAAATAGCTTAGCTATCTAATAATTAAATTAAGCTTAATATAAGGTTTAAGAAAAAAATTATCAATGTTCAATTATTGTTTTGACATCATATCAGTGATCGGGTTGGATTTTTTTAAAACGCATTAATTCTAATCATAAACATCATCATCTGCCTATGCTTTTCCCTACTATGTTGGGGTCGGCTTCCAGTCTAACCGGATGCAGCTAAGTACCAGTATTTTACATAAATGAAATGAAATGAAAATGACCTCTGCCAAATTGCAAAGCAGTTTGTTGTCAGACGTAGCTCCTTTATATACAACGTGTAACGTTAAATGCGCAAAACCTGAAAATAGTTTGATCAGAATAACAAGCAGAATTAATTGAACCACTTTTTAATATAGGTCACATTTTTCAAAAGATCTTCATTAAAAACGTTGCCGTGTCTATTTATTAATAGGTCAAGCAAGCCAATGTCAGCGCGGCGCAGCGGCCCCGGTGACAACTCCTCCCTCGATAAAGCGTCGTCGCAAACGCAAGAAACGATCAGAATGGCCAGCAAAACTAAAACAGCACATAAAACCTTTAAAAAAAATTTAATGACTTATTTTCTCTCTGAAATAGGCCAATTGAATTAAAAATCAGTTCGGGTGTCTGAGATTTTGCGCATTTAACGTTACACGTTGTATATATATATATATATATAAAACTAAAATGCATCATGTATCCGACGGGACCAAACACGGATCCGGGTGGCACACCACACGTGACGTGTCTGCTGGGCTCTCCGACGACGCCGTCAATTACCGTTCACAGTGTCCGGTCTGTGAGGTAGGCACGGAACCACCTGCTCAGTGTTCCTGCAACCCCGCACTCCTTCATGGCTTGAAGCAGCTGGTGGTGCTCCAAGGTGTCAAAAGCTTTTTTGAAATCAATGTAAACCACCACCATTTGCTTCCGCTAACCCAAACACTCGTTGACGTCGTCGGCAAACTGCGCCAAGACCGTCGCCGTGCTCCGTTCACGTCGGAAACGATGTTGTGCCTTTGTGAGAATAATTGTGATTGTCCAAGAAAAGACTTACCTGATACACAATAAACTTGTCGACTATTTTATTTATAACTGACAATAAGGCTATTGGCCTATATTTTGGGTAATCACTATGTACACCTTGGTTTTTCTGGAAGTCGGTTGTTTTTTTTTTTATAAAATAGTTTTCATTTTTCACTTTTTAGTTATACCTACCCCAAACAAATTCATATTACACTACTTGCTATGTAACTATCAGTGACAGGAAGCTGCATCTTCGTTTATGGGGTACAGACTTGATGTTATGTTGTGCGATTGCGTAAACAATGCATACATATGCGATAGCAGCAATCGCGGTTGTTTTACTGGTATTTATTGAAGAGTTCCGTTGTCTGTCTCCGAAACGCATCACCAGATCTTTGCGAAATTTAAAGGGGTTGTCCCCTTTAAATTTCGCAAAGATCTTTCATAATAAACCTCTATCGAACAAAAACAGAATTTTGCAAATCCGTTCATATATGACGGAGTTATGCCCGAACATACGTAAAAATAAAATAAAATATAGAAACATCCAAATTGAAAACCTCCTCCTTTTTGAAGTCGGTTAAAAATAGTTCTGATTAATGCTGTTTTTAGTTTCTCGGGGTATAGAATAGAATATAATAGAATAGGTACTCTTTATTATGTACACCATATAAATTACAGACAGATATAGAAATTTTACAAAGGGTGACACAGTGGGCGGTCTTATCGCTAAGAGCGATCTTTTAAAGACAACCTTTGTATGGATTGAAAAGGAAAGGAGAGACAAACTGTAGGCACCCCCTTTTCAATACACAATTTAATAAATAAAGCAATAACAGGGCTCAACTTAGCTTTTAATAATTTAAATTAATTTTATCTACACCTTCAGCAGACTTATCACAACTTAGCAAATTTATTATTTTATCTATATATACAACGTGTAACGTTAAATGCGCAAAACCTCAGACACCCCAACTGATTTTCAATTAAATTGACCTATTTCAAAGAGAAAATAAGTCATTAAAAAATTGTATAGGTTTTATGTGCTGTTTTAGTTTTACTGGCCATTCTGATCGTTTCTTGCGTCTGCGACGACGCTTTACCGAGGGAGGAGTCGTCACCGAGCCGCTGCGCCGCGCTGTCATTGGGTTGCTTGACCTATTGATAAATAGACACGGCAACGTACTTAATGAAGATTTTTTGAAAAATGTAACCTATATTAAAAAGTGGTTCAATTAATTCAGCTCGTTATTTTGATCAAACTATTTTCAGGTTTTGCGCATTTAACGTTACACGTTGTATATTGGATAAGCTGAAACCGCAGTAACGAATTTCCGGAATCAACATAGCTAGATTTTTCCAAAAACCTATGACCACAACCATATTTTATACCTAATATTTCTTTGGTAAATATTGTTGAAAAATCCTGTATTAGTATAAGTTGTTATTAATGTACAGACGCCAGCACATCAAGCTACCCGAAACCGTCAGATTTTCCCAATCAACTTTGAACCTTATGCTTTAGCACTAAAGTTGAAAATCTATTAAAGAAATCTGACAGATTGTAGTAGCTTGATGTGCTGGCGTCTGTACATTTAATTTTATTTCTGACTAAATTCTTCGTTCTATATTTTAATTAAGAAGATCAAACAACTATTTAGCAATTGCTTCCATAAATCAGTAACAGCGCGAGTCTCGTTTTCGATTAAACTCCCCCGACAATAACGCTATAAATCGTTCCCCCATTACAGCTTTCGTCGCAAGTTTTTTTGTTGACCCTACCATTTGAAACTTTTGAAAGAAAAAGTATTTATTGGCACTTGCACAAGAATATCACAAACTAAACTAATCACAATAATAAAAAAACAAAAGTAGGTATTTTTTTTTTTTTTTATATTTTTTTAGAACAAAATAAAAACAGGACGTCATCAGTCGTCAGTCATTTGTTATTTAGGATATTTTTTTCATGGCTTGTTTACGAGTACCAGCCGTGTGCCGGATAGGATTTCTCATCGGCAAAAATGACGAACTTCCATACAAACTTACATTCCTTATTTAACTTATTTAACTTTAGGTGGCTAAGTAATAACAGCCATACGGGTCGATCGATCAGGTTAAGCTACGCTTGCCGCGGTTGGTCTTTGGATGGGTGACCATCTTTACATGCCGAGACCCCTCCGTGCCTCGGAAAGCACGTTAAGCTGTTGGCCCCGGCTGTCATTCATGGATCTTTGACAGTCGTTACGGTTTGTCCGAAGTCCGAAAGACTGACAAGCAGTCTTACCAAGGGATATCGTATTACTCAGTATCTGGTTTGTGGAGGTCAGATAGGCAGTCACTTCATGTAATATACTGGTATTCAGCTGCCTCTGGTTAGACAGGAAGCCAACCCCAATATAGTTGGGAAAAGGCTAGGCAGATTATGAGGTGATGAATTTTCTAAAACCTTCCTTAGTGTTACTTTCGTTACATAATATGGAACACTTGTGCATAAATTTATACTTCTAGACCCAGTGGTTTGCGCTTTGCGTTGTCTGTCGGCAATCGTAGCGTGAGACGCCCCCCAGCTAGATGGACCGACCACCTTCAGAAAGTAGCTAGGAAAGGCTAGATGCGGAAGGCGGAGGACAGGGTGTTGTGGCGCAGCCTGGGAGAGGCCTATGTCCAACAGTATACTAGCTTCCACCTGCGGCTTGCCCGCGTGGTATGATCGATCAAAATTACCAAATTTCATCAAAATCGGTCCAGTGGTTTCGGAGATTAGCCGGAACAAACAGACAAACAAAAAAAAACAAAAATTTTTTTTAAATATTTTTTGTTATACGAAATTTAAAAAAAATTAAATTAAGAATGAAAATCTTTAATTAAAAATTAAAGTTATTTTTCACTTTGTAGTGTTTTTTGGAAGTCGGTTGTTTTTTTTTTTATAAAACAGTTTTTTTTTTTTCAGTGTTTCAGTTTTGATTTTCACGGGATTTTCAGTGAGAGATAGCTGATTCTAAAAGAATTAGGGGGCGCCAAAAAATTTAAACCCCTGGAATCCAATTTGTTTTGCACCATGAACGCGAACGAAGTCGGGGGTACACTAGTTGGTGTATAAAGTTGTACCTACTCATGTTATGGAAATGCAATTGGAGTGGTCCAGTCCATACATAAGTATGAAGTTCTGGCCATAAAATATTGATATCTCTATCGGGTAAATGCGATACCCACGATAGTCAAGTCCTGTCGTATCATGTGAGTGTTGTGTTGCATTTTAATAGTTTTCAAGTTTATAATATTGCTGGAAAGCGACAACTTTTGATGGCAGACTGGCTGTTAAAAGGAAAGAAAATTGTTCTGACAAACGGATTGGTGATCTTAGTGTGCAAACAGCAGGTTGGTCCTCCTTAGACACAATCCTTGTGACGCTAGTTAGGAAGCTAGGATATGAACCAGGTATCATTTTTTGTTTAATATACTAGCTTCCACCCGCGGCTTGTCCGCGCGATACATGATTCTATGTCGTTCCTCAGGGTTCAAAGTATACCCATACCAAATTTCATCAAAATCTGTCTAGTGGTTTCAGAGATTAGCCGGAACAAACAGACAGACAAAAAAATAAAAAATGTTTTTTGTTATAAGTACCATATACTCGTATACTATTAATTTGTATAGATGTATAGACACTTCACAAGAACTACATATTATAGCTCTGTAATAAAACCTATTTAGAATTTCAGCCAGACCCAGAAAGGCTCTTCCACGCAGCTCAGTGCTCCGCATGAAGTCTCTTTTCTTGGCAACCCACAACTTTGTACTGTATAATTAAGTCCTTAATCCCCCAAACCCATCATGATATTAGGACCTTCTGGGAATCCTTACATATTCTAATTACAGCCTGCTTTACTGGAGTTTCAAAAATTAATACTGTAACGTTTCCAAATGACATTGTGTTTAACTCTGTTATTAACATTGTTTCCAACAACGCTTTTAAAATATTCCATAATAACATTTTATTATACGCAATCTGAAAACTTTTTACGTTTACGTTTTGAGGTTTTACCGGAGCTTAGGGTTATTAAAGTTACGTAAGTTACACTGTGACCATTTTGTACTTTTTCATTTAGGTTAGGAACTAGCGCATGACCTTCCAAATGTGAAGCAATGTCTCTTACCTTCAACCCTTTCGTATCGAACGTGAATCCACGCGAGACACAATTAGCTTTTTAATTGTTTCTATAATTACGGTATTCAACCCGTTAAAGGTACCACCTTTAGCTGGTTGAATGCTCAACGCTGAATGGATGAATGCTGCTCGTTCATCCAACAAAATCACGTAATTTTTTTTTTGACAAATTATAATTATCATTAAACACATATATTGGTACTTTATACGAATATAAGTTTTAAGTTGGAATGTCGATGGCTATAAAAGTAGGGCAAGACTAAAGAAACGATGGATGAACTGTGTCTAAGATTTTTTTTTTAAAACGTTGCCCCACACTAGGAATTTCTCCTGTATTGTGGGTGCATTTACAAACATTTAAACTCACATACACAAACAGCCAGACCCGGAACAACTACTTTTAGGTCATACAAATATTTTTTCTGTGCGGGAATCGAACCTGCGATACGCAGCGCAGCAGTCAATCGCTTAACCACTGTGCCAACCGTGCCGTCAAATGATGATAATAGCTAGAAAGGGGGTACCTACCGAGATGACGACTAATAGAGAAGTACCTATGAAAGAAAAATAAATGTTGCGCCGACCACAAATAAATTGGGAAAAGGGCAGGAGAATGAAGATTGGTACTTTACACCACCACCCGCTACCTCCTCCTATTACAAATATTCTCGTCTCTTTTTTGTCGGTTAAAACTTTCCTACGTATCATTATTGCGTTGCAACCCGTCATGTTTCAGTAAGCATGATTGAATACTGTCAAATATGACAGTAATTGCGTCGTTTCGCATGTCTTTCAAGCAGAGTCAGATCCACCATTGCTCTAAAAACATTATAAGTATTCCGAACACCATTTTCCGAACTCGCATACCATTCTTCCCTATTTTCGGTCGAGAATGTATAGTTTCACCAAATTCGCCAATACGGCATATTGTAGTAATGTCCCCGCCGGACCGGTGATAAATATGCCAACTGAAGCCATCTCCTTGATGAGGGTACATGTTAATTTAAAGTCGATTACCGAACGACTTTCATTTGAAGCCCAAATTACCTATCGTATAATGTTTACTTAGGCTAATGGGGCCAATGCTCCCAATTTTTCAGGGTTTTTTGGGTAGGTAGGTATTGATTTTATATTAAGGTCAATTTTATGGATGTATTGTTGATATTTTGTACAGCATGTCGACTCTGTAAAAATCTCACCGAGAAAACTAGCGTGGATTGAGCTGTCAGTGTCATCCCACTGATGCTAGGGATTGACTAAACAAACATTTACAATCATGATCGAGATTTTAGTAATATTTTGTATGCTAATTTCTATTGATCATTATTTTTAAATCATTTGAAAGCTAGGATTTCAGCCGGTCGATTCTGGAAAAATCTCACCGTGATAATTGGAGATTAAACGAACTTACCTGAAGTGAAGTTCTATCCAAATTATACGAGTTGCTTCGTCCGAAGAGATTAAGATAACAATGTAGTAATACGTCTAGGGTATCGCCTTTCATCCACTAAGTTTGAATATTTTTTTTTTTTTTTTTTTTGTCGGTACTTTGTCTTCCTGATAGTTATGCCTGTACCGCCACTCATTTAGTTGAAAGCCTGGAACCTTTTTTAATATTTCACTTTAGGTATGGGGTTCATAGGGTTGGGAGGGAACTAATCTCTTCGGACGAAGCAACTCGTATAATTTGGATAGAACTTCACTTCAGGTAAGTTCGTTTAATCTCCAATTATACTTCGTTGCTTCGTCCTTCGAGATTAAGATAACAATGTAGATTTTGAAAGATGGTGAAATATTAAAACACTGAATTTTTATGCTTAGGTACATGTATATTAATCAAACCTTACAAGTAATAAAGTAATTAAATTGTAGTTTTTCTTTAATTAGGGGTAGATAAATTTAAGTTATTAATTTTAAGTAATTAAATCTAACATCGATCAGAGGTTAGGATTGATAAGGCAAATTGATCAGTTTGTTCACATTGAATGTCTCTATGATAATATCTAGCGAAAACATTGGAGCTACCACTCCACCCAGCTGCTTTTCGTATCGTGTCAATATTGACACCAGCTCTATGAGCAGCTGAGGTGGCTGCGTGTCTGGTGGAGTGGGCAGAAAATACTGAAGTGTCAATTCCGCTAATTGATAATATATCTTTTATCCACCGACTGATGGTATTTGTGGTTACTGATTTATGTGGTTTTTTAATACTTATAAAAAGGCTATTGGCATTGTTTCTCAAATGTTTTGTCCTATCAATATATTCTATAAGAGCCTCAGCGGGACATATTTCCGGTCGATCTTTGTAAAATGGAATATTTAAACAAGGTTGAGATAAACCAGGTCGAGATGTTTTTAACAAATCGTTTATCTTGATCAATATAAGATTATCAGTGACGTTCATATTTTCTAATTTGATTTTGCTAATGGTTTGCACCCTGTGTGCAGTTACAAGTATGAGCAAAGTTACGGCCTTTTTGGTTAAATGTTCGAAACTTAAATTATTATTTGGGTACCATTTTGATAAGAATTCTAAAACTATTGACGGGTCCCAAGTGATATTATATTTTGGGGCTGGAGGACGAAGTCTGTAAAAACCTTTGAATAGCCTAGCAACGCGATCATCAGACCCTACTCTCGATCCTAAGATCAAAGACAGAGCGGAGCGATGACTGTTTAAAGATCCGTATTGTAAGCCGGAATGAAATAACTCAGTGAGAAAATACATAATCATCGGAATTGACGCCTCATGTATTTTGATATTGTGAGTCTTACAAAAGTTTACCCAACGTCGAATGGCAACGTCATATTGTTTTATTGACCTTTCAGATAAAGAAGCTATCATAATATCTAAAGATGATGGTGGTACTCCTCTGTTTCGTAACGCCGTCCTGATAACTTCCCTGCAATCAACGTGAGCTTGGGGACACTGTTGGAAATAGACAATAACACTTTATCAGAGGGTCTAAACTGAACTAATTCTGAACAGAGAAGTTTTTGATAAAGTGGAAACCAGGGTTGCGTGGGCCAAAATGGAACCACAACAATACCCTCCGCCTGGTCGTATATAAGTTTTCTTAATACTTTTAATATAACCGCAAAAGGAGGAAATGCGTAGAAACAAAGATTTGACCAATTTAAAGTAAAAGCATTCACAGCGCATGCTCCTGGGTCTCTATTCCATGAGACGTACTTAACACATTTGTTATTCAACCTTGATGCGAAAAGATCAATTTTTGGTTGCCCAAAGGCTCTCACAATCTTTTCAAAAGCATGATCTTTAATCTCCCATTCGGTATCGGGGTGAGATTTTCTAGACTCAGCATCTGCTATTTCGTTATCTTCCGAGCTTATGTATGAAGCGAATACAAATATACCACGAGCTTCACACCACTGCCACAAAGATTTTGTGATTTCAGTTAAATCTGGAAATCTTACTCCACCCATACGGTTGATATACGAAATAGCAGTTGTGTTGTCAACGCGTAGTAACACCTGACAATTTTTTAATCCTTTTGCGAATGTTTGTAAGCCCAAGAAAGCAGCCAGGAGTTCTAGACAGTTAATATGTTTGTTAGACTCTGTGTTACTCCACTGGCCACTGGCGGTCTCCGCACCGCATGCTGCCCCCCACCCTTTTTTGCTAGCGTCTGAAAATATTTCTAGACAGTAGCTGTCCCGTCTAATAGGATTCACTGCGGTATCAATAGATTTTAACCACCAGGAAAAATCGTCCTGCAAATACTGTGGTAAAGACATGTGGCTATCATAATTACTCGTTTTACACAATGCAAGGTATTTGCATCTTTCCATCTGCTTGGTGTAAAGCCAACCGTACTGAATCGCGGGGCAGGACGAAGTGAGGAGGCCTACCAAGCGAGCAAACTGTCTTATTTTACAACGAGATTTCAATTGAAACGATTGTAACTCTTGTTTAATTAGATTTCGTTTTTCCTTAGGAAGGCTAACATGAAATTCTTTTGTATCTATCACAAAACCAAGGTATTTGCAAATATTACTCGGAATCATACAACTTTTTTTAATGTTAATTATGAATCCTAAGGACTCTAAAATATGTTTTGTCTGTAAAATATTATCTAAGCAATCTTGATAATTATTAGAAATGATACAAATGTCATCTAAGTAGATAGATGACAGATAACCTAATGATCTCAGTAAACAAATTACCGGTTTTAATAGCTTTGTGAACACAAATGGAGCTGTGTTTAAACCAAACGGCAAAACATTGAATTGGTAAATTTGACCCTCGTACCTAAATCGTAGGTACTTTCTATACGTCGGGTGTATAGGTACTAGAAAATACGCATCCTTTAAATCAAAGGTGGCCATGAAACTGTTTCTTGATACTAATTTTAATGTTGTTCTTAGATCTTCAATTTTGAAATGTTCTGTTACGATGTACTTGTTTAGAGACTTTAAGTTTAAAATAAATCTGTTTTTGCCATTGGGTTTTTTAATCAGGAAATAACTAGAAAGAAACTGTCCTTCACATGGTTCACAATGTGAAATAGCACCACTGTTTAGAAGGTCAGTGATGGCCACCTTGTATTTAAAGGACTCACATGAAGTTAATGCAGGTAAACTTGGTTCGTGTAACTGATAGACAGGTTTAGTAAACGGTATCTTGTAACCTCTTATCCACGATAATACAACGAGGTCATTAGTTATCAATTGCCATTGATCATAAAAGTAGGATAACCGACCTGCAAAACGTACCAGGTCTAGCGCCGCGGGGCTTGGCGCTGCTGCAAGCGCGGCTGCTGTCGCGGCTGCTGCTGCACCGGTCGCGGGCGCGGCGCCGGCGCTGTTCTCCTCGCTGTTCCCGCTTGCCGCGCTGTCGGGAACGGAGGCGTCTGGTTTAAAGTCTGGACAGGGGCCTGTCTCGGTCTCTGCGCTGGTGCAGGTCTTCGAACCTGTGTGTTTATTTTAATCTCAGCGCCTGATTTTGAGATAGCTTTTGCAGCTTTTAGAGTATCGGTCAGATGTTCGCCAAATAGAAACTTATCGATTTCTGTATTGAACAGTTGATCTTTTATATCTTTCTTGATTGTAGAACATATAAAACTGCGCCGTGTCATGGACTCGCTGTGTTGTGAGTCACACATCAGTCGACCGGCTTCGATCAGTAATTTTATTACCGACTGATCTTTATAACCTGCAGAAAAGAGTATGCTTAGGGCTTCACTTATACAAGATATACTTGCTGCGACCTGCACCTGCTTATTCTCTAAAGCTTTGTCTTTTTTTATTAGCATCTCCGATAAGGCGGCCTTTATCTCTGGGTTTAACTTGGGTGCATCAATCTTTGTGCAGTTTTTTGGAACCAGATGCTTATCAAGCAGCTCCTTTCTGGCATCCTTGGTCAAGCCTGTTGTTGCGATGTGTTCCCAGCGAGCAGATAACTCGCATCTAATGTCTGGTCCATATTTTTTATCCTTTGATGGAGTTTCGCCCAAGAGATTCAGAATCTCTTCGTCCAGCTCAGGAAGCGTTACTTCAACAGGTAGTTCCGATTCCCCTGCCTGTACTGCTTCTGTAGCAGGAACATCATGTATCGTCGAGGTGGACGTACCCGGTTGTGGCTCATCTGAGTCAATAATCGGAGATGACGCGACATCACCTTGAACTTCCATTTCAGTTGGAATAGAAAATGTACCAAATGTAGGTATCGGATAGAAAATAGCGCGGTGATAGTCCTCAAAACTATCCACAACACCAAGTTTATAATCCATACCGATATTCAGAATTACGAAATCGAGTGATAACATTTTGTTATGTAGGTACGTGGATATGATCACAACTACCAATGTTCCTAGTATACAACTAGTGGTTTTAGAGCGGCGATAGTCCTTAAAACTACCCACAACACTATGTTTTAGTCCGTACGGATATAAAATGCAATTATTATTAAGTAGGTCATTAACTAAAGTGAAGGCAACATTCCTTTCAAATGTACACAATCACTAGTAGTATATACCCAATGAATTGGGAATCCAAAATTATGTGAAGGTAACATCCCCATAAGATGTACACAACACTATTTAAGATAATATGACATCATGTCAGATTATGATACGGATATAGTCCGAAAAACTATTCACAATATCTTCCGTTTGTAAAAATAACACTTCAGCTTACCTTCATGGTCCGATAGTACCGGCGACATAATAATATTCGTCGACGAGCTACTACTCTCGGAACAACTTCGAACACGCGACCTTCTGTCGCGTTTATTAAGTTTCCTTTCGAGTTTTCGAATCTTCTTTCTTAAATAATCACTGTCGTCGTTTTTGTGACTACGTTTTGGCATCTTTTTGCACAATTCAAATGAAACGAAGAAAATAACGTGGTGATCGGCGACGCACTAAAACGCGAATGGGTGGCGGTACAGGCATAACTATCAGGAAGACAAAGTACCGACAAAAAAAAAAAAAAAAAAAAAAATATTCAAACTTAGTGGATGAAAGGCGATACCCTAGACGTATTACTACATTGTTATCTTAATCTCGAAGGACGAAGCAACGAAGTATAATTAAGGTGAAGTGAGCTTAGAGTGAGCTGTAAGTCATGCTGATGCTAGGGATTGACACTATTGACAACTCACTCCACGCTCACTTCACCCAAGTTTTCACGGTGAGATGGTTAAAGAATCGCACGGCAGTTGTCAAAACTATTATTTTGTGGGGTTTTAAAATAAAATAGCAAAACACAAACTTAGTAAGAATATAAATTTTCTTTTTTTTTCCTAGACTAGTCCTTACACTTTCGACTAGTCTTTTTTTCCTAGGTTAACAATCCACAAAGCAGTAATGTTTTGACAAATAAAATACTAGCTTTAGCATAAAAAATATTATTAAAATCTCGATTACGATTATATTAGGTCATCCCACTTCCAGTGTCATATTTTTTATGTCCAATATTTATGTATTGCGCAATGGTATGCAATAGTTAATACATGTGTTGTCTTGTACAATCATGTTAGTTTAATTTGGTGTGTTGTATTGTCAAGACGTGCATTGATTTAAAATGGAAGATTTTAAAAAATCTATTAATGTAGTGGAGCAACGTATATTTCTAAAGTTTTGTGCTTTACTCAACTACTCTGGAGGAGTTGCGCACGACTTACTGGTAAAGTGTGTTGGTCGTAACGCCTTAAATAAAAGAACCGTACAGCGATGGCTTGAAATGTACAGACGCCAGCACATCACGGTAAACTCTATACATATCTATAACTACAACGCGCCATATAGTGTTAGAAAGAAAGTATCCTGTGCATGATTGGTGGAGTTTTCAACGTTTCTAAAATTGACCAATGGTTGCACAGACAGAATTGAGAGCCAATGAGCGCCGCCGCGCATCCGCCACCGCTTCCGAGTTTATCCGATCCTTCACGAACTTAAACGAATACGTCAGTTGCGACACAGACAGCCACGCGTCAGTCAGTTGGACCAGTTGGACTTTGGAGTCGTAGTACTGTGTTTTCGAGAAATTTAAAGTTCGGTAACAATAGAAAAAGCAATTGTGTCTCATTAGTTACTGTTGTTGTGTTTTAATTTATAATACCTGCGGATCTTATAATATTACGGCGCCTTAGTTGACGCAAATTCAAAGGCAGCGCTTCGATTGATATCGAGATGACAGATATAACCGGTGAGTAGTATTTTTGTAAATACAATTTTTAAATTAAAAAAAACAAAGGCTAGTAAGTGTTGAAAAAATGTGTCAATGGTGTTTTTCTATAGAATTTTCGAATTAAGCTAACAGAAGGCATAGTAAGTATCGTAAGTGAAAGTTCAAATTCAGGGTTATACTTAAGTAAACAGAATTCGATGAATTATTGTTTTTGATTCCATTTTGTCATGAAACATTCTAAACAAAAGTTAATTAATCCAGTAGGTAATGATTGGATTTTAAAGTAAATGATGTGGGAGTCAATACGGACTATTACTGTTTTATTAAGATTTGAATATCTAATTAAAGTGTTTTGTATTGTTCTAATCAGTTTAATTTATTATTAGTTTTCGTATTCGTATTAATCTGATATATTAACGTAGAATATTTGAGAATTTTAATGTTCAAGAATAATCTACACTAATATTATAAAGAGGACAGATTTGATTGTTTGTTTGTATTGAATAAGCTCCGAAACTACTGGAACGATTTAAAAATTTGTTTTACTATTAGAAGCCGAAATTATCCCTGATACTGAACATAGGCTACTTTTTATTGCGGGAAAATGCTTCATTCTTATGGGAAAACGGGTAATAGGACAACGGGTAGTGTGAATTATCCTTCCACACTTACCTTTTTCACATAAATTCTAAACGACTGAACCGATTGGGTTCAAATTTTATATGGGTATGTATTTCGATGGTTTCCTGGATTATTTTAAAAATACAATTGGATCCGGAAGCTGACGCTGCTGTGGTATGTCAACTACTAAAGGGCTTGACCGATTGGGTTGAAATTTTGTATGTGTATTTCCATGGTTTCACAGACAGGAATGTATTAAGCCTACCTAATCTGTCTTTCTATACATATATAAATAAACCAATTACAGTAGCTATGTTATTACAGGGCCGTAGCTAGACTTGAATTTAAGGTAGGGCAACTGGTGTTACAGGTAGGGCGGAAGTAAAAATGATACTTGATCTGTTCTAGTTTGCACCGCACCAAACTTGTAATAGCAGTTAGATCACGGTGGTGGCAGAAGTAACTGGTGCTTATAGCACAGGAGTCCTCCTAGTTTAAACCCAGTTGCATTTTGTCTTGTATCTTGCCATAGAACTACAATAGCTTAAATTAATAAGGTTCAAAACTTGTAATAGGTTTAAGTCTAGAACAAATAAATATTGTATATTGTTTAGTCAATCGATTTTTGGCTTTCTTAACTTTTGTCACTTAATACTTAATTGTCGGCGATGATATACAGGCTGACTTTAAAATTTAAGGTAAGGACCAACATAGTCCTTAGGATTTTAGAGGCTAAGTGATTCCCGTTCCATAGACTGTAATACGAACAAATCTTGCACACATATTTCAAATGCCATCTATGAGCAGAATAAAGAATTTATGTATATTATGATTGTAAAATGCCGTGGTTAATTTGGAATAATTTAGATGTCATTATAAGCTAGTATTTTTTTTCCGTCATAACTTAGTTCATGGTGTTTTCTTAAGGTAGGGCATTAGTGTTTGAAGGTAGGGCATTGCCCCACAATGCAGGCTACGGCCCTGCATTATTAGCAACATATGTTTAACACATTGAACGCTGTGGTGATCACCGGTGACCACCACTGACCACCACTGAACTTTCCATATGGGCTGACGCTGATTCGCGATTTCGGCAAATTTTACACGTTATATTTTATTGGCTCATACGGTTCAAAATAGTCAAAAACCCCACTCCAAATAATTATTTCTTATTACTATTCAAAGAATTAACTAAAATAATTGCTGTCGCTCACCGGTGACCACCACATGGCGTTCAATGTGTTAAACGCCGGGAATTCCGAATTCTACGCAATCGAAGTTGCGGGCGGATGCTAGTTGTAAATAATTACGTAACTTGAAAACGAGTTTTTTTTTTGTTTATAGGAATATTTGCGAGATTTTAGTCAAATGACAGGATTATGTTCAAAACTGAGATTCCCGTTTGAATTATGTAAATCGGTCCACGGCTTTAAGAAATAGAAAGAATCTTCTTATTAGTATTGAAATTGACAAAATTAATTTTCTTTGTTTTAGGGTCTCAGGGGCACGGACACCTGCTGGAACATGGTGGCCGGCATGAAGGACAGACTGGACACTGTTTTAGACGCGCAAGGTGGTCCGACAAAATATTAAATATATTTACATATATATTATGAATCTATTGTTATACAACGTGGCGCTACAATAGTGACATTAATTTAACACACGGGTAGGGCTAGTGCCCATTAATTATATCAATTATGATAGGTTAAAATAATTCGTAAATTGGAAAAAAAATGTTTTCAAAGTAACTAAACTTGGGATTACCCATATCAAACACTCATTCATGAAGTAAGGCTCAACTCACACCAAAAGAGCGTCGAAGCGCAGCGAAGCGGAGCGCAGTTTCAGTGTCATATGATTTTTAACTTTTATTTTCATTACTATAATACTTATTATCGCATGAGAAACATTCGCTCGAGCATTCCAGCGACTTCTCGAGCAGTCGCGGGAATCCGCGCGCCTTCTCTACCGAGCGGGTCGCTGCGCTTCGCTGACCTTCGCCGCTCTTTCGGTGTGAGTTGACCCTTATTGTTCTATGCCAGCTAGTAAACTTTAACAGATTAATCATTTTCATGCATACTTTAGCCAGGCTCCGAACATTGGATGATGACGTGCCAGGCGCGTCACGGGCCTATACATCAAAGATGACGCACCCTGGACCCCTGTGATGTTTTATGCGTATTTCGCCGTGAGAAAAAGTTTTCTGTGTGCTTCGATTCGCATTCGTTGGTATTCTACGCAAATATGGCATCACAAGGTAGGATTTATTCATTTTAGTAAAAATGTTTGGGGGTCGTCAACATTTTTGTAAATTTACTTGTATTAGGTAATTTGTTTGTATTAATAAATATATTATTTGATGATGGATGGAGAGGGAGAGGAAGGCCAAAGAAAAGATGGATGGATGGTGTGAAGAATGACATAAAAGACAAAGGAGTAAATGATGCCATAACGTCTAACAGGGAAGAATGGAAAAAGACGTGTTGCGCCGACCCCAAATAAAATGGGACAAGGGCAGGAAGATGATGAATAAACGTATTATTTGTAAATAATAAGCAAGGAGACGAATTTTTTTCTGAACGTAGTCAGGCATTATTACCAGAATAAGAATATCAGGAAGATAAGAATAAAGATTTATTTTTTTTTCGAATGGAGTCAATCGATTTTACATATTTCAAAGAAGCGTAAATTCGTGAGACCTTGTAATAGTCGAGATAAAAATTATAATTCAGACACTAGCACTGAAGAAATTGTGGGTGCTGAAGAAGAGGAATGTGAGAAAAAGAAAAGAGAGTTAACTCTTAAATGCATAATGTTGCCATATGGCAACAAAGTACGTCATTTAATTTTTTTAAGAATGTGATAGCTGTGAGTTTCTAAACGCACCTCTTTTTGTCAAAACAATATACCGGGTGTAAGGGACAGCCCTCCGCAAATTAACAGGGTGCATTCAGCTCCTTATTTAGAATCATTTTCCATTGGAAATTTTCTCAGGAAAATTTTCATTTTTTTTACCGTTTTTTCGGCTAACATTCCTTTATTTCAATGTAAAATTACATTCTATGTATGCACCACTCCATTTATGTAAATAAAACAGTTGAAATCAAAAAAACAGCAATGGATGTCGAAATACTCTAAAGAACGTCGCGTGAAATCAGCTGTTCACTTTCTGCCTAGCTTTAGAGTTCATCAAACTCACCGCATACTACTACATACACAATAACAATAACAGACGCTCCGAGTTGCCGAATCGCAAGTGTTGCCAACTTATTAGACCTCAACTCCTTTATTGATAAATGCAAATCTTTTCGTGCACTTAATTTCTAAAGGAAAAACGCTCATAATGTGCCCTTGAGTATTCGTGGTACGTAACCTAATTAATTAATTAATTCTACTTTTCAAGCGATCACTGTATCCAGTTTCCAAGCCACCCAAGGGATTCTTAAATGGTTTTACGACAGCTACCGATTGATACTCGAGTCGGGAATCGAACCTGAGCTCTCTGCAATGGAAGCCCAGTCTTCTATCACACTGGGCTTTTTTTGTAGAACGTTTTTGCAAGAAATTTTGGGCAAAATTTTTCGTGTAGTTGACAACACCTCAGTAGTTAGTTGGTTTGTGACTGTGTCGCATGCGCATCGCAGTTGATCGCAGTATCGCTCGCCGTTGTGCCGGGCGTCACCGCGCAGTCGCGTTGTGAAGTTTACGTACGCATTTGGATTAAATTTTTGTGTGTCTATGAAAAATGACTACATTTAGTGCTCGTGAGTATGGAGAAATGATAATGTGCTACGGGGAAGCTCGGGGAAATGCCAGAGAAGCGCTCAGAAATTACATTGATAGGTATCGTGATCGTCGGCACCCATTAGACTCCCGGATAGTGCCAATGCCTATCAACGAGTGCTAGATAACCAGCCTAGTTCCCAATCAGGAAGGCGCCGGAAGACCACTTCGCGGTGCAACTGTAGAAAGATCTGATCTGTTGGTCCGTCAAAATCCACGCCTAGGCACAAGCACTGCAGCTCGATTATTGCGGCGGAATCATGGACCCCGCGTCTCGCACTGGTCCGTGCACAAAACGCTGCAAAGGGATCGGCAACGTCCTTATGTGATACATAAGTTCCAAGCTCTATTGCCTCGTGATCGTGGTCATCGAATAGCGTACTGCCGGTGGTTGCGGGCTGAACAGGATCGAAATCCAGTGCTGGCGTGGCAGACTTGGACCGCAACCGTGGCCAGCACGATCGCCAGACCTAACGCCTTTAGACTTCTTTTTGTGGGGCTACGTAAAGGAAAAAGTGTGTGTCAGTGCATGTGGGAGTGAGGAGGGAATGCGAGATCGCATCACGAACATGTTCCAGCAGCAGCGCTACAGCTGCAACAAAGATCCCAGCTTGCTGACTCGCTTACACGCGGAGACCCTGTGCCGTGCCAATTTGGGTGAACGTCTCGGTGGAGGCCACTTCGAGCCGTATCTCATACGACCGGAGCTATTCTAAGGTAGGATTAATTTTTGTGCACGACGCACTATCAATTACAGCCTGATTGATACCTATTGAAATAAGACTAAGTGATTTCTATTAATTTTCTTTGTAATAATAATTGTATCTATGCTAAAAACACATAACCCTCCTTTTTTAACTTCACCGCAGTCGGGTAAAAAAGGGACTTCGAAGTTACTTTTAGCTATTGTTTGGCACAAAATTTGATTACTCTATTGTTTATTATTTTGTTATGTTTACTTGTTTTGCAAAGCGGAATTCCCGCTGTGTAATAAAAAGGCGGCTAGTGATTAGCCTGAATGCATGTTTGCCAGTAGTATAAATACAAGAACGATAAAACATAGTCCGGTAGTAGTCTCAGCCTCTCATGGAGATGCTAGTTAGGAAAAAAAGACTTTCAGTATTCAGTAATGTTGCACATTCCTACTGTAATGTAAAAGTGATTGTTGTTGTGAAGAAAGTGCCATATTCGAATAGTCTGTTTTTATCTCAAATTCCCCACGCACCGCTACTCTCGTACTATAACTGAACCAGCTCCCTGCAGTGCAAGCTCTCCGGTCTGTCGAGAACAATAATTTTCTTTAACTTCTAATTTTTTTATCTGTGAACGCGTTGCGACATGTTCTTTTGTGCAAGGTACGACTCAAACTTAATGGCGTCTCGGAACATCGAATGTTCCGCTGCGCAGAACGTATTGCGTTGTTAGGTATCAGCGGTTTTGTTATTGTTCCGTTAAGTTTTTTATTTTATTTTTATTGACTGTTTGTTTCATCTGTTTGTTATTTACGTTAAGTTTTAGACTGTTGTTGGTGGTGCGGAAAATACTTTGGTACTTATTAATTTGTTTAAAAATGTCTCGCAGACGATTAAAAGTTTTACGTAGGCAAGCCAGAAAAAATGGTGCATAACGTCATGCAATTTATGATAAACGGAGAATGAAGACGGCGTCAAAATTCCTTTGGAGCTAGTTCAGATAAAGAAGTTTTTGAGGGGATACAGTCACTATCGTAAATACAAAATAAAAACATTATTGCTTATTTCATAAAAACCTATTTTAATTTTCATTGAACCCTTCCCGCACTTGACAAACTGACAAATAATTACCATACACCTCTTAAGACATTCAAACAACTTTCAGTTATAAAAATAATCAAATGGAGTCTAAATTATTGTCGACTTGACTGTACCTGCGCGTACTTGCACAAAACCACGTGGCGCGAGAATTGGCCCCGTGGCGAGGAGGGGCCGAAGGCTCGCCGCGATACCGTTCGCTACGTGCGTTTTGCCACGGTAGCGATACATTGCGCGTGAGGTAATAAAACAAATCAGGTTTATTGGATTCCCATAACGTTCCTGAAATAATTTCATGTACCGGTCATCTTAGTATGATGTACTGAATTCACCCCTTCAGTCTGCGGAGGGCTGTTCCTTACACCCTGTATACACTCTATGAATATTAATATTATTGTATAATTATTATATATTTACTATCTAAATTCTATAGATAAATACCTATACAATAGCATTTTTTGCAATACGATAAAATAAATCATGCATTTAAGGGTTAAAAGTAAGAATATCTAAGGATGAACCTAAGTCAGACCCTGGTTGTTGTGCCGCAAAAAAATATTTTAAAACATCATCTGCCTATCCTTTTCCCAAAACAAAGCATTGTTCTCAAAAGATTTAAAAACGGAACTGAATACACTATACGAACTGCCAGTTAAATTTTACTGAAACTGATTTATTATTGTGTTTTTATTTTTTATTACTGTGATTTTATATTACTATCACGTCTATTTTTGAAAATAGTATAATACGAGTAAAAGAGAGTACGCTTACAAATGTAGCATACTAGTGGTGAAAATATTAACCCTTATCCACCTACCACCGCGGTCCTGGAGACCGCAACGTATTTTTTTTTTGCATTCAAATATTTCGATGTGTAAGGGCCCTTTACGGCAAGATCCCGTTTTTTGCAGGTACGGTTTTTTTACAGGATCCCGTTAATAGTGTACGTGTTTAAATATATATAATTACACAAGCATCCTGTTTATAGTATCCGGAAAAAACAAGATGTTTGTGTGAATATGTATATTTAAACACGTACACTACTAAACGGGATCCTGCAAAAAACCGTATCTGCAAAGGCCTGCACGTCTATAATTATAGGGTGACTGGTAATTAATGGCCGATACTTAAACTTAAACACATAATTGTACTCATCATTACACACAACTTTTACTATCGGACCAAATCCGAAATAGCGAAAAAAATCAGCTGTTCCCTACATTTATGTTCGTACGAGTCGTCAAAATGTAGGGAACAGCTGATTTTTTTTTTCGTCATATCACTTTTTGTCCCATTATAAAACTTGTTTGTTGTCATGAGTAGAATCATGTGTTTAAGTATCGTTCACTAATTACCAGTCATCCTATATACCTTTTCTACACATGCTTTATTTAGGAAAAAACAGTAGTCACAAAATGCGCGTGTGTAATGAAAGTAAACTTACCTTAATTTGCTAGTTGCCGTTGCAGTCTCAGGGACCGGTGGTAGGTGGAAACGGGTTAAAAATATATACAACTAGCGACCCGCCCCGGCGTTGCACGGGTGCAATGGAGAAACTGATAATTTTAGAGCCACTATTTCTCGTAAAAAGTATAGGATAAAAAATGGTTATTGTAGGTTATCCCTAAGAGATAGACATATACCATTGCGGACTTTTTTGTAGACCTTTTTAAGGTGTACAATACTGTAGTACATTATTTTGATCTGTCTCGACGGGTTCAGCCAGCGTTTACAATGTAAGCGCAAAAAAATTTGTTTATTTACGACATCACATTAGAAACCTCTAAAATTATCAGTGTTTCTCTACTATATTATGCATGTATTATAGATAAAAACCTTCCTCTTCAATCACTCTATCTATTAAAAAAAACCGCATCAAAATTCGTTGCGTACTTTTATAGATCTAAGCATATATAGGGACAGACAGACGGAAGCGACTTTGTTTTATACTATGTAGTGACGTGTAACGTTAAATGCGCAAAACCTGAAAATAGTTTGATCAGAATAACGAGCAGAATTAATTAAACCACTTTTTAATATAGGTCACATTTTCCAAAAAATCTTCATTAAAAACGTTGTCGTGTCTATTTATTAATAGGTCAAGCAACCCAATGTCAGCACGGCAAAGCGGCCCGGTGACGACTCCTCCCGCGATAAAGCGTCGTCGCAGACGCAAGAAACGATCAGAATGGCCAGTAAAACTAAAACAGCAAATAAAACCTATACAAATTTTTTTTAATGACTTGTTTTCTCTCTGAAATATGTCAATTCAATTAAAAATCAGTTGAGGGGTCTGAGGTTTTGCGCATTTAACGTTACACGTTGTATATCTTAGTTTATCTGTTACAAACAATCGTCTTTTTATTATATTAGTTTAAAAATTAGTAGATAATATGCAAAATAAAGATATAAAAGTATGTATATTTAAATTTTACACTATCTATAGCTATTAGAGTTTAAGATATGTAAGTAACTTTTTATTTATCGTTTATTCCCGGTCGTCCCCACTGGGTACGAGCGGGAAAAAAAGTTTCGTTCCTCCCCAGTAGTGACGATTGGAACTTTTTATTTCCCACTTGTTCCGCTATAGACCGAGATTCAAAATGCAGTAATGGAGACTTCAACAAGAGATTTCATGGATTGTTAAAATGTCTTAATTACGACTTTCTGAGCAAGAGTGAGCAATGTTTTTGATTAAAAATAATTTAGGCAATTAGTGTCCTTCCCCAGGCTTCAAACTATCTCCATATTTTTCATCACAATTGCCCAGCGGTTAGGCCTCGAAGGCGTAACAGACAGACAAAGTTACTTTCGCATTTATAATATTAGTGTGGATAATTCTTCTAATTATAAATACGTGATAAAGATAATATAATAATTAATACTGTTAATCAAAATTGTATACTTCTTTTCGCACCATTGTTGTATTCGAGATTTTTTCCTTTACTGTTCTTAGTGATAATTTAAGGTAGGGCTGTCACCTACTGGCGACATAGCACGACAAGGGATTTTAGCAGTGGTCTCGAACCTACCGATTTTTCGGTATTTCTACCGATATGGGCTCACATAATTTATAACAATCATACCTAAGTATGATTGTTATAAATTAGTCTGTAAGTTTTTTTTTTAATAAATAAACGAATTTGATTGAATATTGTATTTTTTTGTCAAATAGCTACCGATCTACCGATCTCACTCTAGGACGTTCGAGACCACTGGATTTTAGTAAGCGCGTGATGAGATCATAGTTATCGTTCACAATTCGCGATGACGTGGCATGCCAGAACGTGCCGAAGGATGCCAATGCAGGCTGTGGCGTACCAATGAAATGTGAGCGTTAACAGTGTTAAATTAGATTCAAAATCATCTGTAAGTATTACAAAAATCCCTTGTCGTACCGTACCGCCAGTGGGTGCCGCTGCCGGGTCTTATACAGCGTAGTCAAATTATACTAATCTTACAAGGGGAGGGCACGACCTTCGGGAAACGGATTCGCTTCATTTTTTGTATAGTGATAGTATACCATGTGGGTATACCATCAGCAAAATAGTAACACGCAACGCTCAGAAATAACTGAGAAAATCGCGCTTAAAGTTTACCTAGCACTTTATGAATAAGTTACATTAAACTCCGGTCGAGCGTTCCGTGGCGTAAGTGGCAACGCTATCGACTCGTGCTCTCGCTCGCTCGAGTTCGAGTCTACCTTGTTGATTTGTTTTTTTAATTTATTTATTTACCTTAATTCTTACTTTTTATTTATTATAAAAATGAATAAATCACTAAATTATTATTTTTTTTAGTTAGAGAAAAAAAATATTTGGAATAAATAAATAAATACAGAACAATAATAATTTAGTAATTTATTCATTTTTATAATAAATAAAAAGTAAGAATTAAAGTAAATAAATAAATTAAAAAAAAATCAATAAGGTAGACTCGAACTCGAGCGAGCGAGAGCACGAGTCGGGAGCATTGCCATTTACGCCACGGAATTCTCGACCGGAGTTTAATACAACTTATTCATAAAGTGCTAAGTAAACTTTAAGCGCGATTTTCTCAGTTGTTTCTGAGCGTTGCGTGTTACTATTTTGCTGATGGTATACCCACATGGTATACTAACACTATACAAAAAATGAAGCGAATCCGTTTCCCGAAGGTCGTGCCCTCCCCTTGTTAGGTAAAAGCATGCTTTTGTTTGGCGGCAGCCACAGAAATCTAAATAATAAGGCAGTAGAAGTCGTAAAGGTCCGTGACCTTGTCGCCGCACATGTGACTCGTACGCCACAAGTGCACGTGGAGCGTTTGTTTCGGACGCAAAGGCGTAAAAATGGTGTTTTGCAGCATATCCAACCGCGGAAATTCTTCCACAATATGTAACTTTTCAAATAAAGGGATTAGCATTTCATAAATAAATACCATTTTATTTTTAAATTATGTTTTTATAATGAAATATACTAAATAAAATTATTCATCACCAGCCGGTCGATTCTGTAAAAATCTCACCGTGAAATCATAAGTGAAGTGAGCACTTAATAGTGTTAATCCCTAGCAAATGACAGCTCACTCCACGCTCACTTCACCCAAGCTTTCACGTTGAGATGGTTACAGAATCGCACGGCAGTACTACGATTGTCGCAGAAAATCGAATTGTTTTCTCATTTCAATAACCATTGATGCTTAAGCTTGTTTATATCTACGATTACAACTGCTAAAAGCAGCAATGGAATTATAGGCATGCGCAATAAAGAATTTCGCCCCTCCGTAAATTTCCAGGAACACGGCCGCATGAGTTGAGCGCCTATAAGTGACGTGCCACTACTGTTTTGTATCGATAATTTATTATGTTTGGCTTACCTAGTTTTACCGAAATGGGAATGAATAGTGATCTTTCGTTTAATATTTATTTACTTATTACATCTTCTATATGTTTTATTTCTCACCAAAAGAATTAAAAAAAAGAAGAAAAAAAAAAGTCATCCGCACCTACTTATATCTGTGCTTAATTACCAACTATATAATAAATACAAAAACAAAAGGAAATTTAGGTAAATTCATTCAATTTAATTTTTAAATTTAACTAAAATTAGTTATCTATAGTTGCAAGACTTCTGGGCGAACAACGACGCTCAACGGAAAGTTATCGATACGAGCGTTGCGCTGCACTATTAGTAAGTAAGTGTGCATTATTGGCCCGAGTGGCCACGACTCCTGAGATTTTGCGTTTTTATAAAATATTGCTTAACGCCATAGCTTAAAGTTTAATTTCCGTTGCATCAATGCTAGTGACATGTGTAGGCGTAATTGTGTATTTATTGTTTGTCTATGTGTTGGTAGCCGCGAACTGACATGCGTCCCGGTATTAAAAGATAGTAGATAGCATTTCTAGTGCCTTATTATTTAGATTTCTGTGGCGGCAGCATTTTTGATTTTGTTTAGCAGCCATTGGTAGATGTAACTATATAATTAATTTGTTACAAATATCAATAAAAATAAAAGCTAGTAAAAAAAATTATATTATGTAAGTACTTGTTTTTAATCTATATAATACGAGTAATAATAATAATAATAACGCCGTCCAAAGGTCCGGGGCCCGAAGGGTCCCAAGTTGCGTCAGAGACTTTAAAATAATATTAAGTAATAATTCTTTATTGACATAATAGGTTACAGAAACTTTTTAATCTATTGTATAATTTGGTTTTATAAATTTTGTTGTAACCATATTTGTTTTTAAGGTTTCAATTATATTAATGTTGAAAAATAAAAAGATTAAGATTGTTATTCCGCATTTTATTTTGATATTTTTCCCGCGGTTTCACATGCGTTCCCGTAGGAACCTATCCTATGTCCTTTTCTGATAGGGAATCATCAGGGAATTTTGCATGACTGCAAAATTCCCTGATGATCGGCTGTGTAGTTAAGGCACCAAAAGCAGGGGATATTTACTTACTTAAAAAAATAAAATAGTCACCGTCCTTTTTGCAAAAGACCCCGCCAAGATATTTTGATATGGGGCCCCATTACGGCTAGCTACACCACTGCGTGAAAACTGAAAGCGTAACAAATAAACAAACTCACTTTTGCATTTTATGTGGCTTCACCCGATTTCCCATAGGAATTACAAACACGACGATTTGACGGCACGGTTGGCGCAGTGGTTAAGCTATTGACTGCTGCGCTGCGCGTCACGGGTTCGATTCCCGCACGGAACAAATATTTGTATGACCTACAAGTAGTTGTTCCGGGTCTGGCTGTTTGTGTATGTGAGTTTAAATGTTTGTAAACGCACACAATACAGGAGAAATTCCTAGTGTGCGGCAACCGTCTTAAAAAACACAAAAAAGAAACTCATATTATTATCATTTATAAAATATTTACGATGTAACAAAGTAACGATAATAATAGATGAGAATTTTATTTGAATATTCATAACCTTTGAAATCGTATCTTATTCCTAGCGGAATAAGGTTGAATTTGCATGTAACAGCAAACTCCGGTAGATAGGTAATTCCGTTAACTATATTTCCTCATTATAGGCCATCGTAAAGAGATCTAGACACGTGTGTATAGTTTATATTCATGTATTGTTGAAAATATTTGCACACGTAGTTATTCACTCTCAATGCGCTACTCAGAATATCACTAAGTATAACAAAACCACAAAAACTCCGAAATGAACACACGCTTACCTACAAAAATATCTACTTAGCTAATATCTATAAACAAAAGGACTTTTGCTGCATGGGATTTCCAGCTACACCCGCCGCGCGAACAAAAGAGGTTACTGACCGCCAGCCCGCTAGTAATTAGGTAATTAACCAACCTGATTGAATTTAAAATAAAATTAAAGAAAAAAAGCCTTTTTTAAAAACAAGCTTTTATTATTTGTTAGTAAAATGAACTAAAAAGTTACAAATAAATTAACTCTAAAAAGAAATATAACACTTTATAAGTTCATTGTAACCTTTAACGATAATTAAGCTTCTTCGTCTACGACAAAATAATTCCATATCGTACCTAAGTATATATTTTTAACACTAAAACTTTACACCTTAATTATTAAATCTTCCCGTTTTTATCAGTCCCGATTTTATAAATAAAAGCGTGTTACATTATGATAGCAAGAGGAAAAAGAAGGTGCTAAATGTCCTTAATTATACCATCAAAATGTAACACGCTTGGCAAGCGATGGGGATGCGTCGTTTGATTACGGAGTTCCTATGGCCACCTTCCAGCTCCATCATCAGACCCTGGTTACCATGTAGTATCAAAGTACTCGTCAAGACGAATTAAGCGAGCCCAAACTCGATGGGGTTGCGTCGTTTAATTACGGAGTTCCTATAGCCACCTTCCAGCTCCATCATCAGACCCTGGTTAGCATGTAGTATCAAAGTACTCGTCAAGACGAATTAAGCGAGCCCAAACTCGATGGGGTTGCGTCGTTTAATTACGGAGTTCCCATAGCCACCTTCCAGCTCCATCATCAGATCCTAATTAACACATAGTATCAAAGTACTCGTCAAGAAGAATCAAACGAGCTCAAACTCGATGGGGTTGCGTCGTTTAATTACGGAGTTCCTATGGCCACCTTTCAGCTCCATCATCAGACCCTGGTTGCCATGTAGTATCAAAGTACTCGTCAAGACGAATTAAGCGAGCCCAAACTCGATGGGGTTGCGTCGTTTAATTACGGAGTTCCTATGGCCACCTTCCAGCTCCATCATCAGACCCTGGTTACCATGTAGTATCAAAGTACTCGTCAAGAAGAATCAAACGAGTCCAAACCCGATAGGGATGCGTCGTTTAATTACGGAGTTCCTATGGCCACCTTCCAGCTCCATCATCAGACCCTGGTTACGATGTAGTATCAAAGTACTCGTCAAAACGAATTAAGCGAGCCCAAACTCGATGGGGATGTGTCGTTTAATTACGGAGTTCCTATGGCCACCTTCCAGCTCCATCATCAGATCAGCTCTATGTCATAATAATATTGCATTTTCATCCGATTTATGCATGCATGCAAAATTTCAGCTCAATCGGACACCGGGAAGTGGATCAAAAACTTGCAAGATATGATTACAGACCGACAGACAGACAACGGGACAGGTGAAACTAAATAAAAGCTTGTAATAATAAAAAAGAATTTCTCATATCAGATTATACCTACCTGTCTGCTTAAAAATAAGCGCGAAATTTCGCTACTTAATTTATTGTAATTTTCCAACAAATATGTAAGAACGACGGATTAAGTAAAAGATCATTTAAATAAAAAAATATTGATTAGTATAAGCTTTCATAAGTATTTTAGGCATTGCGCGGACCGTCTGTTATATTACCATAGCATTATTTCGATTGGATTCAAGCATTCAACCTGCTACGCTATTTCTTATCGCACAGTATCTTATTCTGTAGGATGTGACGGTGGTTGCGTAAGCGCGCATCGTCGTGTACACCACGCGCCGACGCACCGACGACGCGGGCGCACTCAACCACGGTCACGTACGCACTGACAGGCTGCGCAGCGCTGCAGCACGAAACATTATAAGTAATAACAGACAAAAGCTATTTATCTCTTTCGCACGATTCTCGCGGTTCATGCTCATAACGGGTTCAAGGCCAAAGTGGGGTAACTTGATCTGCTGTCTTCTGTACAAACAAGGAAAAACCACAGCTGAAGATGAGCCGCGAGCACCTCGATCATTATCATCGACTAGATTAGAAGCAAGGACAAAATCAAGGAAGCACTTCGTCAGTCATGTAGGGTCAGTGTCAGTGATCTCTGCACTCAACTTAACATTCCTCATTCCACTATACATAGAGTACTCACGGAGGATTTATGTCTGGTCAATAAACGTGCAGTGTGGGTGCCCCACACTCTGAACACGGATCAGAAGGAGTTTCCTTATGAAACTCCGCGTAGCCATTTATCGTGGTATCACCTTAAGAAAAATATAACTAATAGATTCATATGCCTTGATGAAACTTGGGTCGAATTTTATACTCCTCGTCAAAGACATCAGTCACGATGTTGGGTGGAACCGGGCACTTCAGCTGAACATTTACCACGTGCAGAGCTACATGAACGAAAAATACTACTAATAGTAGCTATGGATGTCAGAGGCATTGCTTTTTGGAGAACTTATGATGAAAATACAACTATGACTGGAGAGCGATATAAGTCATTTTTAGAAGAAAATATTCCTATTTGGGCAGACGAACATCATATAACGAGTCCTATAATTTTACATGATAACGCCAGACCACACAAATCAAAAATAGTTCAGAATTTAATTGAAGATAAAGGATGGATTGAAATTATTCAGCCGCCATATTCCCCGGATATGAATCCTTGTGATTTCAATTGTTTTGGCCATGTGAAGAGGAAATTGTCGGGTACTCGATACAATAGCAAAAAGGAGTTAGATATTAAACTAAAGAGCATTATTGATGAATTAAATGAAAGTGGTACTTTAAATGGTGTTCAAGATTTGCCAGCAGTCTGGGAGCGAGTGATTAATAGTGGTGGAGATTATTGATTAGTCTCACAAGGTTATATAGTATAGTAGTCAGTTTTTGTAAAATAATAATAATAAAAAAAATATGACACTGGAAGTGGGATGACCTAATAAATGTTTTCTTAGTCAATCCCTAGTATCAGGTAGGATGACATTGACAGCTCACTCCACGCTCACTTCACTCAAGTTTTCACGGCGAGATAATTACAGAATCGGACTGCAGCTTCTTTTTTTACTCTGTTCAATGTTTAAAATGGCTTTTTGATTTTGCAACCCCCCTTTTCATGAAGCTAAAAGGGTAAGCTGACTGATTGACATAACACAGGGTGACAAGGACATTGACGCGTAATCATTGATTCTGAACCCTTGCGTCAAAATTTTTCGTAGGTTATTAAAAACAAAATTGCTGTTCCATACATTTTGACCGCGTAGGTACCACACCAAAAAAAAAAACTATTGTTTCATAGAAAAGTGCAAAAAACTTTTCACACTTGTCTATGAAACAGCAGTTTCTTTTTTTTTTATAATTTTTACGCTAGGGGCTCTAAAATCGTGCGCTGGATTCATGATTTCAGTTAGCAGCTCAATGGCCTTGTCACCTCGTATTATTATAAACGTGAAAGAGTAACTAATTTTAAACAGACAGAAATCTAAGAATTATGAAACAACTAGTTGCGCCCCGCGGTTTCACCCGCATAAGTTGCGATCTCGTGGTAAATTCGGGACAAAAAGTATTCCATGTGTTAATCCTGGCTATAAACTATCTGTGTGTCCATCTAAATCCGTTCCGCAGTTTTTGCGTGAAAGAGTAACAAACATCCATCCGTCCATCCTCACACACTTTCACATTTATAATATTAGTAGAATTTTATTTAACTGAAATTCCGAGGGGCAGTCAGTACCAGGAAATGACAATTCAATATTGCAATTCCATAATTCCTGCGTACAAATTGGTGAGCAAAAGATAGATACTTTATAAGCGTTCACAAGGTCAATGTTTTACCTTACAACAAAGCAAAAACTTAATAAAATTTTTACTCGTAATTTCTCGTAAATACATTATGCTCCTGTTAATTATGTGCTCAGCAACAGTAACTGAATATGTCCAACAGCAATACAACAACAATAACAATTTGAACTCGTATCACTCCACTCAGTTTTAATGTTGACCCAAAAGTTCTACAGCTTTTTGTTAACTATCCGTGACTGGCGTTTGTGTGTGCTTAAAGCGCTTTTTTGTAATAAGCTCAAACATAGGAATAAAATGCAATCATGTATGTATTCCTTAAAAGGGTAGATACACTGTCAATAAGACAGTGACAACATAAATGATAAACACTTTTACGTATCAACCATATTTTTTTAAACTAGATGAGTTCGGCGTTTCCTATCTGACTATTCTGAGACAAAAAGGCCGAAACAATCTCTGAGGTCACAGTCTCTTTTAAAGTCCAGATATAATCTTGTTCAGATGATGTGAAGACCATGAAGATTGGTGTCCGAAATTGTCTTTTGAGGAAAGAACCACACAGATTGAGCGGACCTGTCCAGTCAGCGCACGCATTTGTCAAAAATCATGCAGCTCAACTCAGAACTTGAGGAGCCTCACGATTAGACGAACAATACCAAAGAAAGGACATTTGTGTAGGCCGCGTGAATTTCTCAAACTGCCAGATCATGATTAAAACTAACCAAGAAGGAAAACAGAAAAATAAATGATCCACATAGTTCTCATATTCACAATAATAATAATAATAAAAATACCTTACAAAGTAAATATTCAAGTCCGGTCAGGTTGGCGGAAAAGTCTTGCACCAAGATATATTATATCTATATAGTTATCAATAAATTCATTAAGTCTTATTAAGACTTAATGAATTTATTGATAACTTTGTTATTTACAATAATTAATCAGTAATGTAATCCCCAAATAACTCTATTACTCTGGCCCATCTAGTTGGTAGATTGTTGATGCCCTGCGCCCAGAATTCCGGAGGCTGTGCAGAAAAGAAATTGTCCACTGCCATTTTGACGTCTTCGTAGTTTTTAAATTTTTTCTCACGCAAATAAAGCTTTAGTGGTCGGAACAAGTGATAGTCGGATGTCGCGAGATCCGGTGAGTGCGGTGGGTGGGCAACCGGGTGCCATCCAAGCTCTACGATTTTTTGTCAAGTCTCCGAAGCGACATGAGGTCGCGCAGTATTATCATTTTCTCTGAGTGAGTGAACATTTACACGTCTCGTCATTTTTCTCTTACTGCGTCAGCCAGTTTCTGAAGCTGTTCAGTATAAATGGAAGTGGTAATCGTCCTTCTCACAGGGCGAAGCTCGTAATAGAGTGGGCCCTTCGCATCCCACCAAACGGAGAGAAGATGCTTTCGTGAGTGACGGTTCGACTTTGGCTGCGTTGGTGACTCTGCGTCGTAAGGGAGCCAGACGCGTGCCGTGTGTGACTTAAAGCAAATTTTCATCGCGCGCACTCTACCAAAGAATCACTCAAAAACCCTCACGATCCCATTTATAGTGTATCCCAATCATTATGTAGGAGAAAAGATACTCTAGATAGTAGACAGAATAAGATCTAGTAGGTATCTTCTCCCTGCAAACAATATCCCGTCCTACAATGTAACCAGTTCCAACTATCGCTTTTCTTATTGTACTCTCAGTTCTCTGCAGGATTACAAACAAAACGGCAATCTGAAACCTGACCCATTCCTTCATTTCACTGCAGAACGAAAACCAAATACCGATTCGCCGAATTCACAGACATCTATCCCAAAATGCACACAGTTCCACAGAGCGGCTGGCTTAAAGTATTGGCATACATTGCTGGGAATATTCCGGATGGTTTACAAAGAATTCTAGGTTGGTATGCAATGGACGCGGGGAAACTTGAAATTGTGGGCATTCCTCGTGATGGCGCATTGGCGTAGTGTGTACCGTTTGCTCTCGATTGGTTCTCGAAGCTCAAGTTGGGGTAGACTAATAAGGGCTAGTCGAGACTTTATAATTAGTATAGGATTAGGAATTGGGAGCAACTCTTTGTTTTGTAATCTGTACGAGTGTTTGTCTAGGTTGTACCTTTTGTTGGTGCCCTTAGAAAGGATTTTACAGGTATATGTAAACTGGAATGATTGCGCGCACACGAATGCCAATATCTTTTGTAAAAATAATAAATATATCAAATTAGCAATGAATATAAAATCGTCACTGAACAGCTCCCAAGTCCTGAAGGCCTCACACACATCATCTGCCTAGCCTTTTCCCAACTATGTTGGGGTCGGCTTCCAGTCTAACCGGATGCAGCTGAATACCAGTATTTTACATGGAGCGACTGCCTATCTGACCCCCACAACTCAGTTACTGGGTAATACGATACTCCTTGGTAAGACCACTTGTCAGACTTTCGGGCTACTGACGACCCGTAACGACTGTCAAAGATCCACGAATAACAGCCGGGACCAACGGCTTAACGTGCTTTCCGAGTCACGGAGGGGTCTTGGTATGTGAAGATGGTCACCCATGCACGGACCAACCGCTGCAAGCGTAGCTTAACCTGATCGATCGTCCCGTGCGGCTGTTATTACTTAGCCAAAACACACATAATCAAAAATACCCATTGCCTTGTCTATTTTGGATCTTCCGTGGATGGAGCTATACTTATTTCGATTGCTGCTTCTGTAATTAGCGAATCATTCAGTGAACTATAAACATTTGATATGAATGTACAGTACATTCATATCAAATGATGAATTGATGAATTCCAGGAATATATAGCTGAAATACGCATTTGGCTGTGTACACAATATAACGATTCTACATAGTGAGCATTCTACATAATAAGTGCAGAGTAAATTTTTTTTTATGTGATTTAAATTATATGTATCGCACCTACGGTGCAAAATCGTCACTTATGCAATTTGGGAGGGTTGTAAATTTTAAGCATTTTTATTATTTTATTATAAAATTGTGAGATGTTCGCTTTAACTTTAATATGAAGTTCAAAGTTGTAGTTTAAATATTACCAGTTAATTTCTTTAGTCAAGAAGAACTATACATTATAATAGGATGTCGAGTTTTCAAACGCTTCTCCTGAAATATTATATCATTTGCATAAGTGACGTTTTTGCACCGGTGCGGTATTATGGCAATAAAAAAACGAAATTTGTGTGTTTGTGTAACCCTACCCCACCCGGTTTTGCTTTTGCACACTTAGAGACAACATTTTTACCATCATGACACTTTACTTGATGTAACAAAAGTGGTAACGGACAAAATGGCACACTTTTTTTGGTCTAGCTCTCATTCGCCAAGTGTGCAGATTCGTACGTTACAATCTGCACACTTGGCGAATGAGAGCTTCATATGCATAATGAACTTCATTCCAAAAACTGCTGAACAAACAATCACCTTCGTATATTTTAAGAACATTCCCAGAGTAAGCACTTACACCATATCAACATACATCACCTTCCTTCCAACACTAGAATTTTTCCGCCCACTCAAAATCAGAACCAACATTTCGGCTGTAAAAATCTTCAGTGCAAACCAACAAACACTGTTCCCTGCCAGTACAATTCCACAAAGTTCTGGAACAACCTAACCGTCAGTTGGCGCAACCCAGCCCGCGTGTTGCCAAAACTGATTTGGTTTTAAAATGAACCAGCCTGTGCTGCAGGTGTTTTCAACTAAACAGCTCCTGAAGTTTTGTTGCTAGTTGATTTTCATTTGACGTCACTTTGTTGTGAGTGTAGTGAAGGCACACTTAAAGAAATCAATGGTTTATCAAATTGGAGAGGGGCCGGTGGCTAAATAATAACAGCCGCACAGGTCGATCGATCGGGTAAAGCTACGATTTCCGCGGTCGGTCTGTGGATGGGTGACCATCTTTATGTACCCCTCCGTACATCGAAAAACACACTAAGCCGTTCGTCCCGGGTGTTATTCTTGGATAGTTCGTCAGAAACCCGAACGTATGACAAGCGGTCTTACCAAGGAGTATCTATTACCCAGTAAATGGGTTGTGGAGGTCAGATAGGCAGTCGCTACATGAAAAATACTGGTATACACATGCATCCAGTTAGACTGGAAGCGACCCCAACATGATTGGGTAACGGCTAGGCTAACGAATTGTTTAAATTGGTACATTTCGTAAATTTTCCGTGTGAATACAACAATTAAAGTTGGTCCGTTCAAAAGTTTCCGATGAAAGTGTAAGGAACCCTTTTGAGGTTAAATTCTACGCAATCACTCACTACAGAGACTTAGTAACACATTTATGTGTATTTATAACAATATCATATATTCGTTATTTCAGACTACAACAACAAAAAATTACGTGGCCCAACACAAACGAGCATTTGCCTCCGTACCCAGTGCCTGTCCAGCGACAGGGATTGTCCACTTTTTCTAATAAAGTTTTCAGGGTGGTTTTGGAGCTTCCGCGAAACCTACCCATTATTAACGCTGTTCTCTTCCTCATAATGCCATGCCATCAACACGAAGAAGATTTAATAATTTTTTAACTCAATTTGTACGTGCTACTACAAATTGGAATACACAGGTAAGTTTTCTGATTCGTTTGTTCACATTTTTATCAGATACTTTTGGAACAGGCTATAGTCAATTTGATAAATGATTAATTGCCCTGGCCTTACCTACCTACATGTTGAGGGTGTATGTGGGTCTAGGGTACAAGGAGTACCTACGTGGGTGCATCCCACACACACACGCAGGTACTCATTGCACCCACAGGTTGTTAATTGTGAAGTGTGGTTTGTTAGCTACTGGAAAATAATGATGCACCAGCATTTGAGCTTGTCACGTCCTAATCACGATGTATTTGAATAGTTCTGTAATCTTAATTCTACATAGTATGAAAAGATCAACTGTGTTTATAGTTCTATCATTCTTGTACAGTCAAAATTGTTATAGAAATTGACACCCTGCGTGCATTTTGCGATTTGAATATACGGACAGTTTAAGTTGGTAAGTAGTCGATTTGCTTAACAATTAATTTCCACAATTTTACCTGACGTTTTTGTATTTTATACAGCCTTCTTTCATTTTATCGGAGCTAGAAAAAAAAACGGATTTTTTTTCGATTTAGTGAATCGAAATAATGTTATTAACACTAGCGAAATTAATAGCATTTCACCCCTGGCAGAAAAAGCAAATAAATATAGATTTTACTTTCAATCAACATAAATTAGAAACTGTTAACAATTTCACTCTCCTAGGTTTAACAATAGACACCCATGTAAACTGGAAAATACATATACAGATAGTAAAATCAAAAATTTCAAAGTTTTCATATGCACTCCGCGAAATAAAAAAGACTACAAACCTACAAACCGCACTAGTCAGATACTACGCGTATGCCCATGCTTGGTTTAATTATGGCATCATCCTATGGGGAAATAGCACAGACGCTCCCTCCCTATTTACCCTCCAAAAAAAGCTTATACGAATAATTACCAATATAGAACCAACAGATAGTTGCAAGCCTTACTTTCGGCAACACAAGATTCTCACCTTAGTTGGTATTTATATCTTGGAATTATGTAAACTAGTCCGTAAATATCCAGATTCTTACAGCACACGGGAAGACATACAAACAAATTATTCGTTGCGCCATAAAAATAGACTAAATATGCCCCCGTCCCGCCTTAAACTACATTCATCTAGTCCATATTCAATGTCAATAAAAATATATAATAAATTACCAGAAGACATAAAACAACATAATAAAACCAGTATATTTTTAAATAAACTAAAGCAATACTTAATTAAAAAAAGTTATTACACATTACAAGAATATCTTACAGATAAATTCAATAATAATAATACATAGCTATGAATAACAGATATATTTTAATAAGTAAAATAACAAAAATAAATTATGTACTATAATACTTAATATTTATAATACATTAATATTAATGAACAATTTATAAGCGAGTAAAGAAATAAGCAATATTAAATATAATTAAATAAATAGATAGACCTAAATATAAAATATTAATGAAATAAGTGAATAAATGAAAATACAAAATACATAGTTAATAATAAGATAAAAAATAATGGTAACTTAGTGGCAAGGAAAATTAAAAAAGCGCTCTTCCTCTCTCTACCTATTTCAAAATTTGCTGTGCCCGACAGGGTCCATAATTGTTTCTATTATTTCTTTATTTACCACCTGTAATTGTACCTACATTATGGATTGCAATAAACGATTTGATCTGATTTGATTTGATTTAGAACTGATACAGAAAACTTCTAGAAAAGCACCATAATTCCTCTCTACACGTGAAGAACGTAGGTTTGTATGTCGCTAAATGCATGTTGCCAAAACTGCGGTATCTCTATGCGCCACGGACTGCGGTATCCTCTGCCAGATGTACGGACTACAGGAATTTAGGCTGCCACATATTACGTAGCATCCAGGTCATAGCTGCCTGGTAATACTAATGTGAAACTTCTAAAGTTTTCACATCTTTCGTAATTTCATCGTCAGTTCCGTTTTTGGCTGTTTGGTTTAAACAATGGAAGTCGAGCTAGGAAGTTCCGTGTGATTTTGACAGACTTTTCAGTAGCAGCAATCCAACAACGAGTAAACCTTATTGTGACGACTATAAAGATCACTGTAGTTTGACAGTCATGAAATATCAGAGGTCAAAATAACTGTGAATGGACTTCACATTAAGACCCCGACTGTTGACATTTACAAAGTACCTACTGTTTTCAGTGTACCAATAAATGCCGACAGACACTACGCCGACAGACTGAACACCGACAAGACTTTACTTCGACGGGACTCTTCGCCGACAGGACAAGTCTGTCAAGCAACTTTGTGCACAATAAGTATGATCATTTGCCTTCAACCAAAAATATTAGTGCGAAGCTCACACGGCACAAGAATTCATTGCGAATGCTTTAAAATATTATAATCTAAGTAGCAGGAGCCTATGCGGTTAAAAACCAGTCACTAGGCACAAACGTTTGCCTTCTATTTGACCATGTGATGCGAATCTCACGCGGCACAAGAAATCATTGAAAGTGCTTTAAAACATTACAATCTGGATTTAACCTCTGCAACTCGTATGGACCCCCCATAGGAGTTGCAGAGGTTAAATCCAGAAGAGTCCATACGCTTAAAGAGGTAACATCCCAGTCACTGTATGCACAAAACAAACCTAACCCAGTCTTGCCTATGACCATGTGGTTCGAATCTCAACGGGCCTAGAAATCATTAGAAGTGCTTTAAAACATGATTATCTAAGTATCAGGAGCCCATACGGTTAAAGCGGTTAACATCCCAGCCACTGTGTATCAAAAAGTACATACTAATTCCATGCTGTATGCACAAACGCTTGTTTTTGACCATTTGGTGCGAATCTCACAATAAATCTTTGGAATAGCTTTAAAATATTATTAGGTATCTAAGTATCAGCAGCCCATACGCTTCAAGAGGTTAACATCCCAGTCACTGTGTGCACAATAAGTACGAACGCTTGCTTTTGACCGGTAATATTGGGGCGAAGCTCACAGGCACAAGAAATCATTGGAGCAAGAGCTCTGTCCACACGCAGTCGACTGGTACGTGCGACAGGCTTATAAACGGTTAGACAGGATTTGTGCAATAAGGAAAGTGGCCAGCATTTTTGTTTATTATACAGCAATAAAATTTATTGAAAGAAAAACAATAAATAAACTAGCTAGCCCGGAGTCTAGATAGTGCCCAGTTGATGACCATAGGCTCAATGTGGGTCAAAGTCAAATAATTCATTTCAAATGGGCACTTATAAGGCACTTCGGAACGTAAAATTAAAAAAAAAAAGTATTGATTCTAGTTGCCAATTTATTCCAAATTGTAGTTTCGTATAAAGAACAATGGGCAAAAAACTCCACCATTACTCTTTTAAAATGTTTTACAATATTTTTATACATGAATTATACAATTACTTATATGTGAAGACGATGCACCTACAATAAAATTACTATACTCGTACCACAATATGTTAACTATAGGTACCACTACCTTTGCCTACCCCTTCTAGGATTTCAAGCGTAATGGTATGTTAAACTAGCTAGTAATAAAATAGGTATACAGACTTAGTATTAGTAATAAAATATGTACAAAATATGTATTGAGAACCTCCTCCTTTTTGGAGAAGTCATTTAACGCTTTATAGGGCAGAAGATCCTAGCTTGTGTGTTAAAAATAAAACACTGTGATATTAACATTATTAACGCTTACTAATATTTATTGAAAACTTTTGAGATACTTTTTTTTAACCTAAACGTAAAAGTATTATTTTAATGGGTACAAACATTAAAATATTACTTTTACGTTTAGGTAGGTAATCCTTTTTCCTTAACAAAGGGCCAATTCAAAAACATAAGGAATTATTTTTACTGCTAGCCAGTCTTCTGTAAAATATGAAAAAATAACAAAGTAGTAACGACATCTTATTCTAATAATAAATTTGGGTTTTCCTGTAGTAAAAGATCCAATGGCAGTCTAGGATTAAAAAAAATCCGATAAATGACAACAAGCCCACCCTTTATTACGTGAAACCTAACTAATATCGTAACGAAGACGTGCGGGAAAGTGACTCTAAATCTTTTTCGACGACAAACACCCAAATAACTGTAAATCACGACGTTTGACGATTAAAAGAAACGTTATAAGAAATTGTACAGTCTGTCACGTAGGTTGGTATAGATTATTTATGTGTTAACTTGCTTAATTTCCTTGATATTGGGAAGTGACAGTACCGTAAGACGGGGTGAATAAGAAATGCAGGGGTGAATTGGGATGAAACTTTTAAATTGATTTTAACGTTGTTTCTTCTCAACAAGGATACTTAATCGTTAATTATAATACTTATAGTAAACACATTAGAACCCTTTTGGCAAAAAACCACATTAATTCAATGTTGAAATCCATTTTAAAGCTTCGTCCCGATTCATCCCTGCATTCCCTATTCACCCCGTTTTACCGTTACTAACGATAAGATATTATTAGCCTTCTTACAAAAAAAGTTTGTCTTTAGTCCCAAGGCCGCAGGGCCCTAAAGAACCACGTCCTCGCCACTTCAATTCCTTAGCTGATCACGACATCTGCTAATAACGTATTCTATATGTAGTACAACGAAATCGCTTGCGTAATACACACCTCATTACAAAGTCCCAAAAAAACTTTAATCTTTATAAAAATTATACTAAAAAATAGTGACTTTCCACAACTTTCGTCTACTTTCGACCTATTTTAGGCTCTTATTTACTTAAGTACTATTTACCTACCAAAGGAAAATGTGTGGAGGTTACGGTAATAATTACAGTGGCTGCTGCGGGGGATGCTTCTGCCTTTGCATCACAATCTACACCTGCTGTACGAAGATTTGCTAGTGGCACAGAGTTGCGCCACTTCGCGCAGATAAGCCATGGTGTCTCGCGTCGATGATGGCGCACCGACTCCTCCGATGTTTGTGTCTTCGAAGTATGGACTCCCGTGCCGTTTTGTGGAAATAAACTTACTATATGACACAACGAACGAAACCGCGCCAAATGAACGCGAAGATGGCATGGTTTGAACTGCCAAAATACCACGCTTGATAACCGTACGTGTTTTGCACGTGGTAAGATTATGCGGGGAATAATAATTACCATAAAGAATTACCTTAGGAGCGCAGGTTTAAATCATCGAGACATTTTTGTATTTCGAATTCTATTTCAACTGAATTACAATTTTAAATACAAAAACTGATTTTAAGCCCGAGGCTAAGTTATCTGCCTAGCCTTTTTCCAACTATGTTAGGGTCGACTTCCAGTCTAACCGGATTCAGCTGAATACCAGTATTTTACATGGAGCGATTGCCTATCTGACCTCCACAACTCAGTTACTGGGTAATAAGATACCCCTTGGTAAGACTGGTTGTCAGACGTTCGGGCTTCTGACGACCCGTAACGACTGATAAAGATCCACGAATCGCCAACGGCTTAACGTGGTTTCGGAGGCTATTTAAGTTGTCTATTTTGTATAAAGAACTTTACCATAGTCCGAATAAGGTTCGAAATACAAAAACTAGCTCGAAGATTTGAGCTTGGACCAAAGTCAGAACTCGATTTGTAATGAGACGGTATTAGTACAAGTTAGAGAGTTATTTTGTAAGAGTATTTATTTAATAGGTTCGCGTTTGATCCTTATTTACTAGCAATCTATAAGTACCTACATGCTTGTCTTGAAGTAACCTATACAGCCGGTCGATTCTGTAAAAATCTCACCGTGAAAACTTGCGTGTATGATTGTAAATGTTTGCTTGGTCAATCTCTAGTATCAGGTGGGACGACAATGACAGCTCACTCCACGCTCACTTCACCTAAGTTTTCACAGAATTGCACTGCTGTATACATTTTTAACCCATGCGCAAACTGTAACCATGAATTCAGCACATGTTTCTAGACCACCTAGAAACCCGCTAGACCGCGTAGAAAATTTTCTTCGGTTATCCAAAAAAACAGCTGTTTCATAGAAAAGTGCAATAACTACGCGGTCAAAATGTATGGCGGAGCAATTTTTTTGGTTCAGAATCATGTACTGAATTCATGGTTACAGTTTGCGCACTGGTTTAAAATTCATACTCTATACTGAAGACTCAAAAACGCACGTTAAGCCGTTGGTCCCGGCTGTCATTCGTAGATCTTTGACAGTCGTTACGGGTAGTCAGAAGCCCGAAAGTCTGACAACCAGTCTTACCTAGGGGTATCGTATGACCCAGTAACTGGGTTGTGGAGGTCAGATAGGCAGTCGCTCCATGTAAAATACTGGTATTCAGCTGCATCCGGTTAGACTGGAAGCCGACCCCAACATAGTTGGGAAAAGACTAGGCAGATGACACTGAAGACTCAAAAACTCAAGTCCAAGTGTCTTTACAATGTTGTGAATACCGGTAATTAATTTGTTGTAAAGCGTATGAGCTTAACATCACGCCTTTAATCCCCGAAAGGTTAAGGCAGAGGCGCACCTATAGTAACACTCAGTAACACTTAGCCGAACCTAGGAATCGTGTCTAGGACCTCATGCTTAGCTGAAGCGCTAGTGAACGCTAGATCAACGAACCAGTCTTCAAAAAGATATTAATTCTTTGTTTTCTGACCTATTCTAGTCACTACCTAACTCTATACCACCTAGGGTGTTCGCGATCAGTTCCTAGTCGGGCGGAAGCGGAAATAGTGCCCGTTTGATGCTCCCACAAAGCCTGCCTGAAAGCCGCTCAAACCTTTTACGTATACGATCGCTTTTCATAACGACACCTCTGTGGTTTTTCAGGTTCCGGACCAAATTTAGTGCTGGTTTCAAAGAAAATGGAGGAGTTTGTGGTTGGAAAAAGGTATATAATGTTTGTCTCTTGATTGTGTAGTATTTTATTCATCACTGCTGCTCGTGACTAAGTTCGCGTGACATTAAAGACAAATATATTTATGTTGGTCATACCTCATACTATAGTCATTTTAAGCATACACTAATTAATATTGCGTCACATATACTTATAACCCATCACAATTCTTGCAAGAAACATCATCGCACAATTCAATTAAAATCGACTATAAAGATACCATAGACAGCGTCATAATTCACGAACCCTTATGACTACGAAAATGCAGGAGTTTTGTTGGCGGAACCCAGAACTGAATATAAGTAAGTTTGAAAGGCCCATATTTTTGCGCGAATAAGGCGTGAAAAAGTTAAAAGGGCCGGCTGAGTGAACGATTCCGTTCAATGGAGATTTGCAAGGGAGGAGCGAGAAGCGGTTTTTTTTTAATCTTTAATATTTCATGGTGGTAGATAAGGGATACACTAGGAAGTCAAACTGTTGCAAGTGTGGCATCTACATCGGCACATGCGAACTACGTATCAGACAAACGTCACGCAAAATCCTGCAGCGCGCAAGCAGAGTTTGCCGCGCTACTAGCATATATAATTCAACATAAATCGTCGAGCAGTTGCCAACTAATCTCGACACCCGTCTGGTCGGAGGACCCTTCCTTTTCTATGAAGGATGCGTGAACTTTACACGCTATTCCTCATATTTCTATTCAACAATCGTTTTCAGAAGTAAACGCTATTACAGTTGCTTTTAACAGGATATAGTATGTATCTAGTTATTAAAGTGGAATGGTCAATGGTCACCTCGTGGTTGAGATCCTAGGAATCTACCAACAAATCAGTAGAAAATCAGCTCTTTACAATCTCATTCATTCAATGAAGAACAAATGAACAACTGATATTTCGTGATCACAAAGCAAAGTTCACCTTCCTATCTATCGAAGAAAAGGATTTTTGGGAAGGTAAGAAGGTCATGCGGGCTTTACACAGGTGACAATAATCTAAATATCAATTCGGCTAGGCTTTAGGTGACTAAAATCGCAAGTTCCAAAGTTTAGTAGGTTTTGACTTTTGTCGTGCTTCGATAGGACGCATGCGGCGGGTGACTAAAATCGACCGTGAAAATGCTCAATCGCAGGCGATCGCCCGCCGAATGATAGTTGACATTTTGATGCAATTTTTATCCCTTTTTGACCTACATAGGAATGGGGTGGTGATTTGGCTTGTGAGGCGATTTGGCAAGACTTGCACGAAAGAGTTCGTAAATCACTTTATCAGTCATCTTTAACAGATTGGGTTGTCTTTCAAGGCAAATGTATTTATAATATCATACTTCTCTACATAATGATAGTACATATGGCAGACCAAACGGATTTCTCACAGTTTAAGCCATACATTCGACGATCATCGATCAAATAACTTCTTATTACATTCGCTTCGAGTTTCATCCGTTTGTCAGCCAAAGTCGGGGGAATAACTTCCAGAAATATGCTACACACACATTGTTCAACAGGATGAATAGGTGCAGAAGTTTTGTTTCAATTTGGTTTGTAAGTGAGTTATATCAATCATCATGAAATGAGCAGAGTATTCTTACAGAACATATTGTATGTTCCAAATGTTTGTAGAAACGGTAATTACCCACGTTTCGTAGTAAGTTTACCGTAATCAGCCTATACCTAATTTTCTCAGTGCTGGGACACAGACCATATATGATATTAGATCATTTCACAAAAATCTGTCACTTTTTTTTTCTTTTTTTTTATTTATGTACCAGTTTTATTAGCTTAATTTATTTAATCATCTAGTCAATAATTTTGCATGCTAGTTTTAATGCATTATTTTAAAACTATTTAAAAAAAACTGTCGAAACATCTCTAATGTAACAACTCTTGCAAATTTTAATTTCATAGACAAATTTCCATTTCATACACAGACAACCCACATTAAGATAGATGGGATGATTTTTCTTTGCAAAGAACGATATGAAAGTTTCACGTTATTCTAGACCTTCTGTAGTTTATAGTCATAGGCAAAACATGCTATTAACGTCATCCGTCTGCTAACAGCGACTGTAAGGATTATCATATAAATTGCCGATGATCCTGAGATAAGGCGAACGTTCAGCCATAGAGCTTGATAGTGGATGTTAGTGAAAAGATAGTTGAACATCTTTTGATAGCAGCTTATCCAAAACGAAGCGATGGAAACATAATGGTAGGTACTGTATAGGTTGGGGACTCAGATTGCCCACCGAGTGATTTCGGGGAATAGGGTGGCACTGTGCAAAGCGAGGCTCAGGGGAGACCCCTTTATAGTCTCTCCAGGGACGTGCCCTAACAGGCGTTGCACTGAGGAGGTTCCGGATTGGTTTACTCGTATGTATGCATGTGAGTCACGTGTGTATATGTGTGTATATTTGTGTGTATGTCACGTGTACGTGCCTGTGTGTCACGTGTTCATGATCGTGAGTCACGTGAGTTTGGGTGTGGGTCACGTGTGTGTCACGGGTGTATGCGTGTGGGCCAAGTGAGTCACGTGTTCATATGAGTGTGTGTCACGTGTGTATTTTTGTATGTTTGTGAGTGTCACGTGTATGCGCGTGTGTGTCACGTATTCATGAATGTGAGTAACGTGTTTGGGTGTGGGTCACGTGTGTGTCACGTGTGTATTCGTATGGGTCACGCGTGTGAGCGTGCGGGTCACGTGTGTGTCACGTGTGTATGCGTGTCGGTCTCGTGTGTATGCGTGTTGGTCTCGTGTTCACGCGTGTGGGACACGTGAGTCACGTGTTTAAATGTGTGTGTCACGTGTCTATTTTTGTGTGTGTGTGTGTGTCACGTGTATGTGCGTTTGTGTCACGTGTTCATGAATGTGAGTCACGTGGGTTTGGGTGTGGGTCACGTGTGTGTCACGTGTGTATGCGTGAGGTTCACGACTTTTTGCGTGCGGGTCACGTGTGTGTCACGTGTGGATGCGTATGGGTCACGTGTGTATGGGCGCGGGTCACGTGTGTACGAGTGTGGATCACTTGTGTATGAAAGTGGGTCACGTGTGTATGTGTGTGTGTCACGTGTGTCACGTGTATATGTACGTGAGTCAAGTAGGTATACGTGTCGGTCACGTGTGTTTGCACGTGCTTCACGTGTGTATGTATGTGAGTCACGTGTGTGTGGGTGTTGGACACGTGTGTGTGCGTGTGGGTCACGTGTGTATGCGTGTAGGCACGTGTGTATGCGTGTAGGTCACGTTTGTGTCACGTGTGTATATGTGTGTGACACGTATGTGTCACGTGTGTATGCGTGTGGGTCACTTGTGTACAGGTGTGGGTCACGTGTGGACGCGTATGTGCCAAGTGTGTATGCGTGTGTCACGTGTATATGCATGTGTGTCACGTGTGTCACATCTACATGTGCTTGTGCCATGTGTGTGTGTGTCATGTGTGTGTGTGCGTCGCGTATGTGTGTCACGTGTGTATGCGTCACGTGTGTTTGCATCACGTGTGCGTGTCACGAGTGTGTGTCACGAGTGTGTGCGTCACGTGTGTTTGTCTTGTTTGAATGTGTTTTTGTCACGTGTTTATGTTTGGTTCATTAGTGTATGTGTGTGTGTCACGTAACTCACACGCATTAACACGTGACACACACATATACACGTGACACACCCACGTACACCCGTGACACACACGCATACACAAGTGACACATCCACACACACGTGACACCCACAAATACACACGTGTGTATGTGATTATGTATTTTATATGTATTTTAAGGTTTCAGAGATCTAACGCAAAATAAGTGCAAAACGAGGTTTATCGTTTTTTTTTATCGAATATTTTATCGAATCGTGTTTTTGCTTTGTCACATTTAAAATTATAAGTCCAAGTTTAATGTATCCAAATAGCAATCTCTTAGGACATATAGATACCGAGATCCAGATCGCCCAATATCACCAAAACAGCATCATATGGACTCTCCCGGCTGTCATTCGTAGATCTTTGACAGTCGTTACGGGTAGTCACAAGCACAACATTCTATACAACGAGTCTTATCAAGGGTATTGTGCTACGTTGCTCCATGTAAAATACTGGTATCGTGCTACGTTGCTCCATGTAAAATACTGGTATTCCACTATAACTGGTTTGACTGGAAGCCGACACCATAATATTTGGGTAAAGGCTAGGCAGAGTATTCCAGGGAAATCGTTAAAATTATAATAACATCTCAGAGTAATCTGAGTGGAAACACCGAGCTGAACTAGTTTTAAAACATAATTTTGGTTAAACATACTCGTAGTTTAGACTGGAAGCCAACCCCACCATAGTCAGTTAAAGGCTAGACCAGGGATGCACAGACTTATTAAGACTAGGGGCCACTCGGGCAAATTATGAACTGATGGCGGGCCGCCAGAAGTATAGGTAATTAAAGACAATAAAGAATTGATAATAATGTATTAAAATTGAAAAAGAATTTGTTCATTTGAAGCGTGGCACTGCATAGAGCTTACAATCTTTTTTCGATCTGTGCATCCATGGGCTAGACAGATTGATTTAATGGCAATAATCCTTAGTAATAAAGTATTTACACGGGCAGGACCCAGCAAATATTAATTAGCATGTTAATTTATGCAATTAAAGTTTGCCTTTGCTTCTTATTATGGGCAAGGGCGGTTGTTTATACAAGGGTAACTTTGAAGGTTTATTAATAAGGATATTATGGAGTCCTTGTAACTACGCCAAGAAAAAAAAGGAAAATAACATAAGTACAGGATGGGTTGCTATGGAAAAATCTTAAAATATTAGGACGAGATTCACAGAACGCACTTTGACTTTTAAAGTTAAGAGAAAGAAAGACTCTCTAAGTAAAGTAAGTGTTTCATGCGGTTGCACTTTTTCAGTTAGATATTTGTTCTAGGAAACTATGTTGCAATGTTAGAAGTAGGAAATCCTGCTATTTATAGAGCTTAGTAGTTTTACGAAAGTCTTTCAACTAATTTAAAAGAGACTGTGACCTCTGAGTTTGTTTCGGCCTTTCTTCTCAGAGTAGTCAGATAGGAAACGCCAACCTCATCTACTTTAAAAAAAATATGATTGACATGTAAAAGTGTTTGTACAAACCTACTTACAGAAAATAAATAATTTATCATTTAAATGAAGAAAGAAAGAAAACGTATTTATTGCGACTCGTACAGAATGATCACAAACTAAACTAAACGCACTCAAAAATAAAAAATCAAATTATGTAAAAAAAATATTAACAAAAAGAAAAATAAAACAGAAAGTACTACGGGTATACGGGGCCAAAACGCTCAAATCTCAGCATGATGCCACGACATTTATCAAATAATGTAAATCTAAGTAAAAGGGTCAGTCAACAAGGTTATGGACTAAATTTGACCAAAATATTTCCAACACTACACCACTTACGCCTCACAAAATGGGATAGAAAGGAAATTGGAAAAACACAGCACACTTTAACCGACAAGACGACAGTAAAACAATATTTATAGAAGCGTGCAACGTACTTATATCCGTTCATTTCCCGTCCAGAAACCGATATGGTGTGGACGGACACTTACCGGCTTCCGGAGGGGCACTTTACACTTTGTGGGTAAAATGACGTTGTTTGAATGATTTCAGAAATCGATTTTTGAAGACCCTTACATTGAAATAGAAATATATATTGTGTTGGCCTTTTTTTTGGCAATGTATTATTGTTGAGGTCGTGGTTTAGTCATTCAACCAATTTGTTGTTAATCGCCAATTTCAAATATCTATCTACTTAACGACCTGCCATTTTGGAAAATACACTCGAGAGCAATTAATTAGTGTCACATAAAGATACCTAAATGTCTCGGAAACTAAGAATGTTAGCTTAATGAAATAAATTGTGTCTAATAGACAATCAAATGTTCCTTAAATGAAAGTAATAAAATGTCAGTACGTGTCTCTTTTTACTATATCCATAAAAAAATTACATAAACAAAAAATAACCAATCTCATTTTATAACAAAAATAGAAAAGCAAAGGTTTTTTCTACCACTTTCAAATTTTCTTGAGTTTTAGTGCTTGGTATTACCCCCACGGGCTGTCATCACTGCGGTTATGCGGTTTGGCATGCTGTACAGCAAGTTTCTTATACGATGTTGGAGAATATTCTCCCATTCCTCTACGAACGCAACTTTGAGCCCTTGAAGCGTGATCGGGGAAGGGTTTCGATGTCTCACACATCGTCCGACCTCGTCCCAAGCATGCTCGATTGGGTTGAGGTCCGGACTACGTGCTGGCCACTCCATACAATTAATGTTCACTTCTTGAGGGTAATCCTTCACAATTTCACCAGTACAATAGCATCCTCTCCCGAATAACCAAATGGAACAACGTATTCGTTGAAGATTTCTTCCACGTATCTTTCGCTAGTAATAGTACTGTTTTCTATAACCACTAGATCTGTGCGACTCTGCAGAAATTCCAGCCCATATAAGTACGGATCCACCACAATAGGCCACTTTCTCTTCGATGCATGCTTGCTTGAATCGCTCCTCTGGTCTTCTATACACTCTAGTTTTTCCGTCGTTCGTATAGATCAAAAATCTTGATTGATCTGAGAACATAACTCTTGACCAATGTTCAATACTCCAATTTAAGTGGTTCCGTGTACATGTTAATCCCAAAATACGATTCCCACAAAAAAAATTAAATTTGCTTCAGCAATTCGTCGTCTTACAGTCCATGCACTTGAGTTACTTCCTCCGAGGCGTCGGAACTGATATGTAAGTGCAATTCCTGTGAGAAAGCGGCTCGGAAACTGATAATGTAAGTGGAATTCCTGTGGGAAAGCGGTTTCGAAGCATTCTGTTGACCAAGTATCGATCTTCTGATGCTGTGGTACACCTGGCCCTGCCTGTCCCTGGTCTGCGTAGGTTAGAGCCGGTTTCCTCTTAACGTCGGAGAGCCCGTTGTTCGTCGTCGACAGTTGACAGCGACATACCAACTGTCCTTGCTGTATCACGCTGACTCCGGCCGATTTCCAGCATTGTGAGAATTCTGGTGAATTCTTCAGGTGTGAGCGACATTATAACAGCTTCAATAATTAATATTAAACATCATAAACACCTTTTTATATGACAGAATAGAAACAAAAGCAAAAACAGATGCAGAAAATTCGTAGTTCCATTTAAAAAAGTCCTATTTTTTATTTTGTCATTTTTAATGGCATAAATTTACAGTAACTAAGAAGATTCATTACTTTCATTTAAGGAACATTTAACTGTCTATTAAAAACAATTTATTTAATTAAGCTAGCATTCTTAGTTTCCAAGACTTTTAGGTATCTTTATGTGACCCTAATTCATTAATCTCGAGTGTATGTGCCTGTTTTAAAAACAATTAAAGAAATTAAATTAAAATTTTCAAACAAGAGAGATATCGCACATTAAACTCATGCCTTTTCACTATGGCTGTAGGCAGAAACAACAATAAATGCCCCGTACCTACATACTTACTGCAACAGATAAATTTTGAAGCATCAAATGTTGTATTTCAATTCCAGCTTAAACCCATAACACAGCTAAAAGTCCAAAAGCCAGACAGAAATAATGTATCAGATCATTTATCATTTAAAATTACTTTCGAAACGGCATTTTTATGACCTATCCCGACAGCTTCCGATATACGATTCTATTGGCTTTTGGCACCGAATCGTCTCGATATTATTTCCAGATATCGCTTCGTAAGTAATAACGCCTGGCCAACTTCAATTGTTGCAAGCGTTCGAAACAAGAGTTGTTGCTATATGTCATTGTTAGGCGTCAAGCTAATTTTTCAATGGTGTTAAATGGGCGATGGTATTTCAATTGTCAGCAGCCTGTCTGCTCATACTTTAATTATGATAGACAAAGCCTGTTTCCTCACGTTGTTTTCTTTCACTTTTTTGAGAGCAGTGGTGATATAAATATTATTACTTACAAAGTAAAGCACCTGCCTAAGTTCGAACCACGGAATAGATGAATGTTCGAACCCACGACCTACAACTTGTCTAAGTCAGGGCTGATATCACTAGGCCACCACTGACTCTGTTTCGATATGGTCTCCCATCCTTATTCCACCTTCTACATAAATAAAAACTTTAATATAATATTTGAAATATTAATAGATACCTCAATCAAGAGGGGCTTGTGGCTAAGTAATAACAGCCGCACAGGTCGATCGATCAAGTTAAGCTACGCTTGCCACGGTTGGTCCGTGGATGGGTAACCATCATTACATACCAAGACCCCTCCGTATCACGGCAAGCACGTTAAGTCGTTGGTACCGGTTGTTATTCGTGGATCTTTAACAGTCATTACGGGTCACCAGAAGCCCGAAAGTCTGACAACCAATTTTACCAAGTAGCTACCTACTTGTTGAGTTTTATGGTTTTTTAAGTAGTTTTTAGGGGTTTTATTTGCAGGGGATATTATTTTTAATAAAATAACTCACACCAGTTTTTTTTACACGAGAGAGAAGAACTTTTATTTATTTTTCCTACCACAGACAATCAACATAGGAGAATTCCATCAATTGGATTACTGTTTTTTTAGATTAGGTATTCTTTTCAATCTTTAATATTTAACAGTAGTATCATATTACCCAGTAACAGATAGGCAGTCGTCCCATGTAAAATACTATTAGTATTCAGCCGCATCCGGTCCTGGAACTGGAAGCCGACACCAAGATACTTGGAAAAAAGCTAGGCAGATGACGATGAATAGACACCTCAATCCACCAGATTTTGCTGTTAATTAGGTACCTACCTATTAAACGTGTAACGTTAAATGCACAAAACCTCAGACTGATTTTTATTATAATTCAATTGACCTATTTCAGAGAGAAAATAAGTCATTAAAAAAATTGTAAAGGTTTTATGTGCTGTTTTTGTTTTACCGGTCATTTGATCGTTTCTTGCGTCTGCGACGACGCTTTACCGAGGAAGGAGTCGTCACCGGGCCGCTGCGCCGCGCTGACATTTTCTTGCTTGACCTATTAATAAATAGACACGGCAACGTTTTTAATGAAGATTTTTTGAAAAATGTAACCTATATTAAAAAGTGGTTCAATTAATTCTGCTCGTTATTTTGATCAAACTATTTTCAGGTTTTGCGCATTTAACGTTACACGTTGTATTATATGTAATGCTACTATACAATAACTAAAGTATTAGAAACATTGCGTAAATATCTTCAGATCGCAGACGGTCGTTGACTTTCGCCCTTCGCTAGTAAGTCATCGGAGTTGGTTAATTTTGAAGCAACTTGTGTATGTTATGTCTGTTCGTGTGGTGTTGGTAAACATTGCAAGCTTGGAGATGTAATCGTAGTTATTTTTGCAAATAACAAGTTATACTTTCTAACTTTTTTCCTCTTTTATTCCCGACGCATACATTTTTTGAGCAGTGGTATCCCAGTGGTATCGGCCCCGACTTACGAGTTGTAGGTCGTGGGTTCGATCCCAAGCAGGCGCTTTACTTTCTAATAAATAGTTTAATCACCACTGCTTTCCAAACGGTAAGGGAAAACATCGTGAGGAAAACGGCATATCCTTGAACCAAAAATTCGAAGACATGTGTCATCCACCAACGCGCTCTGGGCCCACGTGGTGGATTACGATCCACTCCCTCTCACAGAAACAGGAGGCCTGTGTCCCAGCAGTGGGGAAATTACAGACTGATTATGTTTTATGTAACCACATGCAGGCCAGCATAAAATGTCATCACTAACAAAATGGCATATTCCTGGTTTAACAGCGACCTTGCTTTATGACCTCTTTTATCTTTTGGAAGAACGTTATCACACGTATATAAATAATGATTGTTCGATCCCAGCTGTAAAGCAAAGGATTATATTTTTATAATCCAATTATAAGCAAACAAATATTCTGGTCATTCCATTCGAAATATATTTTCTTTTTGTGCTCATAGCTCAGAACATCTCTAAATAGACTTCGAACCCAAGTCAATTTGAGAGGAAAGACAATCTTTACAGATTTCATGTGGATTCATGGACGGCTCAGATCTCAAGTGCGTATGCGACATCTCCCCAAAGTCAAAAGCCCACCTTCCATCCTGCCTCGCATGCCCTGTCACCTGCACACTTCATGATGGCTGCATCAGTAAGAGGAGTTCGCGCCGCTGAATTTTGGGCCAAAGATGTTTGAACTTTTTGCCATCAATACGCTATGAAGAAGTAACTCAGAAAATAACACAGCAAGTAACTTAGCGAATTAAAAACAACTTTGTACTTAATTTATAAACATTATCTATCTTAAAACAAGCAGATAATGATGTCAAAGATCGCTGGCCTTATATTTATACGCATTTTAAAGACGTACAAATCTGTGTTAGTTTTAAATACATCTTCAAAGTACCAGTTCTTGTGTGTTAAAAAAAATGTGGTTTAAAATAATTTTGCTTTGTGTTTTTGCTTTCAGTGGATCTGTGAGTAACTATTTTGTTATGATTAATTAGTAACAGCACCTAAAATCGATCGATATAGCACACTTTTCTATGGAAGAGGCAGAAAAATAAATTTTGCTACTTTTTGTTTAGAGTTACTTATTAGAGCATCGTCTACTCTTTAAGCTTATTCATAAACTTTCATTGATTATTCTTCAATGATAATTGGAATATCCTCTCAACGTATTACCAAGGTGGTGAAGATAGGAACGTCTGGAAGAAAACAAACAATGTACAAACTGTAAAGTAACAGTATACTCATTGTTGCCAAGCCTAATAAATAAATAAACAATATTTTTTTACTTCTACATTAATTTCACTATTGTAGGTACAGGCGCCAGCACATCAAGCTACTACAATCTGTCAAATTTATTTAATAGGTATTCAACTTTATAGCTAAGGCATAAGGTTCAAAGTCGATTGGGAAAGTTTGACAGTTTCGGATAGCTTGATGTGCTGGCGTCCGTACATTGTTCTATCCTATCGACCTACACGGGCACTTATGAAATACCAGAAGCTAGGTGCATAGTTCCAATTGGTCGTCTCCTCTGGAGAAGAGCCGGCAAGAAACTCCACAGTTACTCTTTTAAAAATCTCTCTCTCTCTATTAGCAGACTAACTTTACTATTGATCAGGTCCTTTATTTTTCTCACTTCGAAATCAGACTGCCAGCCATTGTTATGACTAGAACCTACTCTGCTCACCCCCTATAAATAGCAAACATATATCAAGTTACGACTACCAAAAACCATTGTATCAGAGAACTGAGAATGCATGAAGCTCTGAATTAGAAACAACTGCAATAGTTACTGCAAATTGGACGAGTGTGTTGGTGTGGGTGTGTTTTCATCGATAAATCTAAGCAAAGCAATCCCAGGGAAACAGGTAGATCAAAGATAACTACAGAAACCGTAGTTTTGAAACAATCAGTTCTGTATAATAATAATATTTTCTTACTTAAGGCTGAACTGGATAGGTTTCGTCCAAAGTGGAAGGAGGACGCGCGGGCTCGCGTAAAGTGGAAGGATTGGAGGGAGTTCTTTGCCCAGGAATAGCAATGGATAGGAAAAAAAAATACCTCGTATCACTTGTGAATTCACCCCAACAAATAATATGGAAATGCTTTGTGGCTTCTAAAAGAGCTAAATACTTTTTGTGGTTTACGAATTCAAGATCTTTCACTGGCCAGACTGAAGCATTGACCATAAGACTGGCTCGTAAGCGACTACTGAGGTCCTGGGTTTGTTTCACAGATCGGGGTTGGTTACTGGGTTTCTATAATAAACTGAAACTGAATTCTGAAGTTCGGTGTCTGGATTTGTGACCGTTTAGTGGCAATACCATATTCAATAGGCTCGTCTCCTATTAGATATATAGAACTTAATATAACTGGCTAAATGGGGGTGTAGCTACTATAACCCTTTCCAACCGAGTTGAAGTGATCGTGAGTTTCGACTTTACAAAATTCTGAGCACGATCGAGCGACTAGTAAGTTATTCGCGAACCTCACGTATTTGAGGATCTGACTGCTGAAGACCAGGTTGCATGACATTTTCTCCAGTATTCTTCCCAGGTCCTCTGAACACTTTCCAAAGGATTAATAAGTTTTTACTGATCTATGAGAAATTTCACTTCGGGCCACAAACGTGATGTTTGGTTACGTTAAGAACAAAACTCTTCCTCAACTTCTTTCATAAGTATGATAAAATGAGAGTAAACCTCTATTGTATGATTAAAAATATTCTAATTCTCACCCCATAGCAATCTATTGCTAAGGATATATAGAACCCTCATTTACTACTACAATGAACAATTATGGGAGAATATCACAATAATGACTGCGTTTTATGAACGATTAAAGCTCATGGGAAGCAAATAGGCACCTTCGTCGCGGAATGATTATGGTGCTCATTGCAGTGATACAAGTACCTACATAACAAAATCCGTAGACAAATAAGAAAACCCATTTTTAACTAATAGGCTAGCTGAACCAAATAAATTAACAAACTGGATAAAGTCACAAATCCAAGAGATTTCAGGGAGTACCTATGATATAAAACTAACAGGAAGACATATTTTAAGACCAAATTAACTCAAATAAAATTAAACCTTTAAACGCAACGATCGAAAAAGATCTTATAGCCTAAATGATATTCTGCATTGAAAACATTGCTGGACGAAAATAGGTATAGATATATAAATAGCTAAGAGTATAATCAAAAACCTTTATCTTCCAGTTGACTACATCCTTCGATCTTCGAGGTGTTATCGATGGCAACCGCATGGCTGGCATTCCTCTAGGAATGACCCTGGGCTCTGGAGAGTTGGACGTGGAAGGAATCTGCACGAAGCCTGGCATGGCTTGCCAGAACTGTAGCCAAGCTGTGACGTGTGTCCCCCTACCTGTGGGTTGGCTGAAGGTAAGGTGTTATTTATTTATTAAAACTTTATGCACAAGTAAAAAAAATACTGTACAAAGGCGGGTGCCAAATGCGGCAAGGCGTGCGGGCGGAAGGGTGTTATTGGGGATTTGGTTCAGATGATGTGGTTTGGATAAGGGCAGTAGAAAGGTGCAGTTAGCAGTCAATGTAATGTAATAATAATAATAAAGCCGAAAAAAACGCGTTTCTTGTATGCAGACCGCCTTTAATTTTTAAATTTATATTATTTTTATTATTTGATGTTATAGCAGAAATAGAAATACATACTCTGTGAAAATGTCAACTGTCTACCTACTACGGTTCATGAGATACAGCGCGCTGACAGACAGACGGACGGTCGGACGGACAGTGGAGTCCGTTGGCACTTCTTGGGTACGAAAACCTAAAAAGGAATGAAAGTCGTCTCCATAACTAAAAATCGTTAACCACATAGGCCTGTAAAATGGCATACCATTCATTGAATTGGTTGATCAAGGTTAAGTACTTCTCAAGTAAAACATACTTCTTCCTTATTTTTCAGGTGCCTCTAGAGGAATGCCAAGAAGGTTTTACCTGCAATGCTCATCTAGGACAGTGCTCCAGTATACCAGCGCCAGAATGTAGTGAAGCTGCCCACAAATTTGAACATAGCTGTGAACAGGTCAGTGCCGTATACATATGTATGTATATGTGAAATATTGCACTTTCGGAGACAAATCTTGCTAACTCTGGGTTTGACTAAGCGTTATGTAACGTCGCTTTTTATGACCTTTAAGATCAGCATGATAGATATTTTTATCGTTAAACACAAAGAATTCGGATGAAAAGGTGATAAGTAAAGGCAGGTGTATCGGGATACCTGACACTGGGCAAAATGATGTATGTAATTATGACTGGACTTGATTTCCTTATTCTGATTTTCAGGTGGGAATATTCCCAGACGCTCACGACTGCAGGAAGTTCCACCTCTGCTCGCCTCCCGAAGGGTTGCCTGACGGTAGACCCGCCGATCGTAGAGCAGCTCTGTGTCCGAGACATTATGGCTACAACCCAGCCACAGCCCAGTGCTCAGTAAGTTTTATTTTGTTCATGATCTACCTCTGTTGAGGTTTGTTTGAATAGAAAACAAAATGTTCTTAAAAGTTTCATATAAACTATTATTTTGTATTAGGCTACGAGTATTAGGATGTCCCAGGCTGCATTCTACAATAAACTCCAATAGGCAATTAAAGATCCAGTAACTAGATTGTGGCAATCAGATAGGCAGTCGCTTCATGTAAAATACTGGTATACAGCTGCATCCAGTTAGCCTGGAAGCTGACCCCTACATAGTTGGGAAAAGTCTAGGCAGATAATGATGACTACATATCCATCATACCATTAATATCATTCTTCATGTGCTGTTTCTCTTCATATGTTCTTTGTTCCAGATAAAACTGGAACACAGCCAATGCTCCGAAAGACCAGTTCCTGAATGCAACACCATCGGCCAGCACGGAGTCCTGGCCTTAAGCTCCAACCATTACTACGTCTGCCTTACCAAGGACGGAGTCCTGCACCCTCAGATCTTCATCTGTCCCCACGGCTGGCATTTCTGGGGAGAATTCTGCCAACCAGAACCTGAAAAGAAACCAACAGAGAATACTATTGTCAAAGATAGCTCAGAAGAAAAACGTTCAGAAGAGATATTTGATGAGAGGACTACAGTAGAGACCACAACATCTGAAGCCACAACAAATAGAATGGATAGTTTCTTCTCAACAGAGAAGTCGACCACTTATGCTCCTGACACTTTCTTAGCTGACAAAATAGATCTTGCAAGTTATGTGGCTCCTGATGATGAGGGTGAAAATAATAATAATGATTATGCCATGTCCATGGAGTATGGTTTTTAAGTGATTCTTTACTTGTAAGTAAAAATATTCGGGGAAAATACAGACAAAATAAAGGGGAAAATATATTGTAGATGATTGGAATTCCAACTATGTATAATACGATTAGAACTATGTAATCAGTATTTGAAACAAAAAATTGCAATTTTTTTTGTTTGTACCTGTCATCATCGACTTTGCTTAAGGCAGCCCCCATAATTTTTTTTTTTTTTTTTAAAGCGTTGCTCCACACTAGGAATTTCTCCTGTATTGTGGGTGCGTTTACAAACATTTAAACTCACATACACAAACAGCCAGACCCGGAATAACTACTTTTAGGTCATAAAAATATTGCGTAAGATAAAGATAATAACAATCTGAGAGTTTTACAGGAAATTCCTTATCCCCTCATAGGTTTGAAAACAACGTCTGCTCAAGAACGTAAATAACGCAAAAAAAAAACGCAAAATGAAAAGCATTTCGGTCAATTTTCATTTTACATGTGTAACGCAGGGTAATTAAAATTTGTAAATCGCTCACTGATTTTGTTCAATTTAGTGTTCACAGCTTTATATACTTTATGTGTGTAACGTAGAGTAATTTGTGAATCGTTCACAGCTTTTCTTCAATTTACTGATCACTATATACACATTGACATTGATGAATTTTATATACATATACAATGACAAGAATATTTACTTTGTAAAGTATTATATTATTTTAATTATTGTAAATGTGAGGACTATGTGCACACTGCTTTTTTATATTATTTTCCTCTTAGTTAGTTAGTTCTTTAGTCTTTTTTTTTTGTATTGTTCTTCGAATCGTTGAGCTTCTTAAGTTCTGAATTGAGCTGCATGATTGCAAATGCGTGGTCTGACTGGATAGGTTCACTCAATCTGAGTGTTTCTTTCCTCAAAAGACCATTTCAAACACCAGTCTGCATGGTCTTCACATGCTCTGACCAAGATTATATCTGGACTTGTTCGTTCAAACCTACTTACAGAAATAAAATCCTTTATCATTTAGGCACGAGTTCTTAACGCTTCACTGTTGGCCCCAAATAAACCTGACCTAATAAAGAATCCTCTAAAAGACAGTGGTTATCAAGTTATCACTGTGAACCTCTGACAAGTACTGTTAAGTAAAAATCTTATTCTGTCATCGTGGTTCACAATAGGACAATCGCGACCGATACCGACCTTTGTGGTGGTACAAAGACGGTGTTATCGCTACCATCTCTGCCGAGCCCCACTGTGACAAGGCACAAGCGAGAAGATTCGGCGACATATTATAACTACAAAATAAAATATTACAGAAAAACGAGAAAGTGACCGTCACATACAGACGGATAACGGAGTCTTAACGTAAGGATTTCATTTTGAGGTGAAGAATCCTAAATATGCGTTCGAGTATATAAATGACTATTGAGGGCTGATATTGGCATTATGGAGAGAGAGGGAAGAGCAGTAGTGACCAAGTGGTAACGACCGCGACTTACGAGTTGTAGTATAGGTCGTAGGTACGAACCCAGACAGGCGTTTTACTTTGTGTAAATTATTTCATCACTACTGCTTCAAAAACGGTGAAGGAAAACATCATGCGGAAACCGGCATGTCCTATAGCCAGAATTCGAAGACATGTGACATGCATCAACCTGCACTGGGCCCGCGTGGTAGATTACGGCCCACTCCCTCTCACCGACAGGAGGCCCGTGTCACAGCAGAGGGAACGTTACAGGCTGATCATTCTACAAGTATTGGCACTATAGCTAAATTAATTTCGATCCCAAATATTTAATTGGCGTATTGGCAAAAATGCTTATTACTTTATCTTATAATATCTCATTTTAATTAGAAGTGATATCTAGGAATGATGTTTTAACGTAATACGTCTAAAATGAACGTCAAAAGCGTCTAAGTAGTCACTCGCTGCCGTGTTTAACATGGACCATACAGAATTCTTGCTTTAAAATTAGAAATAGAAAATGAATTCTGTTTATAAATTCTTGCTTCCCATACCTGTCAGTCAGTTTTATGAATGCGTGACATCTTAGCGTGACATTTATATTTGAAGCAGTGAGTCTCAAGGAAATGAGGTTTTTACAAAAGTATATAGAGTATCGAATAATCGATTTATGTAAAGCGACCGTTACTATTCTTTTAGATAAATCATTTTATATACGATCACATCATTATTTGCTGCAATTGTTAAACTTGCCTATTAAAAAACGAAAAACGGTGCTAGCTAAATAACACGTTTATGAGATGATACAAAACCAAAAAAAAATTGAAGTCGCTAATAAACAAGCAGTCCGCAATTAATACTGCCCTTAAATAATAAATAACAATAAATAAATAGTTATTTTTATTTCGGAACTAAGAATCCATAGTGTTAGTAAGAACGCTTAAACCCTACCGCTTTTAACTTACACCATACACCACGCGAGATTAACGGTAAACAAAAAGATGCACCTTTGACATTTAACTTTGGAACTGCATAAAACTTTCCGCCTATCGCGCCCGCTACCTCCTCTGATATGAACCACACACGGTTTTCCACATTGATTAACAAAAACATGTAAACCTTTGACATTAAATTAAATGGAATTTTCTGTAATGAACTAATCATTTAACAACCTGTACATCATATTAGTAACTACCACCTTCTGTTTATTGGTTGCCACATGCTTGAATATTTTTGGTTCGTAGTATGAATATCGATATCGTTTTATGGGGGGATCTGTCCGAAGTAAAATCAGCCGGTCGATTCTGTAAAAATCTCACCGTAAAATCATAAGTGAAGTGAGCACTTAATAGTGTCAATCCCTACCATTAGGGAATGACAGAGCTCACTTCCCGCTCACTTCAACTAAGTTCTCACGGTGAGATTTTTACAGAATAGCACTGCTGGTCAGGGTTTTGTTAACACTTTCATCACATACTTTTGGAACAGATCGTACCTACGTATTATTTGAAGACACCGTTTTACGTTTTTCGCTTCTTACTTTTCCCACACACCGTTTTACAGGCAGAAAGACGACCAAAACCTTATTTTACTGTTTGAATTTCTAATTGTTCTTTTATTGTCGACTGGCTTCAACTTGTGACACTGTTTTTTCAGGACCATGGTTCGTTGCCTGCATACCAAATGTACAGTTGCTGAAAACAAATGTTTTCATGACTCAAGAAACAGAGTTAAAATTAATGTCGGAAAAGTTCATAACGTCACTTTTCATTTGCAAAAAAAACATTTAAATGAATGTGATGTTCTACCGAGCAACAAAAGCGTGCAAGTACTCCGCTGTCGCTTATCCACACACACCACTGTGTTTGTACAGACGCCAGCACATCAAGCTACCCGAAACTGTCAGATTTGCCCAATCAACTTTGAACCTTATGCTTTAGCGATAAAGTTGAAAATCTATTAAAGAAATCTGACAGATTGTAGTAGCTTGATGTGCTGGCGTCTGTACATCACTTTCTGCTTCTTACATACAGCCTGCAGCGTTTATGCAGGGCTCACTAACGGTGTACAAAATATGCACACCTCCACATAGAATGAATGAGATTCTCCATCTAGCTACAGAAGTGTACTAGTACTTAAGTACCCCGCTCCCGCTTATGAAACTACTCTTAACTCCTCACATACACCACACAGCATCTACGCAGGGCCCAAGATGTCCAAACTATGTAATCTTCAATCACAAACTGAATGAGATTCTCCAACAAGCGCTAGAAGTTTGCTAATGTTGAGGTAGCCCGTTTCCGCTCATAAACTCGTTTGCCGCTTCACACATATATCGCACAGCATTTGTATAAACTTGCAAAGCTAATGATGTTTCAAATATAAGCACTTTTAACATAAAACTCTACTATGAAGTAACCAAACCAAACTAAGTTTATGTTTACGTTCAAAGGTCATTGGCATCAACAAGTAGCCGTATTAAAGTGAACAATGTATTTTCTAGTGTAATTATAGAACGGAAACAAAAAAAAGCAAGTAAAATATCAAGTATATTACAAAAAAACTGATTATTATCCTATTTACTTGATGAATAATTGGAAATCGGCTTTAAAAACATACGAAATTAAATATTTAAGATTAAAATAAGAAGAACAATTTCAAATCAGCTGTTAGCTGTAGTGTTGCCACAGGAAAAAAAAACACTCTTTACTTTCCACAAACACCACACAACATTTGTGCTTTCCTATGTAAAAATAATATGTAACCAAACAAAAAATAGATGAGATTCTCCAAGTAGCGGTAGAAGTGTACTAGTAGTCTCAAGTAGCCCGCTACCGCTTGTGACATCGCTCCCCGCTCTTCACATACACCACACCGTATTTTTGCAGGGCTTAAGATGTACAAACTATGTAACCATCCATCATACAATGAATGAGATTCTATGTGTAAAGACTGAAGTGTGCTTGTGCTTTTATCTTAGCTAAGTCTTTATCTCGCTCCCGCTTGTGATATCGCTCTCCGCCTGTCACATACACCACTCAGCATTTGTGCAGGGCTAACGGTGTACAAAAAACGGGCACCTCTGACATTAGACACTAGAATTGCATCACAGTTCACCGTGGGAAGCTTACCTATAGACGCATACGCCGCTACGGGATAAGTTGCATGGAGATGGCTTTTTTTATAAAATATAAGCATGGTCGTCTTCTGCTGAGCACAACCTTTCAAAAAGAAAGACGAGGAAATTCAACATACTTCCACACTTGTCAAACGTATTGGTAACAACAAACGCTAACTGAACAGCTATCAACCAGAGTGTTGGTAAAACGACAGTGAGTTCGAGTTACACACCAAAAACAGTTTTCTGTGTGGACGACCGAGGGCGTTGTCGGTTCTCGTCAAGAATAGAAAGTCTCAAAATGCGAAGCAGTATTTTTAAGAGACTACCTCGTAGATCTAGTGGTCGCAAGCGCTACTGCTGAGCTTGAGGTCCTGGGTTCGAATCCCAGGTCGGGCAAAGTGTTATTAGCTTTTTACTGGAATTTCTCAGTAGCACCCCGGAGTCTGCATTTGTGCCCGGTTCATGGCAACAGTCTCGCTCCCATTACATGGGACTTAAACATTACTGGCGAAATGTGGGTGTACCATGTGCACCTCTGCGAACCCTTCAGGGAACAAGCCATGATGTTATGTTATTTCTTAACATAATCCTAACAAAATATGACATAAGTAGTTGCCTACAACTAGCAAAAATTTATAATAAGCACTTTTATCATTTAGATATCTTCTTTCTGTCTCAAAGTAATTTCAAGAAAAAAATTATTGATAGTTTGTGTGATAGTCAAAAATAAAATTAAGTGTGATTAGTAACTAAGCCAAAAGTTTAAGATACCTACTTAGTATTTAAATTGAATTTGTAGTTACTTAACCAATTAATAATGTACACAAGTAGGTAATCTGTGGAAACGTTGTTGATTGTACAATTAACCATATGTCCTATTTATATACTTTTCCTTTTTCTTTTATGTAAAACATATTGTACAATTGTTTGTTTTTCCCAAATAAATAAAATAAAAAATAAAATACAAAAATATGTACAGACGCCAGTACAACAAGCTACCCAAAACTGTCAAATTTTCCCAAATAACCTTGAACCCAATGCTATAGCGATAAAGTTGAAGATCGATAAATGTTATATATTATGGAGTACTTTATTCAGAATCGAGTAGTAAAACTCTATGACAAAAAGATTTTACTATAAATTAGAAACCCATGAATGATACTACAAATATTATCCTGCACACAATGACCACCGGTTGCATAAGAGGTACACAAAAAAAAACAACGTGCTATAAACTGTAAGGAAAAGGATGACATAATCATAATGAACCTGTCAGTTGTCCGTTTATTAGAGAATATCTCAACACGACTGATGTAGATACTTTAGGTGGGCATCATCTACGCAGTAAGCCAGTATTTGCTGATCTAATTTCCCAGACGCTTCCTGTATCTATACAACAGTTCGTCTTTCTATATGTATTCGTAACCACCTGAAATTGGACCGAAAAAAAAATCATCTTCCTTTTTCTATACAAATAAATAAAATTGAAGTGTCTGTTTGTAATGTCAAAATAACAGCGTCTTACTAAACGAAAGGATGTGGAAGTATCATCATCATCAGCCTACAGCAGTTTAGTGCTGGACAATAGGCCACTCCAGTTGCACGCCTTTTAGCTCGATTCTTGGCACTCTCATCCAGCTGCTATCAGCTACCCTGCGAAGATCGTCGCTCCACCTGCCTGAGGGCGTCTTACCTTACCTTAAAGTATTATATATACGGTATACAACGTGTAACGTTAAATGCGCAAAACCTCAGACACCCCAACAGATTTTTAATTCAATTGACGTATTTCAGAGAGAAAATAAGTCATTAAAAAAATTGTAAAGGTTATGTTCTGTTTTAGTTTTACTGGCCATTCTGATCGTTTCTTCCGTCTGCGACGACGCTTTACCGAGGGAGAAGTCGTCACCGGGCCGCTGCGCCGCGCTGACATTGACTTGCTTCACCTATTAATAAATAGACAAGGCAACGTTTTTAATAGGTTGTCCGGAGCAAATCCCCCGACATAAAATAATTTAAAAAAAGTTTGGTTATAAAGATACTTTATTGAGTATTGTATAGTAATTACAAGTATTGGCCTTCTGTATTAATACAGCGCTGCCAGCGCTCGGGCAATTTGCTAACAGCAAGATACTTTCTACTTTGGTTTCCCTGTCAAATCTCTGTATCTATGACATTACGAAGGGAGTTCACATCCTTGTAGGCCACACCAACGATAGCTCTCTTCAGCGCGTGGAAGCAACCGTAATCGCAGGGGCTCAAATTGGGAGAATAGGCAGGTTGAAGCCAACGTTCAATTTGGCTTTCTTCAATCCAGGCCTTTATAGAGGAACTACGATGCAATCGACCATTGTCATCGAGAAGCCAAACGGTCTGCTTGCGATCACCATGCCAATGTTTCATGAGGTCCTCGAGGAATTGAAGATATCTCGCCTGGTCCACAATTTACTTTTCAGCCAGTATTTCATAATAACAAATACCTTCGATATCCATTGCTAATATCGTCATCACTTTAGGTTCGTATCTTTTTGACTGTGCCACCGGACTTGGCTTCTTTCCTTTCTCCGCCCATTTTTTTACACTGACCTTTTTCTGGCGGACTGCTGAGAGAGACTCACGTCTCATTCACGGCAACAGTATGTGAGAGGTGGCTTGTTTGCTGCTTGTAGTACCGCAAATTGATTCTGGAATATTCTACAAGCATTTCCAATTGAATTGGAGTAACTTCACGTGGAACCCATTTTGCACTGATTTTCCGGATTTCCAGTTTTTCAGTAACTATTCCGTGACAAATGTTTTTAGGAATTCCTAAATTGGCCGACAGTGACCTCAGGCTTCAACATCTTGTTCGGTTGAATGCTTCCCTTACGGCTTCAACTCGTTGGCCCGTTTGAAAGCCAGAACTGTGGGCCCCGCCACGATGATCTCATTCGTCATATTTTTTTTCTTTTAATTTTCCATACCACGCCCGAACCGTAGATTCATCGAGCGAGTTCGTCCCTATCACTTTGTGCAATTTTCGATAAGCTTCAGCTGCAGAATGTCCTTGAGCAAACAAAAACTTGATGACGACCCGTTGGTCATGCAGGTCAAAAGATTTTTTTAATTTTAAATCTTCACACTGAGCCATTACGGAACGATGCGAGCAGCGCTTAGTAATAAATGAACTACACTACACAATGCACTAGTTTTCACGCACACAAACCTTTACAAATATGTATAAACTTGTTATCAAAGAGCGGGTGGTTTGCACCGGACAGCCGTATAATGAAGATTTTTTGAAAAATGTGACCTATATTGAAAAGTGGTTCAATTAATTCTGCTCGTTATTCTGATCAAACTATTTTCAGGTTTTGCGCATTTAACGTTACCCGTTGTATATAACAAAAAAATATCAATTTTTATAATTTTGTCTATTGGTCTGTCGGTCTGTCTGTCTGTCTGTCTATCTGTCTGCTCCGGATAATCTCTGAAATGACTGCACTGATTTTGACGGGACTTTCACTGGCAGATAGCTGATGTTATAAGGAATAACTAAGGCTTACTTTTATTTTCGAAAACGAATTAGGGTTCCACGCAAAAAAAAACCATAAATCCAATTTTTTGTCCAATACACGCGAAAAAAGTCACGGGCAGAGCTATAAAAACATTAACATAAACAGCTGCCATTATTATTATTATTAATAACCTACATTATCATTTAATACGATTTTAAAAGCATACAATAAATTAAAAACTGCGACAATGTTTATATGTCATTATTACCATATTGACCTTTTCATAAATGGATCATAATTTTGATAAATGAAGATTTTTTGTATGTAAAATAGTTTCCTAAAAATTCAACGCCAACTTTAATAAGAGCGATTAGTCATGCCTTAACCTTGATTATCGCTAAGGCTGCCAGGACAGATATTTTTTTTTTTAGATTTTGGTGGCCAAGTGGTAACGGCCACGACTTACGAGTTGTAGCCTTGTGGGTTGTGGGTTCGAACCCAGACGGGAGATTTACTCTGTGTAAATTATTTCATCACCACTGCTCTCAAAACGGTGAAGGAAAAAATTGTGAAGAAACCGGCATGTCCTAGAACCAAAAATTTTAAGACACGTGACATCTACCAACCCGTACTAGGCCCGCGTGGTGAATTACGGCTCATTCCCTTTCACAGAAAGGAGGCCTGTGTCCGAGTAGTGGACACATTATAGGCTGATGGTGTATTATGTATGTCATCAGAATAGAAGACATCATGGACATTTCGTTGACTTTGCAGAGAATTCTGATGACAGCTGCTCCCAAATCACTTGAAGACAACTTATTTTCTTTATGCTCACAAAAATGTGAATGAGAGAAGACATTGCTTATCTTAGAGGCTGTGTGTTTACCTATTATATTTTTAGGTGCTGATTACCTCAGCTCATTCTGCTAAACATCCAAAGACGAATAAAAACGATGAACGATGAAGACATATAACCCAAATACGATTTATCTATTTGGTCTTTTTAACAAAAAAAACACTCACTGGTTTTCTTACTGTTGAGAGAGTTCCAGTTACTTTTTATTACATTTTTAAATTTTTTATTTCATTTCTACAGAATTATCACAAATAATTGCACTGTTCGGCATCAGAATAAGAGCAAAACTATGTATATGTGGAATTGATACATATCGACACGCTAAATTCAAATATGTAATCAGAATTTATCTAGCACGTCCAGTTTTGATGCTATAAGCAATTTTTCTTTTGATTTAGTTTTGTTGTCTTTTAATTGACAGCCAAAAATATTTTTGCCGCCACCATACATATCAAATTAGGCTTAGTATTGTTTTTTGTAAAAGTTATTGACACAGATGGAGAAGCAGTTAAACACCTGAGAAATAAATTTCCACGCATAAGTCAGGCCAAATTGAAGGAAGGCTATTTGTTGGTCCCCAAGAACTGGTCTTTAAAGAAAAACCAGCCAGTCGATTCTGTAAAAATCTCACCATGAAATCATAAGTGAAGTGAGCACTTAATAGTGTTAATCCCTAGCGAATGACAGCTCACTCCACGCTCACTTCACCCAGGCTTTCACGGTGAGATGGTTACAGAATCGCACGGCAGTTGTCAAATCTAAGTTGGTTGATAAAGCAAAAAAGAGCATGGGTAGCTTTTGAAAATATATGTCACAATTTTCTTGTAAATACAAGGACTGCAAATTACAAAGAACTAGTTCAAGAACTTCTTTCATCATATCAACATCTCGGATGCAACATGTCATTAAAAATACACTTCTTGCATTCGCATTTAGATTTTTCCCTGAAAATCTTGGTCCCGTGTCTGATCAGCACGGTGAGTGGTTCCACCAAGATATTGCGCAAATGGAAAGAAGATATAACGGCAAGTGGTCCCCAGCAATTTTTGCTGATTTCTGTTGGGAAATCAATCTTGAAACAGTAGATATAACTTATAAAAGAAAGCGATCTACCAAATAATTGTTATTTTTTTATGTTACATTAGTATTTTCTTTCATTTAACATTTTAATTTATATCACAGAAGTCATTTATATGTAAGATTTTTCACTTTTTTCTAAATAATTATGTGTTTAATATGTCAATATCAATATTTTATTCAAATGAAAAAATCTCAAAAACTAGATTTGATAGAATAAATCTATAAGCAGGTCTGGATTTAGCACACCTAAGTCAATTAAAATCACATAACAAAGTTCTAACTCCCGACATTTTTTTTTTGCCGACTAATTTTGCGAAAACCAATAAAATTAAAATTCATAATTCACTCCACACTATGCAGCATCAACGCGAGCGTTTTGTCAGCCAAAATGCCAAGTCGATTCGAGACTACAGACCGCTACACTATATACTGCGACTGAGCTGCTTTGATACATCGTGACTGTGCTAAACTACTTTTTTGCAAACTTTCTTCTATTATCTTTGGCTTCACCATTTGAGGAAAAAGTATTGAAGTTTGTTACACTGTTATCGTTCTGTTTTGTGATTTGATTGGCAATTCAGCTGATCCTGACTATTCTGCCAGCATCTCGTTTAGATAGTAGCCAGAGGCGGGCCGTCGACTTTGCACTTTGTGGTAGATCTACAGATGTTAGTCGCTGAAAAGAGGAGGACAAGGGGCCCTATGTTTGGTTTCCGCACTTAGTCCTTCAAGTGGACCATTGTGCATATTATTATTATATTATTATAATAAACAGCAAAAAACATAGAATACCTATTTACATAATATTAACGCATCAATTACAATTTAATATCATTTTCATTTAAAAATGTTGTAAAAATTTTGATAATTTTGGGAGAAAATTGGGATAAAAGAGAATGCAAGCTATCTGGGAGAGGAATGTTATTTTTATTCAGACGGAAAATGTTAAAAGTATCGGAAACTTTACCAACTTTACTCAAACAACAACTTAAATCTACGATTTCTTTTCAATTCCCTTGCTCAGTTACATCAATTATATACTATACATTTTATTCATACCGTAATAACTGTTAACTGCATATAAAATTAAACAACATCTATTCAGAAAAGCTAGGAAGGCGCCAAACCATGTAAAAGCGCTAATCATAAAAAGTCATAACTCATCATTTTCACAGCACCACACACCCGCGAACGCGCGAAATCCAATCAAAAGTATCAAGTAGTGTTGCGCCAATCACATTTTAAGACACACATTTACCGCCAAAGCCGTTCAAGCGGGCACCTTGCTTCACCATTCATTACCGTACCGTACAAACTGATGCACTCGTTGCTAGCTCGAAAAAGCCCGTCTCGAAAAGCCTGAAAACTTCTCTAAAAGCCTGTATCACTACTCATTTTAGCTCGAAATTTTGGGACCCACTGTCCAATTTAGTTTGGCACTACCCCAACACTGTTAGTTCTCATTCTGAATTTGAAACTGACATTCGCGAGTTGTGTTTTTTTTATTAATTTATTTTGCCAGTGTTTTTTTTTTTGTGTTTGAATTTGAACTCGTTTACGGAAGGAGGTGAGTCGCTATTTCTTTTTATTTTATTTCTTTCTCTTTTCAGTTAAAATTGCAATGATTTTATTTCGTTGCTGCCATTTTAAAATGCATTTTATAGTTTCCCAAATGCCTGAGCGTAAATTTATAGTGGTGTCCAATAAAAAGTGGCCAGTGTACCCACTTATTATTATGATTATAAAATTGATTAGCACAGGCACTAGTGTGCCTAAACTTTATTCAATTTTACATTTCAAACCATAATTGAAATGTTTTTGTGTGTTTATTGTATGTGTTAAATCATCGATCAACTGTACAAAGCCTAAAAAAACTAATTGCGGTTCTTGGCTGTACAAACAAAAAAGATAAATAGTAAGAAAAAACAGTTTTTACGTATGTTTATATTTTTTGCGAGTTATTTTGCGTTTTTCTTGTTGTTTTTGCTGCTAAGTTACTGGTCTGTCTGGGTTTAAACTACAATAAATCAGTTTTTTTTAATTTATTATTATAATAAACTTTGCTCCGTTTAACGTAAGATTTCTTCTGCATTGTGAATCTATTTTCCGATATAAATCTCACTTGTTGATACTAATTATTTACCTTTTTATTTATACACGTTGCTTAAAGTTAAGTAATGATTAGCGACTGTTTAACCACACACTTTTGACACTTAAATGTCTCTTAATTTTATGCAACGTTTATAAATAAACCCCCTAGATTCTAATCACCATCTAATTCTAGACCCGGAACAATTAACTAACTGTTGAAGGCACTTTAATATTTTTTTGTACGGGTATATTGAACCCGCGACCCGCAATGCAGAAGCCACCTTAGGTACAGACGCCAGCACATCAAGCTACTACAATCTGTCAAATTTCTTTAATAGATTTTCAACTTTATCGCTAATCTTTAAAGTATTAGGTTCAAATTTGATTGGGAAAATTTGACAGTTTCGGGTAGCTTGATGTGCTGGCATCTGTACTTACCTAACCACTTCACCAACATAAGTAAAAACGTTAATCCATACAGTTACATCTACTATTATTCAATTTAACAGTTATTACCAATAATAACAACAACGTACAAATCTATTATTCCCGTTAACTCCTCCAACTAAGAGTGCTTGTGTTAAGTGCCTCAGCCGAGATACGAACCTGCGACCTATCGATCGAATCTTAAAGTGCCAATTTGCTTCCTTATCGCGAGGGCACTGGAATCTAGATAGCCTATGGCCCCGTTCACACGGCGATCGTCAGGCCTAGCACGAACGTGGGACGCAAACGTAACGTAAAAGGGTTTGCTGATTTGTTCTGGCATACCTACTGCCGCGCCATTTTGTTTTTTTTTTTCAAAAAAGCGGCCACGCATGAAACCTATACAGGATTAAATTGAAAACTTGCGACAAATTGAAATAGGAGGTGTTACGTAATCATAATAAATTGTCATTTGCCAAACCAAAATTCTTGAAAAAAATTGTGTAATCATCGCAAAACTTATTGTTTTCGAGTCGACACGAATTATCATCGTTCCAGTATTTTTTTGTTTTTATCAAAACAAATAAGAAAATGAAAGTATCAATTTAAGCATGCGCCATCATCAGATCAGCAGTCCACTCATGGCTGAGTTCAAACCATGAAGCAAGTTGGCAACGTGTTGATCTAGCGGTATTTACCTAATTTTGACCGTTGCTACGAAAAAAAGAGCGCGCGACGACGTTGCAAATCGCTCGCCTACGCGCACGTATGTACAGACGCCAGCACATCAAGCTACTACAATCTGTCAGATTTCTTTAATAGATTTTCAATTTTAGCGCTAAAGCATAAGGTTCAAAGTTGATTCGGAAAATCTGACAGTTTCGGGTAGCTTGATGTGCTGGCGTCTGTACATCCCATTGCTTAATAATGTGCTCTAAATTTATTATAGCACGCTGAATTAGATATTTTTATTTTTCGCATCCTGTCAATTTCATCCTGTATAAGACTCGAGCTTGAAGGAACCGGAGGTACCCTCTGGATCAGTGCGCCAGATTCGACGGCGCTCTTAAGGTATTTCCCGATGAACGAAGCCATAAACTGATAACTGACATTAAGATGTTTGAAAGTTTAAAATAATCAAACACCTATGCAACAAAAGTTTCTCATTCTCGTTAAACTCTCTAGTTTAAAATAAAATCAACATATTATTTGAACTTACTTACAAGTTGTTGCATAGGCAACAAGATGTTAAGCAAGTTCAAAAGGCCTCAAAATTATACAGAAACAAATCTTACACAAGAATTCCTTTAATAGAAGGCATACACTTTAACACGAACTGCTGCTGCAGAAATCGAACCTGCGCTTCCTAGTACAGTAGCGACTGTGACAAGAGAGTCGTACTGATCTCTATTGCAGCTATTTAGAGCCACTCACTAAAACAATCGTCTCGCTCCAAATAAAGTAATTGATTCAATAACAGTACACTAAAACTAAAAGTGAATCAATAACAGTAACGCGATACCGACACTGGTTCAATACTTATTCATTTATATTGTACCACAAAACGGCACGAGAACGCTTTGTTATTACGGTACTGTCAGTTTTAAAGTAGTTATTTTGCCCTAAACAAATCCAATTAACTATCCATCATCTTCCTGTGAAACTGATTTAATTGAAATAAATGAGTTTTAGTTTGATCAGCAAGGCTCCGGCTAATTAGTGTGGATAAATATCTCCGTTCTCTGTTCTTCATCGTTTCTGTATCTTCCGTTCTCAGTTGTAGCGTAACATTCGTTTGAATGTTACGCTACAACTCGACACCGTACCAGTTCCTACTAATATTATAAATGTAAAAGTTTGTATGTTTGTTACTTAGTCATAGAAACAGCTGAACGGATTCGGATGAATTTTGGCACACAAAAAGACCTTAACCTGGCTGAGAGTACAGAATACTTTTAGATTTTTTTATCCCCGTAGTACGATCCCGTTGATTAACATCCGTTCTCCGTGGGCGAACTCAATACTCAATACTTACTCAATCATTTATTGCATTCCACAATCTATATGCTTAGGTGGTAGGTAACATTTGTTGTAACAATCGTGGACCCTGTCGGGCACAGCAAACCAACAGAAAAAATTTAGGAAGAGGACTTATGTATACATGCAAACTAACTTAATCTAAGTATATATATAACTCACGGGAAAAAGCTAGTAATTAATAAATAAATTGTCATGACACTGAACAGCATGAAATCGATAGCCATCACATCCGTATATATCCGCTCTTGTATCTGAAATAACCATCAAACTACTGACATATTATATTCAAAGCAAATTCTATCGCAGATAGCCGGCGGCAAAAATGAGCTACTCAAAATAATTAATAATTACATGTTGTTAAAATGTTACTAGCACTTTACGAATGGCGCCGTAAAACAGATTCGTTGGCAATTGAAATCTAAATGTTAACAGCTTATAGGTAAGGCTTTAGGAACAAAAGTTAATTTGTAATAAATACCATAAACAGTAAACGTTGAATTACACCACAGGTACAGTAAAGTACCCTTCCCCAGTGGATAACCCTACACATTCAACCTCGCTCATCAGCTGCCTAGCCTTTTCCCAACTGTTCGGGTCAGCTTCCAGTCTAACAGGATGTGGCTGAGTACCAGTATTTTTGGAGATTAAACGAACTTACCTGAAGTGAAGTTCTATCCAAATTATACGAGTTGCTTCGTCCGAAGAGATTAAGATAACAATGTAGTAATACGTCTAGGGTATCGCCTTTCATCCACTAAGTTTGAATATTTTTTTTTTTTTTTTTTTTTTGTCGGTACTTTGTCTTCCTGATAGTTATGCCTGTACCGCCACTCATTTAGTTGAAAGCCTGGAACCTTTTTTAATATTTCACTTTAGGTATGGGGTTCATAGGGTTGGGAGGGAACTAATCTCTTCGGACGAAGCAACTCGTATAATTTGGATAGAACTTCACTTCAGGTAAGTTCGTTTAATCTCCAATTATACTTCGTTGCTTCGTCCTTCGAGATTAAGATAACAATGTAGATTTTGAAAGATGGTGAAATATTAAAACACTGAATTTTTATACTTAGGTACATGTATATTAATCAAACCTTACAAGTAATAAAGTAATTAAATTGTAGTTTTTCTTTAATTAGGGGTAGATAAATTTAAGTTATTAATTTTAAGTAATTAAATCTAACATCGATCAGAGGTTAGGATTGATAAGGCAAATTGATCAGTTTGTTCACATTGAATGTCTCTATGATAATATCTAGCGAAAACATTGGAGCTACCACTCCACCCAGCTGCTTTTCGTACCGTGTCAATATTGACACCAGCTCTATGAGCAGCTGAGGTGGCTGCGTGTCTGGTGGAGTGGGCAGAAAATACTGAAGTGTCAATTCCGCTAATTGATAATATATCTTTTATCCACCGACTGATGGTATTTGTGGTTACTGATTTATGTGGTTTTTTAATACTTATAAAAAGGCTATTGGCATTGTTTCTCAAATGTTTTGTCCTATCAATATATTCTATAAGAGCCTCAGCGGGACATATTTCCGGTCGATCTTTGTAAAATGGAATATTTAAACAAGGTTGAGATAAACCAGGTCGAGATGTTTTTAACAAATCGTTTATCTTGATCAATATAAGATTATCAGTGACGTTCATATTTTCTAATTTGATTTTGCTAATGGTTTGCACCCTGTGTGCAGTTACAAGTATGAGCAAAGTTACGGCCTTTTTGGTTAAATGTTCGAAACTTAAATTATTATTTGGGTACCATTTTGATAAGAATTCTAAAACTATTGACGGGTCCCAAGTGATATTATATTTTGGGGCTGGAGGACGAAGTCTGTAAAAACCTTTGAATAGCCTAGCAACGCGATCATCAGACCCTACTCTCGATCCTAAGATCAAAGACAGAGCGGAGCGATGACTGTTTAAAGATCCGTATTGTAAGCCGGAATGAAATAACTCAGTGAGAAAATACATAATCATCGGAATTGACGCCTCATGTATTTTGATATTGTGAGTCTTACAAAAGTTTACCCAACGTCGAATGGCAACGTCATATTGTTTTATTGACCTTTCAGATAAAGAAGCTATCATAATATCTAAAGATGATGGTGGTACTCCTCTGTTTCGTAACGCCGTCCTGATAACTTCCCTGCAATCAACGTGAGCTTGGGGACACTGTTGGAAATAGACAATAACACTTTATCAGAGGGTCTAAACTGAACTAATTCTGAACAGAGAAGTTTTTGATAAAGTGGAAAACCAGGGTTGCGTGGGCCAAAATGGAACCACAACAATACCCTCCGCCTGGTCGTATATAAGTTTTCTTAATACTTTTAATATAACCGCAAAAGGAGGAAATGCGTAGAAACAAAGATTTGACCAATTTAAAGTAAAAGCATTCACAGCGCATGCTCCTGGGTCTCTATTCCATGAGACGTACTTAACACATTTGTTATTCAACCTTGATGCGAAAAGATCAATTTTTGGTTGCCCAAAGGCTCTCACAATCTTTTCAAAAGCATGATCTTTAATCTCCCATTCGGTATCGGGGTGAGATTTTCTAGACTCAGCATCTGCTATTTCGTTATCTTCCGAGCTTATGTATGAAGCGAATACAAATATACCACGAGCTTCACACCACTGCCACAAAGATTTTGTGATTTCAGTTAAATGTGGAAATCTTACTCCACCCATACGGTTGATATACGAAATAGCAGTTGTGTTGTCAACGCGTAGTAACACCTGACAATTTTTTAATCCTTTTGCAAATGTTTGTAAGCCCAAGAAAGCAGCCAGGAGTTCTAGACAGTTAATATGTTTGTTAGACTCTGTGTTACTCCACTGGCCACTGGCGGTCTCCGCACCGCATGCTGCCCCCCACCCTTTTTTGCTAGCGTCTGAAAATATTTCTAGACAGTAGCTGTCCCGTCTAATAGGATTCACTGCGGTATCAATAGATTTTAACCACCAGGAAAAATCGTCCTGCAAATACTGTGGTAAAGACATGTGGCTATCATAATTACTCGTTTTACACAATGCAAGGTATTTGCATCTTTCCATCTGCTTGGTGTAAAGCCAACCGTACTGAATCGCGGGGCAGGACGAAGTGAGGAGGCCTACCAAGCGAGCAAACTGTCTTATTTTACAACGAGATTTCAATTGAAACGATTGTAACTCTTGTTTAATTAGATTTCGTTTTTCCTTAGGAAGGCTAACACGAAATTCTTTTGTATCTATCACAAAACCAAGGTATTTGCAAATATTACTCGGAATCATACAACTTTTTTTTTTTTTAATGTTAATTATGAATCCTAAGGACTCTAAAATATGTTTTGTCTGTAAAATATTATCTAAGCAATCTTGATAATTATTAGAAATGATACAAATGTCATCTAAGTAGATAGATGACAGATAACCTAATGATCTCAGTAAACAAATTACCGGTTTTAATAGCTTTGTGAACACAAATGGAGCTGTGTTTAAACCAAACGGCAAAACATTGAATTGGTAAATTTGACCCTCGTACCTAAATCGTAGGTACTTTCTATACGTCGGGTGTATAGGTACTAGAAAATACGCATCCTTTAAATCAAAGGTGGCCATGAAACTGTTTCTTGATACTAATTTTAATGTTGTTCTTAGATCTTCAATTTTGAAATGTTCTGTTACGATGTACTTGTTTAGAGACTTTAAGTTTAAAATAAATCTGTTTTTGCCATTGGGTTTTTTAATCAGGAAATAACTAGAAAGAAACTGTCCTTCACATGGTTCACAATGTGAAATAGCACCACTGTTTAGAAGGTCAGTGATGGCCACCTTGTATTTAAAGGACTCACATGAAGTTAATGCAGGTAAACTTGGTTCGTGTAACTGATAGACAGGTTTAGTAAACGGTATCTTGTAACCTCTTATCCACGATAATACAACGAGGTCATTAGTTATCAATTGCCATTGATCATAAAAGTAGGATAACCGACCTGCAAAACGTACCAGGTCTAGCGCCGCGGGGCTTGGCGCTGCTGCAAGCGCGGCTGCTGTCGCGGCTGCTGCTGCACCGGTCGCGGGCGCGGCGCCGGCGCTGTCCTCCTCGCTGTTCCCGCTTGCCGCGCTGTCGGGAACGGAGGCGTCTGGTTTAAAGTCTGGACAGGGGCCTGTCTCGGTCTCTGCGCTGGTGCAGGTCTTCGAACCTGTGTGTTTATTTTAATCTCAGCGCCTGATTTTGATATAGCTTTTGCAGCTTTTAGAGTATCGGTCAGATGTTCGCCAAATAGAAACTTATCGATTTCTGTATTGAACAGTTGATCTTTTATATCTTTCTTGATTGTAGAACATATAAAACTGCGCCGTGTCATGGACTCGCTGTGTTGTGAGTCACACATCAGTCGACCGGCTTCGATCAGTAATTTTATTACCGACTGATCTTTATAACCTGCAGAAAAGAGTATGCTTAGGGCTTCACTTATACAAGATATACTTGCTGCGACCTGCACCTGCTTATTCTGTAAAGCTTTGTCTATTTTTTTTTTTTTTTTTTTTTTTTTTTTTTTTTTTTTTTTTTTTTAGCATCTCCGATAAGGCGGCCTTTATCTCTGGATTTAACTTGGGTGCATCAATCTTTGTGCAGTTTTTTGGAACCAGATGCTTATCAAGCAGCTCCTTTCTGGCATCCTTGGTCAAGCCTGTTGTTGCGATGTGTTCCCAGCGAGCAGATAACTCGCATCTAATGTCTGGTCCATATTTTTTATCCTTTGATGGAGTTTCGCCCAAGAGATTCAGAATCTCTTCGTCCAGCTCAGGAAGCGTTACTTCAACAGGTAGTTCCGATTCCCCTGCCTGTACTGCTTCTGTAGCAGGAACATCATGTATCGTCGAGGTGGACGTACCCGGTTGTGGCTCATCTGAGTCAATAATCGGAGATGACGCGACATCACCTTGAACTTCCATTTCAGCTGGAATAGAAAATGTACCAAATGTAGGTATCGGATAGAAAATAGCGCGGTGATAGTCCTCAAAACTATCCACAACACCAAGTTTATAATCCATACCGATATTCAGAATTACGAAATCGAGTGATAACATTTTGTTATGTAGGTACGTGAATATGATCACAACTACCAATGTTCCTAGTATACAACTAGTGGTTTTAGAGCGGCGATAGTCCTTAAAACTACCCACAACACTATGTTTTAGTCCGTACGGATATAAAATGCAATTATTATTAAGTAGGTCATTAACTAAAGTGAAGGCAACATTCCTTTCAAATGTACACAATCACTAGTAGTATATACCCAATGAATTGGGAATCCAAAATTATGTGAAGGTAACATCCCCATAAGATGTACACAACACTATTTAAGATAATATGACATCATGTCAGATTATGATACGGATATAGTCCGAAAAACTATTCACAATATCTTCCGTTTGTAAAAATAACACTTCAGCTTACCTTCATGGTCCGATAGTACCGGCGACATAATAATATTCGTCGACGAGTTACTACTCTCGGAACAACTTCGAACACGCGACCTTCTGTCGCGTTTATTAAGTTTCCTTTCGAGTTTTCGAATCTTCTTTCTTAAATAATCACTGTCGTCGTTTTTGTGACTACGTTTTGGCATCTTTTTGCACAATTCAAATGAAACGAAGAAAATAACGTGGTGATCGGCGACGCACTAAAACGCGAATGAGTGGCGGTACAGGCATAACTATCAGGAAGACAAAGTACCGACAAAAAAAAAAAAAAAAAAAAAAAAAAAAATATTCAAACTTAGTGGATGAAAGGCGATACCCTAGACGTATTACTACATTGTTATCTTAATCTCGAAGGACGAAGCAACGAAGTATAATACATTTAGCGACTGCCTATCGGTCCCGGTTGTCATTTGTGGATCTTCGACAGTGGTTACGGGTAGTCAGAATCCAGAAAATCTGTTAACTAGTCTTACCTAGGGGTATCATATTACCCAGTAACTGGGTTGTGCAGGTCAGATGGGCAGTCGCTCCATGTAAAATACTGGTATTCAGCTGCATACGGTTAGACTGGAAACCAACCTCAACATAGTTTGGAAAAGCTAGGATTGATGATATCGATCCTGTCCCAAACGGTGATTCAAACTAAAAACTATTGGGCCAACGACCCAGCGGTCAAAGAAAAACTACAAAGTGTCTTTAACATCGACCATCTTTGCTTTCTAGCTAAATTTCTAATCCGTCGGGAAACCAAACGACTCTACTCAGTACGTGACTACTGGCTGTAAAAACACTATTTTCCAGAAGAAATCCCAATTTAATTCTTACAGTCATTCAATACGAAACGAACGAGACTAAATTGGCAGAATCCCCTTATGACCTGTCATTCATAGCACCCGGTTGGAGAGCCGGATAAGGTCTCCGATCAAGTAAATCTGTCGAACCTTATATAAGTTGTTTTTATTGCCGAAGATTGAAGTAAAAACTACTTTAGGTGCACTTTGCGCTCTTTCTGAATAGTGAATGAAACTGAACCCTCACGCTTGAGTCGATGACGTTGAATCAAGTAACTATACCTACTCAGCTACAGTCGGTCGGTGACTGAATCGCGTATACTTGACTCCAGCACCCTAATTGCGTAACAAACTATTACTCTCAATTTGAATCATTTTGAAGCATATTGCTAATCCATTTTTTTTTGTTTTTTTTTTGCCCTAAACATAGTATAGTGGTTTTAGTCTTATTTAAATACAATGCCCACATGTTTAGCTACACAGAATATGTGTCAATTGCATGCAAAATAATTATTAGGTCAAAACAACATTAGTTCAAATTAATAGGTCAATATAATATTATAATTTTATGTCAAAGAAATCATTAATGTCATAGAAATTATGTCCATTCAGCCATTTATACACTTTGTTCTTAAATGAATGTACATTACATTGCTCCATTTGTTCGAAAAATGTGTCTGCTCAGCAAACGTAAATAACGCAATGAATGTTATTGAACTGTCAAAATGAAACCCATTGCTAATGATAGTGTGTTACGCAATTACCCTGCAGTTGTAAGTTTTTACTTCTATCTTGTAGTCATAGGCGCACACACACTTTTGTAATTTTTTTTTTTTTTAATTTAAATACGCCATGAGCCGTTATTCTCCATAGGAATCTACTACGCCTTGGAATGGCCAAATAGCTTCATCGTAAGTCAGTGTAAAAGGTTTAATTAAAATAAATACTTTTAGTTTGAGTTTGAATGCGATGGTGTGAGTTTTTTTTTTATTTTTTATAAATAAGCTTGAATCTGACCACTGTCTCACTTGATGCTAAACGAGCATGGGGTCTACGAAGGTGCAAGCTAGAAGTACCCACCCCTGACTCGCGTTCAATAAACTCAGCCTAACGTAGTCCACTGTTGGATATATGATAGTCCCAATTTGCGCTAAAACACCCTGTCCTCTGGCTTCCACATCCAGTTTGTCCCAGCCACCTTTTCCATCCATCTAGCTGGGAGGTCCCGTATTACGCTTGCCGATATCCGCTCCAGGCTTCGTCTGCTCCACCGGCCATTGGTCCTTCGACAAACATGGTCAGCCCACTGCCACTTCAGCCTGCTTACTCAGCAAGCTAAGTTAGTAGTCCGGTTCTTTTTCAGATAATTTCATTTCAGGTTTGGGTTGATAACGGAAAACTTCACCAAACTTTATTTACCATTAAAACCAGCGATTAAATTCATAGATCATTCCGTAAGCCCATCATGAACTCAATCTAATTTGAGCCCAATTTATTGTTGCTACAAGCGGATATAAGCGAATTCGTTCAGCATTCTATTAATTTATGTTTATTAAAACGCAATAATGAGCAGTCGCGCAATCAACCAACTTAATTATGTACGCGGTACCGTCAGCAGCGTAAATTAGTACAGACTAGTAGTAAATCAGTACATCTGTTAGTTGCGAGTTTTAATTTCTTTGCTATCGGTACCAATTCAGGGATAAGACGATAAATAAGTGTGGAGCCATAAAACCAGCGAAGAAATATCTTTAGGCCCGTCGTACACACGCGTTTTTCTTGCCGTGAAAAACTACGGTTTATTCGCATTCGTATGTCGGCACGGTCGTCAGTGTTGTATAGATCACTATGGATGCTTGTTGACAGACATGGCGGCACTACAGCACCGCGCAGTTGCCGTCGCCGTGCCGTAGTGCCGCCATGTGTCTCAAACAACAGGTCTTACTTTTTGGTGAACATTGTGATTTTTAATTATTTAGGATATCGTATTTTTGTGTTAGGACATGATTCTTTTTCTTAAGTGAATAAATTAATGGATTTTTCTTCTATCATTATAAACTAGTCCAAAATCTGGAGGCGAATGCTGTTCAAATGCCAGATTTCTGATTAATTCCAATTATTATGTCACTTAGCACCTACAGGGCCACCATATTGAGATTTTATATTCTTTCAAGACAAAAAATAATAACTATGTTTATGATTCTCTGAAACAGGTAGATCTACGATAATATTACAATATAAAGAGGTATTTTATGTTTTTAAAGTGTATGTAGGGAGTAATCTCCTGAACTACCAGTCGGATTTGATAAAGTCTTTTTTCATTTGAGAGCCCAATTCTTGAGGAAGGTTGGTGGGTATTTAACATCACGCTATGACCCTTAAGAGCCGAGCAAAATTAAAAAAAAGTCAGAAAGAAGTAGTAGCACGGGCGAGTGATGGGATACGACGCGATGGATGGATGATAAGTCGCGGGCAGAAACTAGCAAATAATAAAATCATCGCATGATAATCGCATTGATACAAAACGACTGATAAGATAAAGTTAATAGTTCCATAAAGAGAAAAAACGAAAAAATATATGTTCCAGATCATCAAGGAAACAACAATATGATAAATCATTCTCATTGTATACGAACATTTTTGTAATCTTGCCTTTTATTAACTCGAAAAGTTCCAATGTTTACAAGAAAATGTCAAATATTTTTTTCCGTTTACACAACCAAGGCTGTACTGTTGCTACTCGTACTTGTAGGAACCAACTTTGTCATTATCATGATCAGGTTTTAAAAGATTAATTATATGCACCCAGATTTTGTAACGAAACTGTAATTTAAAATATATCAGTTGTATCGGAATTTACGAGTTTGCACACAACAGAAATAAACACGTTAATAAAAAAGTATTTCGAGACATCGCCAAGCGGTTGGTCGACTCTTCACGTGACCAGAAGGCTGGCCTATTTTGTTGGCCAAAGAATCAGCATTGCCACAGAACGTGGCAACGCTGCCAGCTTTTTGGGCACTTTTCCTATTGACAGCGATACGGTCGAATTGTTTGATGACCTTTGAATTATTTCCTCTCCTTTTTGTACACTTCAACATATTATTATTATCATTTTAAGAAAATTGTAAATAAATGAATAAAGTTGGAAAAAAAACTTAACAAGGTGACTTAATGGACGGCAGTTTAATCTTTTAATTAATCGTTGGTCTGTTTTAATAAACATAGGCATTAGTCTTAATGACAAACAGACAGGAAAGTGTTCTATAATAAATTAACTTAAATTAAGTCTGTCACTTGGCTCATGTATTTATGCAGCTATGTTAATACTCATTAACTATTTTATTGCTACTGCAACAGGAGACATAATAACATCATTTAAAAGCTGTTTTAGCTTAAACTGAAACATCTTCACGTTCAGGTTTAAATAACACTTTTGATTATTTGTGTGTTAATTTACTAAGCACACTTTTGATAAATTTATTGAAAAACTGTAATATTTTACCATAATTATTAAAGAGAATTATTATGAGTACTAGAAGTCAAATCACACACATACACTATATACACATAGATAAACTCACACCTTTTCCCATGTGGAAAGGCAGTTTCGAATGCTTCATTGATTTACAGATACATGAATATAAACATTCATACATGGTCATGCAAGCACGCCTGTGTTGCGAGGACTACGCACTTGACCTTTCTGAAGGACCTCACCGATCACCCAATTCAAATCGCCTCACTCGCTAACTCCCTAGCCACAACACACCTTGACAGAACTGTTCAAGAGATAAATTGTTTTATCGGCAATCCCCGTGATGTCGACTCCATGCCGTTATTGTTCTGCATTACGACTCTGTTTCGGCTATAAACGAGTTGTCGCACTTGGTTTATTAGTTCCAATGTCTTCTCCTGTCCTATTTGATGGAGGGTGCTTATCACTGCCCAAATTAAGTTGGACAAGGTATTTCTTTTATGAATTACTAGCTGCCTGCGACTCCGTCCGTTTGAAAGTTTTTGTTCCCTTGACCCACCCCGTCGCATCGCAACACCTGCCAGCGATGTTACTTCATTTTCCCTTTGAGTTCTTTCTGACTATTTTTCTTTTTGCTCGGCTCTAAGGGTCCTAGCGTGATGTTAGCCTATACTTACTACCTAGACTTCCTCAAAAATTTGGCTATCAAATGCAAAAGGATTTTTTCGCGTTCAGGCAAACAAACTCCTCAGCGTTGTTTTTTCCATTTTCTTGTATTTATTTATATATACGTCATTGTAAACCACAAAATTACGTAACAAAAAATAGATAGAACACTACAAAATATACAATAAGCGACCTTATCGCTTTCTGCGATCTCTTCCAGGCAACCTTCGAATGGACAATGATTTGGCTGGACATAAAATGGAGCTGTCATTGGTGCATAAAATAAGTATGCAATGTAAAAAAGTACTAAAATGCGGTACTAAAATGTGCCTCGGAAAGCACGTTAAGCCGTTGGTCCCGGCTGTCATTCGTGGATCTTTGACAGTCGTTACGGGTAGTCAGAAGCCAGAAAGTCTGACAACCAGTCTTACCAAGAGGTATCGTACTCGTATTACCCAGTAGCTGGGTTGTGGAGGTCAGACTGGAAGCTTACCCCAACATAGTTGGGAAAAGTCTAGGCAGATGATGTACTAAACTGCGGCATGTCCTAGAACCAAAAAATCCAAGACATGTGACATCTACCAACTCGCACTGGGCTCGTGTGGTAGACTGCAGCCCACTCCCTCTCACAGAGAGGAGGCCTGTGTCCCAGCAGTGGGGACGTTATAAGCTGGTTATGTGCTATACTAAAATACACCGGGGACACAGGAGACATAGGTATGATCAGGAATAGCATCGTAAGATGGCTTGAGCAAGCAACTTGATCAGTAGTTCCTTCCTTCACTGTCTAAGATGAAGCCCTTCTCCTGCAGTGAGACAATAGTATAGGCTGATATTATATCTTCAAATAGGCTGACATACAAACTGATGGAAAGTGGTAATTGTCTATAGACAGTTGGAACATCAAAGGATATATTGAAGTGTTACTACACTCGAAATGTCACCACCAACATAATCGGTAATTTCACCAGCATCTTTTCCAACCGTAACTCAATAATGCTGCTCGTAACAAACTATTTCAAAAGGAGCATTAAGTCCGAAATACAAATTCCTGTAACTTGCGCAAAAGTGTGTAAGCTACTTTCATACTTTTATGCAAGTGACAAGCCAAAACAGGTTGCAGTGCAACGCATTTCCATACGAAAAGCGTGTTGTGGCCCGCCTGTAGTGTGCGATGGTTCATATAAAATGTACGAACGAGGATTTTCGGAATATGGTGCATTGCTGTGCGGCCCACCCTGACCTACGCTAGCCTTTAGCTTACAGGACAATGTTGCTGCTTATTCAAACTCAAACTCACACCATTTATTTCAAGTAAACACCATTTATTTCAATTACTGGCACTTTTGAATTGTCAAGGGGTCATCCAGTCAGAAAGATGAAGCTAGTTGCCCATTCCAAAGCGAAGTAGGTACCTGTGGAGAAGAACGGGGAAGAAACTCCACGAACACACACTTTTAAATCGTGAACTTAGAAAGACGTGCACGTTAAAAGCGTCCGACCTAAAAAAGATAAAAACAAACAAAAAACCAATTCAGAAATAAAAATACTTAGATTACATTTTTTATTCCTTTGTCTTTCCTCGCATCGCTTTTAAAAATAAAAAATAAAATTATTTTAATTCAAGTAACACGGCTCATATACGAACAGATACATAAAAGGATACAGACAGGATAACAAGCACAGACAAAGACTAACACTCACAAGGTAACAATATGTCTACAGCAGCATTGCCGAATATAAGGGCAATCCAGTCTGTTGGCGATCATCACCAGGAGATGGTTATATACAACATTATTTTGAATATACTGCAGACCTGGACACAGTTTATTCAGAATAAATAACTGAATCGATTGCAATAATTTTTACACCATATTTTGTCCCAAAAATATTTAAAAATGGCAACAAGTATACGTATCATATGCGCACAACACAGGTCACAGCCGGTCGGCCGGCGGCGGCGTTAAGTGGTAACCAACTTTTTGTATGGACAATCAGGTAACATGACAAGCTCATAACTTCGTGATTTTTTATGATAAAGTTTTGAAATTTTGTACATAGATTCTTTACATAAAAATACTAGACACGTGTTTCGGGTTTGCCACATACTAAAAATAATGTTGTATATCTTATATTTATCTATATCTTCTTTTGCAACTCCCAACTCGTTGATCTTTAGATGCTCGTATCTAGCCGCTACCAGCCACTCTGCGGTGATCGTTGTTCCAACGTATCCTGGGGGCCTCATACGCTACGGAATACTTTGACGCACTTTATGAATGAAATGTAACATAATGTTCCCCACTGCTGGGACACAGGCCTGCTGTTATCGAGAGGTGTGTCTGTTTCCTCACGATGTTTTCCGTCACTGTTTTGAGAACAGCGGTGATGAAATTATTTACGCAAAAGTAAAGCACCTACGTGAGTTCGAACCCATGACCTTACAACTCTTATGTCGGGGCTGTTGCCACTGAGCCACCAGTGCTTTACGACTATTAGTCGTTATTTTGTAAGACCATTCTCATAGTACAGTAACATTTCTATTAGAGACAGAAAGCGACTATACTAATTAAATACTCCATCCAGTCGTGTAGCAACATATCAAGTAAATGACTACAAAACGTTTGCAACGCTCGAGAAACTTACTAGTACTTTCTAGGTTCAAAGACCTAGCTTTCTCCTAGGTCTAGTGATGCTCTCGCGATGCCTAGGCTAGATATCTTCAAGATAGCGTCTCGGTGAGACGGAGTAAGCAGAGATTATAAGGTTTAATATGCGGAACGTAGAAGACTTAGTGACTGAATGTGACGCAATATAGAGGAACTAGCAGCGCCCCGTGGTTTCATCCGCACAAACTTCGACCCCTTAGAATATCGGGATGGAAACTATCATATGTTTTAATCCTGGTTATAAACTATTTTTGTGCCAATTTTCGTCCAAATCCGTTTGGTAGTTTTTGCGTGAAAGAGTAACAAACATCCATCCATATATCCATCGTCACAAACTTTCACATTTATAATATTAGTAGGATAGGATAGGAAGTAGGATTGTAGAATACATAAAAGATAATTATGAATTATAGGCTTGCCCGCTATTTTAAGGAGCTGGCGAAATGTTGGCGTACTATAGGAACACCTCTGCTGAAGCCTTCAGGGAAACAATGCGTGATGTTATGTTATAATATGAATTATTTTATTTTCTTTGAAGACTAAAGACGTATTAACTTGCTAAGTTTTATTTATCAGCAAGAATGCAAGGGTCAATCGATTATTTTCTGATGAATAAACTATGATTTCACGTTTCAATTTATTGCCAAAAGAATACAGTTACGTAAGCAAAGCCGCGGGGACAGCTAGTAAGAAAAAATAAAACGTAAAAAATACACATGAAATTAAATCTCAAAACGGTGAAGGAAAACATCGCGAGGAAACAGGAGGAAACCACATATTATATGTATTATACTCGAACCAAAAAAAAACGAAGATACGTGACATCCCCAACCCACATTGGCCTCTCACAAAGAGGAGGCCTATGTTTCAGTAGTGGGAACATTATAAGCTGTTTATGATTTTGAATTAAAATTAAAAAAATAATAATAATAATCCTCGCAGTTTGAGGATTCTTTTACTTAAGCAGGTGTATACCTAAGAAAAACATGCTATATTCACGCTTCGAGTCTAAGTCAAGCAATAAATTAACATTTCTTTTTAATTAACTAGGTAATAAATAGTTTCGGAGACAGTCATTAATTAGTTCCCACCGTAGGGTTTTTTTTTTTTCGTTTTGGATGCGGTACCCCATAAAATGTTCTACTATATTTTATGTGAACGAAGTGATACAGCCAGGGAAATTATTCGTCAAGAAAATTGATACCCTTCGTCGATTTGCCGTATTATATCCATTTCATATAACAGCTGTCAAAATGATGGTTGTGATTTGAATTTTATTTTTATTTTTTAAATGCTGAATGGACCTTCTCTTGACCTCGATCACGCCTGATGGAAAGCAATGGATGGGGTCTGTGATGTAACGGACTATTTCAGTTGATAGTCAATTTGCTTTACTATTAATTTTCCTGGCTTTACATAGCCCAATAAAAACGTTTTTCTCTCTGCACATACTTAATATGTAATTCCCGTGCCACACGTTCAAACCTGCGTAATTATTTTATTAAGGAAAGTTTTCTTCCAATGTTTTTCTTAACCATTTATGTTATTACCAGCTTCTGGTCGCGACTTTGTTCGCGTGGAAGTCGTAAGATACGCCACACTTTTACTAAAACAGCCACATTTTTGTAAAACTCCCGTCGCGTTTACTTCGTTTACGCTTAGCGTTCCTTAATTATTTATTTTATTATTTATGTACACACAGTAAAAAAACATATGGATATGACATGATTATAATTTGAGTACAAAGATACTGCTTATTTCTTAAGAAATTTCTTCCAGCAGACCTGCGAAAGGAGAAGTAAAAAAGAAATGTAGACAATAGTATGTGAGAACATGAAGAGAAAAATATGAAAGTGTGAAGTCTAAAACTAACGTATTAAATATACCCTACAAATATAATGCGAAAATTTCTGCTTATTTTTTTTTTGCTTTCTGACTTTCGAAATTTTTGCTTGGCCCCTGAGGGTCGTGCCGTGATATTAAATAATCTATAGCCTTCCTCATGAATTAGGCTATGAAATGCCAAATATTTTTTCTAATCCGACCGGTAGTTCCAAAGATTAGTGCATTCAAACAAACAAACTCTTCAGCTTTATTACTAGTATAGATAATATATATAGATAGATAGATAGTATAGCCACGTCCAGAGAAAAAATACCCAATAGGGTATTTCTCCTCAGAACGAGCCTACATCGACTGACAAGTTCTTATGAAGATTGACATCGATTCCAATCTGCCTAGCCTTTTCCCATCTATGGTGGGGTCGGCTTCCAATCTAACTGGATGCAGCTGAATATCAGTATTTTGCATGGAGCGACTGCCTATCTGACTTCCACAACCCAGTTATTGATACAGGTCTTTACGGCACGGTTGGCGCAGTGGTTAAGCGATTGACTGCTGCGCTGCGTGGCGCGTATTCGATTCCCGCACGGAGCAAATATTTGTATGACCTACAAGTAGTTGTTCCGGGTCTGGATGTTTGTAAACGCACCCACAATACAGGAGAAATTCCTAGTGTAGGGCAACGTTTTTTTTTTTTAATGATCTGAGAAGATAGGTTGTCAGACTTTTGGGCATCTGATTACCCGGAAACGGAGCACAGCCCAACAAAACATACATATACACATATATATACAGCGAACATAGCCCAGTAAAAACGTCTTTCTCTCGTGTAATTCCCACATATCAGCACGTTCGAACCTATGTTATAATTTTATTAAGGGCGAAATTCACCAAACAGCTACAATAAGTGTTATCCTGAAAATATATTTTGAATTTTTGACAGCAGTTCCATACCAGAACTGTCAGACGTCAATTTTTTCCAAGGATAAAAGATAAATTAAAAGGTTTTCTTCTGATGTTTTCTTGACCATTTATATTATTGTCGGAATTTCTTCTCAGAACGTGGATACGTCGACTGTCAAGTTCTTATGAAGATTGACATTGATTAATAGCTGGAAAACCTCTGGGAAAATTGTAACATGCGCTTTCCTGTAACTTGTTCTATTTTGAAACATGGTCGTAGTTAAAGACATCAGCCCGGGGCCGTATTCTCTATGACACATTGAACGAAACCGCGTGAAATGAACGCGAGATTTTCTACGGAATTGACGTGGTTTCGAAGTAGTGAATCGTTAAGAAGGTCATAGTGAATTAGGACCATATAATTCCAAAACAAGATTGCACAATACCCATTGTGCAATCTCGTTTTCGAATATCGTGAAAAAATGGCTATTCTGTTATTAAATTAATTTTCCCAACTGTGCTGGGGTTGACTTCCAGTCTAACCGAATGCAGCCGAATTTTACATGGAGCGACTGCATATCTGATCTCCACAAACCAGTTACTGGGTGATATCCCTTGGTAAGACTGGTTGTCAGATTTTCGGGCTATACTTAATTATTTTATTATAAGGCCGTTATAAATATAATTATGGTAGCTAATCCTTCTTAGCAAAGGATTACAAAACAATAATGCAGTAGTGAGTAATGGATCGTGAGTCATTCGGCGGCCTTCGTTGCGTTGACAAAGAAAGTGACCGAACATTGATACCGCGATAGCGTTACTCATTAGTTTATTATTAATTTGTAGGTAGCGATATATTTGGCCTTGTCGCCTGGAATTCCAACAGTACTCGTAATAAAAGAAATAAGCCGTCTTTATGTTTTGCTGGGACTCGGGTTTCAACAGTTGCAGGGTGGCAGGACTTCGACGAGCTACCTGTTATCATGGACTCAGTCGGTAGGTATATGATTTTGAACCCCCGTGTGTCGAAATATTTCATCGGTTTAAAAATAAAAAATTGATGTTCCATACATTTTGACTGTGAAGTTATTGCACTTTTCTATGAAAAAAAGAAAGAAAGAAAGAAAATACATTTATTTAGCACAGACTATAAGACACACAGTACACATGAGACATACATCAGATACAAAAACTAATAAAAAAGTGTAAAGTCCGATGTAAGAAATTAAACTGGAAAGTGTGCCTCACGGCTGCGCCAAAAAGGCCCAGTTCAGCAAAAATGCCAGACAACTGGTGCCTGACGCTGGTTTTCAACTGGACCAGATATGTGAGGTAACAGATGCATATCAGCTTTATACTGGAACGTGACGTGAAACAGATGATAACTATTTTTTTTTTTTTTACGAAAAAATTACGATGAATTCAGCCCATGGTTCTAGTGGGGGTCTTAGAATCATGCGCGGATTTTATGGTTAAAGTATGCGCTTTAATGTCCCTGCCAGCTTGTTTATTCCTATGCTGATTTCGGCTACGGTGTCCATTACTAACGTCCATTTTTTACGGCTATGGGTTACGAGCGTGTGCTCATGATGTAGCTGATGTAGCGTACCTTGGCTGGGAAGTTACGTGCATCGTGCGGACACGTTAGATATCCCGGTCACCTAAATTATTGTACTGGATGTTTAGATCATAAACAAACTATGTCGTTTTGAGGTTAAACAGTGTCCTTAATTAAGAAAAATTCTGATGATTTTAACTACTAAAACATTTCCTATCCAGCCTAAGTTGGTATAGTGCTACTATGCCGGGGCAAGCGTATTGAAAGAGTTTCTAACTGAACCTTTTCAGAAAGCATCAAGATAATTTTTTACTTGTTTCTTTCCACGGAAATTCCAGGTAACATAATCAGTTCCCACTGCTGGGAGACGGGCCTCCTCTCGGTGAGAAGGAGTGTGCCGTAACGTTTTCGTTCCCCGTTTTAAATGCATTGTTGATGAAATAATTTACACAATATAAAGCCCTTTTTTGGGTTCAAACCTGCGACCTAGAACTCGTAAGTCGAGGCCGTTACCACTAGACCACCACCACTCTCCTCTAATTCCAGCTAGACTTTCAGCAATTCCTTTCAATGCTGAGAATGTTATAAGATACAATCTATGAATATTAAACTGACACCTAACTACAATGAAATGAGGAACTCAACCGTCATACCTACGTGCCAACGTCAATGATAACAGATATAATTTTAGGTATTACATTTTCATCGGCGACCTCGGCTCTCGAGGTAAACCCGCGGTTTACAGGCATGCCTTTTTAAAATAGTTTTATTTAGCTTCGTACCTACTGCCTTGAAGTTCAAAGGTGTTTCCAAACCATTGTCATAGCAAGGTTGTAATCTTTTTTGAAATGAAAATGTTATGAGCTGTTCTTTTTAGGATTTCGTACCCAAATGGTGCCAGCGGGACATTACTAAGCCTCCGCTGTCCGTCCGTGCGTCCGTCTGTTACAGAGCTTGAAATCTTTCTTTCTATAAATCTTTCCTAATAGGTAGACACTTGAAATTATCACCGTGAATACTATGGCATAACAACCATTACTAATAAAAATAAAATAAAGTCAAAAACCCTTTATTTTTTGTCTGTACAAGAAACCAACCCGCATTGGGCCTGCGTGGTGGATTACAGCCCACTCCCTCTCACAGAGAGGAGGCCTGTGTCCCAGCTGTGGGAACGTTATAGGCTGGTTATTGATACAAGAAATGAAGAAACGTGTTTTCGGGATTTTTTGCTCGATCCAAATAATAGAAAATATTGAACTGTGGTACGGAACCCTTCGTTTGCGAATCCGCCTTGCATATGGCCGCACTTTTCCCATATCTCTGGGCCTTAATAGCATAAATTCTTCAAAAACTATGTAGATACACGATTCAATTTGCAGTCACTTTTCCGTTTGCCAGACACAGTTATTATGTTTGTGGATCCCACCATCCAATCAGATTTCCTTAAGTCTTTTCTTACACCAATTTATAGGCGGTGATATTGATGATAATTCAGTAAAAAGTACAGGCACAGGAGCTTACGAATAAAATAGAAAACACAATCTAACACACACTGCAAGCGAAAAGCGATCAACGGAAAATGTATTTAACATACCCTGTCCATACAGTCTGCCTAGCGTTTTCCCAACTATGTTGGGGTCGGTTTCCATGTAATCAGAAGCTGAATACCAGTATTTTACACGGAGCAGCGGCCGATGTGTCCTCCACAACCCAATTATAGGGTAACACGATATCACTTGGTAAGTCTGGTTGTCAGACTTTTGAGCATCAGACTACCCGTCAAAAGGTGGCTGGGATAGACTGGATGTGAAAGGCGGAGGTCAGGGTGTTGTGGTGCAGCATGGGAGAGACCTATGTCCAGCACTGGACTGCGATAGGCTGAGATTGAGTTGGTTGTTTGATTGCCCGTAACGTAGCTGTCAACCACAAGGACCTGTGCGGGTACGTCCAATTTGAAAAAAAAAAAAAGCAGAATAGAATAGAATACTCTTTGGTATATACACCATGTAAATTACAGACTTTAGGAGCAGCGTTGAGGTGTGTGTAAACTCAGGTTTAATATTTGATTGTGTTGAGGATTATTATAATAAAATACGATGCGTTAGGTTTAACGAGCAAGTTCTATATTGGCCATCTTTTTTACAATATTCAAGGAGAGGGTGAGGGAACAATATTTTTGGTAAAAACCAATCACGATCGAAAGATAGTAATGACGTAGCGTAAGCTGTCGCTCTTTGCCTCGAGATGTCGCTACGTGTACTTGTGGAGTATGAGTTCCCAACATGCCCCCGGCCTTGGAAGCAGTGGCTTTCAATGGTCTTCAGTCACTGCATCAGTGTCGATCACGTCCTGTATTAGAGGACAAATCTTGGTGTATGCGTGTCTCACCACGCCCGATGACGTCTGTATATCAGCCACCCGGGATATGCCATCCTTTCATGGGATAGTGCAAAGGACACGTCCCAAATGCCACTTCAACGGTGGGAGGTTATTGTCCTTAATAACCACTAAGGAGTTTGGTTTGTGCTCGTCCTTATTCGCCGTCCATTTTGTCCGCACCTGCAATTCGGAAAACTTGCGACTAACAGTTGGTGTTATATAGGAACCGATTAAGTCAAAAGGCTATCCCATTGTGTGCGTATTGGTGCAAGAAATTAACACAAAATTGTATTAATCTACTCGTTATATAACGTTTAGTTTAAATAAATCAACGATATTGGATTTTTGATTGATAGCCATTTCTGCGAATAGATCAATTAGAAGCTAGTTAATAACTTCCTGGATAATCTAAAAAAACTGCCATTTATGCATCTTCTATATTAAATAACAGTGGATTTGCGAGATTGCTCAAGAGAAGGCGCCCGCAGGCTGCAGACATGACGCGATTCTAGTACAACAATTTCTATAAAAACTCCATGGAAATTTTTCTACCAGAATCGCTTAGTACCGTCACGTTGCGCATGTCTGCGGGAGCCTTTATGTTCAATGTTATTTTTTTATTTTTTTAAACCTTGCCCCACACTAGAAATTTCTCCTGTACTGTGGGTGCGTTCACAAACATTTAAACTCACATACACAAACAGCCAGACCCGGAACAATTAATTGTAGGTCATACAAACATTTGTTCCGTGCGGGAATCGAACCCGCGACACGCAGCGCAGCAGTCAGTCGCTTAACCACTGCGCCAACCGTGCCGAACAATAACTAATAAATTGTTCCATAGCAGTTCGCTATAACTCGGGCCCCGTAGAATGCTATATTCAGAGCGTGTCACTATAATCACAGTATTTGACTGACGTTCTTACTGTTCGAAGGGTGAGTCATTAGACCAGGTGAATGATCCTGAGGCGATAAAGTAGGAATCACCACCATACCTGCTGCTTCTGGCCTTGCTATACTACTTCTGAACATGGACGCCACCATAGACGGAGTGAACCCGAGCCATACAGTATAAAAAACCGCAACGTTACTACTCCAACGCTGGGAGGAGTGATGTTCTTCAGAAGGTCACCTCCGTATTACTCGCAACCGGTGTGCGTGTATATGAACGTAAACGTAGCAAAAGGATTGTAACAGCGCCACCTGTTACAATCCTTACATACCTGCAGGTTTTGCCAACCCATATGGGAAATTGGGAAGCCGTGTGTTTATGTATGTATGTATGTTACTACTCCACCCAAAATAGACAACAACAGTGCGATTCTGTAACCAGCTCGTCGATTCTGTAAAAATCTCACCGTAAAATCATAAGTGAAGTGAGCACTTAATAGTGGTAATCCCTAGCGAATGACAGCTCACTCCACGCTCACTTCACCCAAGCTTTCACGGTGAGATGGTTACAGAATCGCACGGCATCTCACCGTGAAAACTTGGGTGAAGTGAGCGTGGAGTGAGTCGTTAATAGTGTCAATCCCTAGCATCAGCATGACTCACAGCTCACTCTAAGCTCACTTCACCTTAGTTATCAAGGTGAGATTTTTTCAGAATCGACCGGCAGTTTTCGAGTTTTATGGGTATAATAAAAATACCTTTTACTCACAAAACTCGAAAACTAAACTAGGAAGTAATAGACTTAGTTACTCAAAGACTCCCTAAAAAATATAAATCACTACTGTGAGTATGTTAGTTTCAAATTAGCCACAAGTTAGCTTAACAAATTCAAAGAAATATGAAAAACAAAAAAAAAAAATACAAAAATATGATACCTAAGCTAAGCATATTTGTTATGTAAGGATCGGAGCAGATGGCGTTCTGTAGTTTCTGCCTACTGGCATGGGAAGAGGCCTGACTTTATGCAGGTATGTATGTATTATGTCATATTGTAACGAAGGGGATGTGTGAGGGTATCAGTAGTGTCTTCTATATGGGCTCTCCTGAGGCTGGGCGTAGAGGCAGTGTAGAAATAACACGGGTCAAAATACTTGTATGTAGTTTATTCGGGGATTCACAGCGAACAAGCGCCAAAATGGCGGTTAAAAGGCATTTTATAAGCGCCTACAATCAATGTTGCTAACTTAAAAAAAATACAACTAGATATATCGATATGATTTAAACATTAAATAAAATAAATATATGCAGCAATAAAATCAATAACTCAATAATTAACCAAACATTAGCCAGAAATCAATCCGAGGAAACAAAGTCTGTACAGTACTTATTTAAATATTCATGAAAAATACTTTATTAGATTGGCGGTGAGGTCACTGCTTCCGCTGATGCCTAGTCTCCTCGTAGGCTCTTTGCGTTTGTAACAATATTATCTCATGCCGAAAAGAGAGACTAGAATGACGCGGCAAAATATCGCTTCCCGCTTACAATTGGACCAGCTCTTTAATAAAATCACTATTGGAGTAGCAATTTATCTAGAGCGAAAATCTGTAAGCGCTAGTGATCGCCACTTAGCTTACGTAAATGTACCAGGGGGGTAGATTGTAAGGGTTGAGACAAACACGACACGATTACCGAGCGGCCATGACATTTAATACTTATCTGAATGGGTTTTGTACTTTTGTGTGAGAAGATCGGCTTATTAGTTGATTCGCACAAATTGACTCGCCTGAAACGAGTGAACCGTCACTTTTAAATTGATAATACTTTTTTTTTCTATAGGCGACTCGCACGGAGTTAATTAATTTATGGGCTAGTGTCTTTATATCCTATACCGTATTGCATAAAATTCAAAATGTGCCAATTGCCTAATACATATTTCTGGAGTAGACGACTCGCCCACAAATAAATTAACTTCGTGAATTAACTATTAAAACTATAAATATAATATATTCCTAATTACATATAAATTTAAGCACAAATTAATATACATAAATACATTAATATACTAAAAAGAAATGAGACAACCAATGAGAAAATATTAGCGTTGCGATGATACTGCCAGCTTCTTGCGAATGTGCTCGCGAACCTTAACTTTAAAGGATAATCGGTTGGTCGCCATCCTGATTTCCTGGGGGAGCGCATTCCACAGGAGATAGACTGAACGAAGAAGGAAGAGTGAATGAAGTCTGTGCGGTGAGTGGGACATTGGAGAAGACGATTGTGTGATGAACGTATACCCCGAAGGGTTAGTGCAGAGCTGTATATTTCATTTGTTTTTCTGTTCAAGTACCATGTAATAGAGGGCGAGCCATGAAAATTAGTACCATTTTTTCAACATTATCATAATAAAACAATAAAATAGGCTATAAAACTTAAGGCCCCTAAAACATTAAGTAATCTAATCTAATCCGAATAAACAAACAAATCATCCTCTCGTATATTCAGTAGCGAACCAGTTCACTAAGCAACAAGAATATCGGGTATTCTATACTATATTATTATTATACTAATAATATGAAGAGGTAAAATTTGTTTGTTTGTATGTAGGGGGTAATCTCTGGAACTAACAGTCCGATCTGAAAAAATATTTTTGCTTTTGATAGCCCAATTCTCGAGAAGTCTATGGGCTTATTAACATCACGCTTGGACCCTCAGGAACCGAGCAAAAATAAAAAAAGTCAGAAACGCTAAGCGCAAATGAAGTACCTTATAGCGCGGGCATGCGATGCGATGCGAAGGGGTTGGGGAACAAGACATTTTACGCAGACAAAGTCGCGGGCAGAAGCTAGTCGTTAAATATACAGACGATTACACTGTCCGACTGTCGCCTTAGAAATGTAGTATTAAGTTGTTTAGAATTCTCAGTAAGGCTACGGACAAGAAGTCAGCGGGCGCGGGGCAGCGGCGGTGGCGGCGGCGCGGGGAGCGGCGTGGCAACACAGACCGGGCCTCGAAACCAGCAGGCAAATCACGCAGCGCTAGAGCGGCGTTGTTTTGTGTTATGAGAAATAAGTTTCTTTGCTCGCGAACGAAATGTCTAAAAAGCGACTACAACCTCTTTTTGATACATTTTAAAACGTCGGTCGCTTATAAAGCAAAAAATAAAATACACAACACTACTTCAATCTCCCCGCGCCATATACATCTATACATTGAAACGCGCCGCTCCTCGCGCCGCTGGCACCGCCGCACCGCGCCCGCTGACTTCGTGTCCGTAGCCTTACAGACGACGATGGTCAATGGTTAGGTACGTAGGTAGGCTGTGTTCTGAATGTTTGGACTGAAATTCAGAGTAGGAATTTAGTCGTTTCTTGTAGGAGCTCTACAAGAAACGACTAGTAATTTGACTGTCGGTAGAGCAGGAAGAATTCTGAAGATCCCCTGATTAAGAGATTTTTTCCTGTGTAAATAAGAACATGGCCAAACATCGCACAAGAGGTTTGGAAGAAAAAAGGGGAGGTCTTGTCCAGCAGTGGGAAACAATAAAGGCTAAAAAAAAGTTTAATAAGAACTATTTTTTTTTTTTAATAATTGGTTACAATCTAGCGTAATAGACTAATAAGCAATTCAACTCTCACTTATTATATTACGTGATAGATTATGTTATAACTAAGAATAGTGTGCATTTGCACTTTCACACAATTACGTAGCACTTAGGGTCTGATATATATATTTTTTTTTAATAAATCTTTGCCCCGCACTAGGAATTTCTCCTGTATTGTTGGTGCATTTACAAACATTTAAACTCACATACACAAACAGGCAGACCTGGAATAACTACTTGTAGGTCATACAAATATTAATTAGGTCTTTACCTATGAAATTGCCGTCCTGCAGTACTGGCCATTTCAAATCAAAATAATTTTTGTTTGGCTAAGAATTATAATTTCAAATTAATTTTATTTTAAAAACATGGAATTATGTTTCCAAAAGTAGTCATTTGTTTATTGATTAGTGTTACATTTTCATCGCATTTCAATCTTTTTCGTCATCATGGATACGTCAAAAATTCGAGTAATTATGGAATATGAAGACCGTCGTGGCAGCAACGCGGCACAAGCGGCACGCAACATCAACGACGTTTACGGAGCTAACACTACAAACCAACGCACCACCTGTTATTGGTTTGCTCGCTTCCGTTCTGGAAATTTCGACCTGAAAAATGAACGTCGCGGTCGTCCGAAGACTTTGGTCGACAGTGACGAATTAAAGGCGATTGTGGAAGCTGATGATACACAATCTACGGCTGAATTAGCAGCAGCTTTCGACTTTAGCGTCAAAACAATATTGGTCCATTTGTGTCTAATTGGCAAGGTAAAAAAGCTTGACAAATGGGTGCCCCACGAACTCAATGATCGCCAGCGCGAAGTACGCGTCGAGACGTGCCTTGCACGGCTCAACAGACACACAAATGAAGGAATTTTGAACCACATTGTTACCTGCGATGAAAAATGGATTCTGTTTGATAACCGCAAGCGCTCAGCAAATTGGTTGGATCCTGGTTCAGCACCTAAACAATGCCCTAAACGAAAACTTACCCCTAGAAAAGTGATTGTCACTGTTTGGTGGTCTAGCGCCGGTGTGATTCATCACAGCTTCTTACCAAACGGGGTGAGCATTACTGCAGATGTGTACTGTGAAGAACTGAACACAATGATGGAGAAGCTGGCACATCTCCAACCAGCATTGGTCAATCGCTCGTCTCCGCTGCTCCTGCACGACAACGCGCGACCTCATACTGCACAGCAGACGGTCTCCAAGTTGCAAGAACTGGGGTTGGAAGCTCTCCGTCATCCGCCTACAGACTACTACTTTTTCCAGAATTTGGATAACTTCTTGGCGGGAAAAAAATTCAATACCCGAGAGGCAGTTCAAAATGCCTTTGAAGAATTTGTTGCCTCCCGTCCAGCTGATTTCTTTAAGAAGGGCATCAATAAACTGCCACTGCGTTGGCAAAGATGCATTGATTGCATGGGTGATTACTTCGATTAATACAAATAAAAAATACATGAAAAAAATTCGTTTAAATTTTTTCATACAAAACGGCAATTTCAAGACCTATTATTTGTTCCGTGCGGGAATCGAGCCCGCGACACGCAGCGCAGCAGTCAATCGCTTAACCACTGCGCCAACCGCGTCGTCAAATTAAAACACACATACACAACACACACACATAATAAAGAGTCATTTATTCTATTCTATTCTATTTATTCATATGTTACAAGTATGGCATATGATATTATTACTATTCACTATTTATACACTACGCTAACTCAAATGGTTCAGCACCCTAATTGCGTGACACGTTGCCAGTCACAATCTGAATAATTTTGAAGGATATTGCTAATCCATTGCTTCATATCTTCTAAAAATGTGTCTATTTAATAACGGAAATAACGCAATGAATGTCGCTGAACTGTCAAAAAGAAAGCCATTCCAACTGGTAATGTGTTACGCAACTACCCCGCTGTTCTCTTTAGCCTTTTCTTCTAGAGAAAAAACTGAAGATGAAAACAAACCACAGTCTGGCTAAATAAATAGAAATAGTCTGAAAATAGTTAGTTATTTTTATTTAGTACCTAGTGTAAAAATAGTTGAATATATAATGCATTGTATAAAACATGTTCTCTGTTTCCAATAAATACTGAAAATGGGGAAATTGGTATAACATTTTCATTTTGAAACGAATGAACGAACAATGGTTTTTTCAATGAATTTAAAACATTATTTTTGTGTTTTCGGTTATGAATTACATAGTGCCGAGTTCCTAGAATTGTAATTTAAATTGAAATAATAAATATATGAACGAAAAATCCAAACAAAAATGCACGATATTTTGTTTGTATAAAACATTGTTAGTAATCCAATTTTTACTAAACAAAACACACAGAAACCTCGTCAAATAAAGTTCGAATATTTGAGTGCAGTAATTTGATGAACAATAACAATATTTTAATTACCAGAAAAATGCTTGAAAGATAAAAAAAATCTATTTCATTTCTGGTACATCTTATGTCTTTGTGGTCTGTTTCTGTAGTATCGCATGAAAATAAATGTACACAAATAGGTCAGAAAACGTACCTGCGGGTGCCAATTACTAGTGCCACTAACAAAATTAGTGCTTTGATTTGATTATTTAAATACTTTAACCCAAAATTCTACGTTTAAATTACCCAAAAGATGTTTTTCGTTTGGACAGCAGTGGTTAATTTTATAACTTAGCTTCGATGATTTTTCAATTATAGTATAATAATTTTAATCAAGCAATACTACCTAGACGTTACCCAAGTATGTTGGGGTTGGCTTCCAGTCTAACCGGATGCAGCTGAATACCAGTAATTTACATGGAGCGACAGATTATCTGACCTCCACAACCCAGTTACTGGGTAATACGATACCCCTTGGTAAGACTGGTTGTCAGACTCTAGGGATTCCAACTACCCGTAAAGACTATCAAAGATCCACGAATGACAGCCGGGACAAACGGCTTAACGTACTTTCCGAGGCACGGAGGTGTCTCGGTATGTAAAGATGGTCACCCATCCACAGACCAAACGCGGCAAGCGTAGCTTAACCTGATCGATCAACCTGTGCGGCTGTTATTATTTAGCCACGGAGGATTTAATCTCTTGATTCAAACAATAATTTTTGTAAGAAGTGGTGACATATATCATAATTAAAGTTGAGACTTTTTAATTACAGATGAATGTGTTTCTAATACCTTTTAGTGAGTGATAAGTGTCATTACGTAGGAATTTATCCTGCCGTGCGATTCTGTAACCATCTCACCGTGAAAAGTTGAGTGAAGTGAGCGTGGAGTGAGTCGTCAATAGTGTCAATCCATAGCATCAGCATGACACACAGCTCACTCTAAGCTCACTTCACCTTCGTTATCACGGTGAGATTTTTACAGAATCGACCGGCTGAACAGGGTTTGTTTACACTTTAACAGACATCTATATCTATACTAATAATAAAGCTGAAGGGTTTGTTTGTTTGTTTGAACGCGCTAATCTCTGGAACTGCCTGTCGTATTTGAAAAATCTTTTTGCGTTTGATAACCCAATTCTCGAGGAGGGCTGTGGGTTATTTAACGTCACGCTAAGTCCCATCAGGAGCAGAGCAAAAATAAAAAAAAGTCAGAAAGAACGCTAAGTGAAAATGCAGTACTAACGCGGGCAGGCGATGCGGGTAGCACTAGGAAGTGGTGAAGGGCGGGCGTTTTGGGGGACTGTCTTTTGTAATTTTGACGTTCGAAAAGTGCTGATTCTCAACCTAGTTTGAATAAAAGACTTTTGATTTTGATTTTGATTAGTAGGGGAACAAAAAATTTCACGCGGACGGAGTCGCGAGCAGAAGCTAGTACATATTTTCTAGTTTATAGAAATTGGAATTATAAAAGCGGTAGTGAGAGATTATAATAATAAATTAGTATTATAGACAGTCCATTAGACCATTATCATAATTTATTCACGTTAAGTAACGAATTAACGTGAATAAATTGAAATTGAATGAAATTTACATATATGTTATTGGTATAAATGCTGATCCAGATAATACGGCATTAAAAAACAGAACCGATCATATTTTGTATACTAGAGTTCATTAAACTAAAATCATCAGATAATCTTCCTATAATTTTCTTAGTTAAAAAAAAACATGTGTGCAGTTCACACGCAATAGTCACACGCGATAGAAGCTTACCTTCAAAAATGTTATTAGGTTTCTGCTTGAAGGCGCCCAGAGAAGTACCGATAAATCTAAGAAGACTTACAAATATTCCCGAACGTATGAAGATGGGAGAGGGTATGGACAGCGCGCCAAGAGGAGATCACAAATATAAGAAACACTGTATAATGCCTTCTATCTCATTCTCTCGCACGTTAAATCCTATAGATGTGTGTGTTTATCTCTTTTTACTGTCGCTTTTTCGTTTCATTGAGTTTCAAATCACAACGATACTAAAGAAGTTTTCACTTCAAAACTTGAATTACGTAATTCAGTTCACGAGGCATGTTCCAGAACCAAAAATCCGAAGACATGTGACATCTACCACCCGCTCTGGGCCCGCGTGGTAGATAGCCCGTTCCCTCTCACAGAAAAGAAGCCTGTGTCCCACCAGTGGGAACATTACAGGCTGATTTTGATGTTGTTATGTAAGGAGGAGGTCAGGTAGGAAGTGCCTACAATGCCGTGCGATCCTATTTCCATCATCATCATCGTCATCCACAGCCCGACTTCACCCACAACTGGACACAGGCTTCCCTTTTCTTGTACCAACCCCCACGCTCCTGTGCGAGCTTTCCAACTTCTACCCACAAAGGCAAAAATCATGCACAATTCCAGAATCCGGGCTGCTGCTGAGATATTCCTGATGAAAAAACCCAGTATCACTTTGCCTGACCTATGAATCAAACCCGGGACCTCATGCTGAGCGCTTGCGTTTTACTTATACACTTTATGATGACACGTGTGAACTATATTTAAAGAAGCCTTCTTCTTTCAATTGCTATAGAAATAAATAAATATATATATAAAGCCCTGAGTGTAACCTCTATATTCAGCTGACTATGACCCATTCCCTCCACCTTCCACCATCTTTTTTGACAACCAGTGACAAGCTGATGAACCAGTTATCGAAAGCGTAAGCTCCGTTACGAAACCACAATCAAGCACCAGCGTTCAAAACAACAAGTTTCTTCAACTAAGCTGTTACACGTGTTGGATCCGGAACTAACCGGATTTAACACCTCAAGTTACAAAATAAACAGAATTTGAGTCCTCCCTTTGACTTAACGGGCTAAGAACGTCTCTAAGTCATCAAACTTTAAGTTTCTGGGTTGTTTTTGTTAAAATCCCATTTTAATTCCGGGTTTTCCCTATGCAATGTGTAGCAGCATTAACGGATGTCCCTATTATGTGACGCGAACCCGGATGTGGTCAGCTACCGTTATATCATTCATTGGCACGGTATACCCAATATATATACACAGACATACACAATTTTTAACTAGTATTACATTTACTCTGGTACTTGACAATTTGTGGGACATAATTGTGAGTACTTAAATATTTTTATTTATTTTCTTTCGTAATTCTTTCAGTATTAGTGTTAATGAAGGTTATGGATACTGACAGTTTAACACATAGTGTGGTGATAATTTTTCAGTTGTTATTATTTATGTTGATAAGGTGTGCGGTTTGTCCCAGATATTTCGATTTAGATTTTGTACGATCTTTCGAGAAATTCCTAATTTTTTGCAGCACTTCTGGATTTATCCGAATCGCGTATATGAGCTTTTATAATCCCGTACTGCTACTTTCAAAAGTAAGTTCAAATTTGGTAGGCAGGTAATATTAGGCAGTGTAAAGTTTCCAGGTAAGTACTTATTGATTTTTAATCACGAGAAAAATAAACACTTAAGTTTCCGTGAAGGACATCTCTTTGCTAAAAGTTTCGTTGTTTCTGTTTACACGTTAAAACTTTTCAACTTAACCTTGAACGGAACTGAAAAATGGATTTATAGTTCCGTTCAAGGTTACGAAACTTCAGGTTTAGTTTTAGATATAAAACAAATATACGTGTGTGGTAAAATAGAATACAGAAATAAATATTTCTATTTCAGTAAATATAGTGGAAATATTAAATAATGTCAGTCTGTAATTGTTCCAATACTAATCTTCTTACACAGAGAATAAACATCATACTTGCTTATTCTGTGTGGGGCGATTTTAAATATTTTTCAGAATCGTTTTATTTTATTTATTTTTATTATAATACTTTTAAGAAAACTTACAGCTAGTGCATTTGAGTATGCAGTAACAATAATACGAAGATATCTAATCACAAGTTTCTACTTTTATAAGCATATTATGTATAAAATTGAAAATTCTGCGAAAACAGCAAGAACCAAACACATAAACACTCAAACTTAAAAAGAAAAAAAAAACGAAATCACATCGTTTTACGAAAATAAACTAAGAAAAGTGGTAAGTAACACATTAAAGGAACTGTATCTTAACAGTTTTTTACTTGTATTAAACAAACCCAGGTCGACATCCCGACACAAGATTTTCCTAGTGTTTTCGCTGTTATCTAGTCTAGTTATAAACTTCCAAACTCTTCAACTTATAACTTAAGTATTCGTTGTCTAACCCAAAATACTCCTCAATATAAACTTCAAAATTTCCCCGGAAACCAGTGCAACAACCTCCGACAAAAGCAACTTATGATAGTGGAGCGCACAAATAATCCCGGCATCAAATACCAGATACCGATACCGGTTTGAAGTATTCAGAGCATTAGGTCACCTCTAGTCCGGTCCTCCCGTTAGCTACTGCACTATAATTATTGTCTAGTGACCTGACGATGTCTATGTTATTCTAGAATGTAGGTTGAAATGTGCAATTTCAAAAGTTGTCCTGTAGATGACGATGCTCAAAGCTTACTTTTGTACAGGGAAAGCTTTGAAGGTCTGGCTTTTAGGTTCTCAAACGAATTTTGCCCACCGCACTTTAAGAACATATTTTTTTCTAGAGCCCCCCATATTTTTTTAAATTACCATCTGTCGCGAATCTGATAACGCTATTGAAACGATTATATTTAAACGTGTAATATTATACAGTCGTAAGATAGTTCATTTTCTCTGGGTCTTCTACTGCCCCTCTGAAAGTCTCAAACGCCCACGAGGGGGCACTATCGCCCACGTTGAAAACCTAAGGCTGGCTGAAAATTAATGGAAATAATAATAAGAAAGGGATGTATTAGAAAAGCATCCACAAGAGGCTATAGGCAAGTGGAACCGTCCGCGGAACCCTCGACAGGACCAATTTGTTCATATCTTACTAACTGGACAATCTTCTTACCCCAGCATTGAACTATACGAGAGTAGCTTGTGTACACAAAAGACGAAGAAAAGAAAAATTCAACTTATAACACCACTCTTTTCCGTCGAGGGTTAAAAATGGTCTTAATAAAAGTTATTTTTTTAAAGAAAGAAATAAAAATACGTTTATTTGCAGTAAGCATGACACAGAGAATAAACACAAACACTAAAAGAACAAGTTGCGAGAAAATATGCGTCACATCCACGCAAAACGACCATCGGTCAGCGTAATGCTACATACATATGCGAAACAAAGCCTCAGCGCTGGGTTTCAGCGGTTACGTTAACTCACTGCTCTCTCATTTTGTCACTCTCCTTCTGTTAAGCAAAGGTCTCCCCCATACTTCTCCATTCATCTTTGCCTGCTGCCTTTTCCGGCCAATCAGACAGGAAAAAGTCTAGCTCGTCGCACCAGCGCTTCTTTGCGTTTCACTAAGCAACTGATATTGTACAGATGCTTAGCATCGTTCATCAGTTAAAGATAGATACATAAATGTCGTTTATCACATTGACGAAATAATCCTAGTATAGTGAAAAACATGGCCATCTTTCGGTGAAAGAATAAATCGTGAAATCCCCTGAAATCACCAAAACGCGGAGAGTAGGCGTGATGATCATGGCTCGTCTCCTTTTATTTTGACCCTGTATAGAAGTACAAGATCAAATTACATTAGCGAACGAATCTCTGCAAACGTGGTGGTATCGATATCTAAATAAACATAATATAACAAAAATATAAAATATTTGATGTTTTTTTTTTTTGGGAGGTAAATGACCGCTATGATTGTTGTTACCAGCTTGAACTATGAGTTGAGTAAATATGTTTCCTTTTGTTTCATCGTGCTAAGATACCGATATTTCTATGAAAAATACATTTTTTTTTTAAACTGATTTTTAAGCTGATGTTTCAACTACACCTGTGGTTGATGACCCGACACAAAAAAATCATCAAATTTTGTTTTTGTGTCCTGTTTAGATATCGATACCTGTTTCTTCTGCGGGAGTTTCACTAGCTAACTTAATTTGACCCTGTTTAATAGAAGCTTCGCCCTGCTGTATGACAATTACATGTCGGTTTGCCGGTAGGTACTGCTTCCATCGCAAAATCCAGCAAATCCGTTCTAAATTCTGAATCATCAATGTAATATATTTAAGTGGAGCACTCGATCGTTTATTCCACATAAATCCTTGATTCAATGAAAGGCGGACATCCTTTATCAGGTCCGGCCATTTTGTATTTAGATATTCATATATTAGCTCCGGCACATTAAAGATAGATATTTGTTCATCTGGTCTGGTTATTCCAGGTCTTTTGTTTTGTCTGCGTAGCTGTATATGACAGATGCAATAAAAATAGATTTAACATAGTAACTTGTGTTGTGTACGAGTTTGTGAGTTCAAATCCGGGCAAAGTCCCAATGTGACGTTTTCAATTCATATGTACAGACGCCAGCACATCAAGCTACTAATATCTGTCAGATTTCTTTAATAGATTTTCAACTTTAGCGCTAAAGCATAAGGTTCAAAGTTGATTGGGAAAATCTGACAGTTTCGGGTAACTTGATGTGCTGGCGTCTGTACTTTTTAAGTTTATCTTGGCTATCACTGTAATGGTGGGTCCACACGATACAGACTTTCATACAGACTTCTATAGAATTTTGTCTGTGCAACTAAGCAGTACAGACAAATGTCGGTGTGATAAAAAGTCGCACAAACAAAATTCTATAGAAGTCTGTATGAAAGTCTGTATCGTGTGGACCCACTATAACGTGGTCGCTCACAATATGGGCCTTATTAGAAGGCTAAAAGTCACCCAAAGGGTAATGGAGAGGGCTATGCTTGGAGTTTCCCTGCGTGATCGAATCAGAAATGAAGAGATCCACAGGAGAACCAAAGTAACCGACATAGCCCGAAGAATTGCCAAACTTAAGTGGCAGTGGGCAGGGCACATTGCTCGCAGAACAGATGGCCGATGGGGCCAAAAGGTTGTGGAGTGGCGACCGCTTACCGGAAGACGTAGCGTTGGAAGGCCTCCCACAGGTTCCTTGTGAAGGCTGGAAGAACCCGTTGGATGCGAGAAGCACAAAACCGATCGAAGTGGAGGTGCTTGGGGGAGGCCTAGCGTGTCCAGCAGTGGACGTCTTTCGCTTGAAATGATGATCACTGACATTGGTAAGGAAAAACATCGTGAGGAACCCTGGACTTATAGTTGCGTACCACGCGATTAACAGTAACCTGAATGATTTTGAAGTTCATTGATAATCCATTGCGTCATATGTTCGAAAAAATTGTCTGTTCAACAACGTTAATAACGCAATGAATATTATTGAACTGTCAAAATTAAAGCCATTGTTAATCCCTAATGACAGCTCACTTCCCGCTCACTTCACCTAAGTTCTCACGGTTAGATTTTTACAGAATATCACTGCAGGTCATCATACTCGTACCAGACCAATGCAACAAAAAAACTGTCTTGAAAAATAATCTCTAAAATAAATCTTGACATTTCAACAATCATACTACATTTCATTGAAAAATGGGAACTTTCTTAGCGAATTAACAAGAAAAAGGTAAGTGCTTAAATGCTAAGAAAAATGAATTTTTCATAATCCCGTAAGCGGGGGATTACTCCGGCAAATCCCGGGAGGTTTTACACTGTAACTTGTTTACTGTGGCCACTAGCTGCGGCCGACGACTTCTCTTTCATTTTTGGTCTGGAAGCTTTTAGATTATTTTCATTATTAGTATGTAAAGCTCCTTGTGAAATACTTCTTCCGGAAAAGTAATTTTACCATGTCTATTTCTGTCGCCAACATTTCTACGATGTGGGTGCTGGTGAGTTTATAGCCCCATGACTCCATGAGACTTACTTGTCATAGTTTATAGCCCCATGACTCCATGAGACTTTCTTGTCATAGTTTATAGGCCCATGACTCCATGAGACTTACTTGTCATAGTTTATAGCCCCATAACTCCATGAGACTTACTTGTCATAGTTTATAGCCCCATGACTCCATGAGACTTACTTGTCATAGTTTATAGCCCCATGACTCCATGAGACTTACTTGTCATAGTTTATAGCCCCATGACTCCATGAGACTTAATTGTTATAGTTTATAGCCCCATGACTCCATGAGACTTACTTGTCATAGTTTATAGCCCCATGACTCCATGAGACTTACTTGTCATAGTTTATAGCCCCATGACTCCATGAGACTTACTTGTCATAGTTTTAGCGCAACATAATGACTCGAAGGAGATATTCTAGAATTATTAATGAACTAGCTTCTGCTCGGACTTCGTCCGCATGAAATTTCTAGTTCCCTGACCCACCCGTCTCATTTCATGGCCTTCCCGTGTTATCGCTTCGTTTTCGCTGACGTCCTTTCTGACTTTTTTTCTTTTTGCTCGGCTCCTAAGGGTCTTAGCGTGATGTTTAATAGCCTTTCTATATTTAATAGCCTTTCTATATTTAATAGCCTTTCTATATTTATGTCTGTAATCAATATGGTGTACATTATAAAGAGTATTCTATTCTATTCTATTCTTCCTTAGTCTTTTTTTTTCTTTTAATTGGTTTACCATATGAAAAAAAAAAGACTGGTAGTTCCAGAGATTATAAAGCCTTCAAACTTACAAACACTTCGGCTTTATTATTATTAGTATAAATAGATAGATGAGGCTAATTTATATTTGCTTTAGTTGAGTAGCGAGTTTAGTTCAAATAGCAAGTTGTGTCCAAACAATCTGCCGGACCTTTTCCCAACTATGTCTAAACGAATGCAGCTGAAAACGAATATTTTATATAGAGCGACTGTCTATCTGACACCCACAACCCAGTTACTGGGTAACACGATACCCCTTGGTAAGACTAGCTGTCAGTTTTGGGGTTCTGACTACCCGCAACGACTGTCAAAGATCTACCAATGTCAGCCGGACCCGTACTTTACGAGAGAGGTTGTGTCGAAAATTATCAGTTTTTCATCGTGAAGTGTCATGTATACGGCAAGAGACATATCTCGCTAGTTAACGAATGCAAATGTAAACCAGCCTCTACAAGGAATTGCAAATATATTAGCCAGATTTAATTGCTCGACTCTTAAATTTGATGTGCCATCTGTCTGTCACTAGTCAAGTAAAGGCAAACATAATATCTATGGAAAACTCAAACACTGAGTATAGCAGTACAAGGATCTTTTTGGCACGTCGTCAAAATCGGAAATTACGCTCCCATCTTGTTTTTAGGGTTCCGTACCCTTTGAGCCAACGGAACCCTATTACTAAATCTCCGCTGTCCATTTGATGGTCAGCGGGCTGTATCTTATGAACCATGGTCGAAATTTTCGAGGTAAGAGTAGTTGAAATTTTCACAGAATATGTATTCTTATTGCTGCTCATTATAGCAGCAATAAGAATACATATTCTGTGAAAATTTCAACTTGATCAATATGATATTAATTATTGCTTATTAATTATTGATATTATTAAATAAAAATAAAATAAAGTTAAAAATTAAATGGGGTCTCCATAGAAGAAACGTGTTTTTATCGGTGTTTTTTGCAGCCGGTTGTATCTCATGAACCGTAATAGTTAGACAGTAGTAATTTTCACAGAGTGTGTATTTCTATAGCCGGTATAACAACAAATTATAAAAATTAAAGGGGAGCCCTCCCCCCCCCCCCCCCCCTTTAATTTTTATTATTTGTTATTATCCATACAAGAAACGTGTTTTTTTTCGGCATTTTGCCTTGTAGTACGGAACCCTTCGTATGCCAGTCTGACTCACACTTAGTCGGTTTTATGTTACATTTCTCAAAACAATTGAAAAACCTGTAAACGTCATTCGAGCACCACAAAGTCCTTGTATCAGTACACGCTGTGCACGGTACATGGCTCAGATCTGACTTGCATATTCAGGTGTGTTACTGTCCACTATAATCTAGGATAAACTAAATACATATTCAAACATCTAGTCCATCATAGATGATAAAGATAGGTCATTGATCCAAGTCTTGACCGCAGCAACATTGCTTAACCTCGCAGTCTCCCAGATCAAAGAACGCCGTACCCATTTACGTCAAATTAGTTAAAATTTGAATTCTTGTTACAAACTAATAGGCAAGTAAATACTTTGCTATGTTAATGAGGAGCTCTTGAGTGGTGTGAAGTAAAATTAAAAAAGATAGCTCAAAATTTAAGGTTTTTTGTTGCCAAAAGATGTAATTAACTCTATCTCTTTTGCACTTCACCATATTTAAATGGGTTGAAAATAGAAAAGCATACTTTAACTTTTACAAAATGAAATGAAAATCTACTCCGTGCGATGCCGGTAGACCGAAGTGGTTTGCGTTATTTCTCTCTGGTCGTCAAGAACCAGACAGCAAGGTCAGTGACGGGATTGATTCTCTCTCAGTCTCTTAAAAAAGGAGTCTTGGGACTTTCAATTATACTCGTATGTCCTTCAGTTTATTCATCATCTTAATGTAGGCTGTTGCTAGATAGCAGTCAACTGTTTCACATGACGCAATCGTCCTGTAATGTTCCCACTGCTGCAGGCCTCCTCTTTCCGAGAACGAGTGGGCTAATAATTTTTCCGAGCAGGCCCAGTGCGGCGTCTTCGGAAAAAAAATCAGCTGTTCCCTACATTTTGACCAGTAATGCGAACATAAATGTAGGGAACAGCTGATTTTTTTCCGCGATCGATTTCGTTCCTTTTTTTGTACGAGTATATCGTCAGAAAAGGCGATAACAGTATATGGGATAATTTATTGCATACATGTGGTTTCCATACTGTATATTTATTTATTTCAGGCAACTAAGGCCCATATAAAAAAACAATACACACTACTACAAATATAAGAATACTTAAAAACTAATACATAAAAACATAGCACAGAAATCTCGAAATATTAGCATATCACCACATTAGTACATTGTTGCACCCGTGCGAAGCAGGGGCGTGTCGCTAATTATTAACAAGTCTTAGTAGCGTTTAATTTGCTGCATATATTATGGTGAGGTAGAAATACACTCACCTGACTTCATGACTCAATACAAGCACTATTTAAATACTAAACTAATCGCTTGCAAATCAACGTGGAAACAGGCCTTTGGCAAACGCGCAGGGACGTACAAATATCGCAGCGGGATTTTATCGCGCACTCGATTTTCAACTCTCGGTGTTGAACCGAACATTGAGAATCCAACAGAGTGCATCCCAGTGCGTCGAAAAAACTGTTAGGCTGAGGCTACAGTAGGCAGCGATTTGCGATGCGACTGGAAGAGCGAAACGAGATAAACATGGTTTGGCTACATTATAAGCGAAAATCCAGCGTATGTTCGGCGATGACGTGACTACAGTACACATGCTACACAACGAATTAGCAACATGGATTCATGCGGCGACTCCGTGTCTAATGTAGCCGCAATTATAACAAAGGCTCAATTTGAATCGGTCGTTTTCTTAGAATGCGATCAAATCATCCATCGCGGTTTACTATGCGCATAATGTAGCCCTAGCCACACGCATATTTAGTAGCACTATTGAACTAGTCGTGCAAGTTAGAAGTTTTATAATAAATTCGCATCAATTTCGCTGATATGTTGATGTAGCCGATGCCGTGATCACAGTAATGTTGTTCCTATCGCATAAAGAAATCAAAGATCGCTAGTAATATTTGATGTACGGTGTAGCCATATACGTGAGCATTCATTTATTTGTTTTAGTCGCTTATGTGTCGCAGGTCGCGTCGCGGCCTAATGTAGCCTCAGCCTTAGATTTCCAACTCTCGGCGCTAAGCTGTGCGTTACAAATCCAGTCCGCGAAAAAAATCACAGCGGGACAAAATCGCCCGTGCTACCTGGGCTTACAGTCCGGTTTGCAATTTTAATTAAGACAAGTGTCAAGTGGAATATAAAATTATACAGAGTTGTTGCAGAGATTAGTGGTGTTGGACAGTAAGATAATAATATATATAGGTATAACGAAGTTGCACGTTCGATTCGGAAAGCAGTCAGGAAAATTAATTGTTAATCAAATTACTGTCAACTTAAGTTGTCCGTATATACAGTGTGTCCGGACATGGACTAGCGATATTCTAAATACTTAAATATAAGCTATTTTAAAGTACAATTACACTATAGGCTTAGGTCCAATATACTTCCCCGCTATGTGGCAGCCATTTTGTTTTTTTTGTTGAAGTATGCTCTATGCGAGTACAAAAAAAATCATATATCTCAAAGTTTTAGTCATACTGAGATAAAAATAGGCTTATTCGAAAGGCAATAATATTGTCTACCGTCTGCACTACAAAGCAATATGTTCACAATTCCATAACTTTTGAAAAAAAATGTGAAAGTCGAAAAAAAAAACAAAAAATTATGCAATTCAACCAATAATTGTTAATTACTACAAAAACAACCCCGAGAGCTTTTTTATTTTTTATACTAGATCGACAGTTTTTGAGCTAAGCTACAATACAACATAAAATTCACAACTGTATGTCTAATACTTTAAGAGTTATTGTTGTATGAACATAGCGTATGCGCAAGCACAAAAGGCCTTTGTCGGAACCCTAAACAGGAAATCATTAAAAAAACATAACATTCATATTGAATTTTATTTAATGTTTTTTCCAATATTAAATGAAGATTAAAATATCTAAAGCAGTTGCTCAAAGTGGCCACCTCCAGCTTGTAGACACACTACGGCTCTCTGTGCCACCTGGGTTGATGAGCGCCTAATTAAATCCAAATCGGATCTAATTTCTTCGGCGCCTGCCATAATTTTTGCGACGAGTTCTTCCCTGGTATTTGGAACTGTAGCGTATACTTTTTGTTTCATATGACCCCACAAAAAATAATCCAAGGGTGTCAAATCGGGTGAGCGAGGCGGCCACGCTACTACACCACCACGACCGATCCACGGCTGTAGATTATTATTTAAATATTCTCTCACTGCTCGAGAAAAATGCGCGGGTGCACCATCGAGCTGGAACCACATACGCCGACGGTATGATAGAGGTAGGTCCATGAGGCTGTCCGCAAACTGTGTCTGTAAGAATTCTAAAAATCTAGCGCCGTTTAATGTACGTGGCAATTCCAATGGCCCTATCAGCCTATCGTTGATTATGCCGGCCCACACATTTACTGAGAATTCATGTTGAAATGAGCTTGGGCGCACCGCCCTTGGATTTGCGGAGCACCAGAGATGGTCGTTTCTGTGGTTTGTAATCCCAGCTCTTGTAAATTTGGCTTCATCAGTCCACAGTATTCTTTGTAAAAAATTACGGTTCTGTCTCAAATTTCTATTTATCCACGAACAAAACACAGATCTCGCAGCAAAATCTGGTTCGATCACGTCTTGAACCCGTCGAAAATGATAAGGGTGTAACCCTTCTCTTTTCAAAATTCTCCATACATGCCACTTAGACATTCGAAGTTGCACTGAAATCCGTCTAACGCTTAGTCTAGGATCATTGGTTATTAGTCTAAGCACTTCTTCTTCATCTTCGGGCGATACCAAGCGATTGCGTTCATTAACAGCTCTTTGAATACCTCTTTCCGCTAATCTTGAATGCACGTCGATAAAAGTTTGGCGACTCGGTGTAGGCCTGTTAGGGTACCTTCGTCGATATTCTTGTACAGCCAAATTTGCACTTCCATTGCAAAAGCCATACACAAAGTGTATGTCAGCAATATGTTGCGATGAATATTGACGCTGTGCCATACTTTATCACACTTTTAAATACAAAACACTAACGCAGCACGTAAACAGCACGGACGGTAAGTGAAAGTAGCGATAGCGATCACAACGCAGGGCGAGGGACAACTAAACTAACCCAACTAATAATTTGTCCTTAAAACTGATTTTGTTTCAGGTAGTGGACTAATACGTTCTATCTCGCTTACTCACGGTAGTAACGAACAGTATTTCTCGCCTGCTCTCAGATGGAATACAGTGAATGCCATAAATGACACTCTGGCGGTTAACAAAGACGTTTTGTGCTTGCGCATACGCTATGTTCAAACAACAATAACTCTTAAAGTATTAAACATACAGTTGTGAATTTTATGTTGCATTGTAGCGTAGCTCAAAAACTGTCGATCTAGTATAAAAAATAAAAAAGTTCTCGGGGTTGTTTTTGTAGTAATTAACCATTATTGGTTGAATTGCATAATTTTTTGATTTTTTTTTCGACTTTCACATTTTTTTTCAAAAGTTATGGAATTGTGAACACATTGCTTTGTAATGCAGACGGTAGACAATATTATTGCCTTCCGAATAAGCCTATTTTTATCTCAGTATGACTAAAACTTTGAGATATATGATTTTTTTTGTACTCGCATAGAGCATATTTCAACAAAAAAAACAAAATGGCTGCCACATAGCGGGGAAGTGTATTGGACCCAAGCCTATAGTGTAATAGTACTTTAAAATAGCTTATATTTAAGTATTTAGAATATCGCTAGTCCATGTCCGGACACACTGTATAGTGAAATCACAATTGTCATTCTTTGGCAGTTATATGAAATGGCTAGAGCACGGGAAATTGATGTCAGGTGGTGCCAATTTGCTTAATAATTAATTTCCTTAACTGTAAGCCACACATACACATAAACACACACACAAACACATGTGTTGTCTACCGTATTTTCTTAGAGCGCAGTATGGTGTATTACATGCACGTAAATCTTAAACTTCAGGAAATCTACAGTAAGTATCAAAAGATTCAGTAGCATCTTCGTCAAGTCTGTTTCAGAGTCAAAGCATCAAACTGACCAATTCAAAAGATTCTTTTGCTATTCATTTCTGTTTCTTATGTCGCTCCTCTGCTTTCTGAAACCAAATATAGCTTCAAAAGAAACCTACGTGACTACTCGAATAATCAGAGCAACAATCGAAAATGCGTTATATAAATACATGCACTTATGTATATTATTTAAAAAGTAGGTATGCGGTTAAATTCCGTCTTACATGGTCGCCAAGTCGCGGTAAAAACATCTTTTGCGAACAAAAAAAATAATTCACACCCTTGCCGCGCTAAAAATAAGGTGCAAATAATAGTTTTTTGTGTGAAAAACTTAATTTTGCAATTGTATAATCGCTCTATATTAAATTCGAGAACTGGTCCTTTTCAAGGTGATGCTCAGTTGCCAAGTGCGTTATGATAAGAAAAGGTGGTTTTTTTTTCGTAAAAAAGTCAAGAGTGGTAGCGGGTACCGAGATTTTCCACAAATGCTTTTGTCAAGGCGCGAGGCATCCAGGCATGAGCAGATTACATTGTTGTTGTTTGCTGAAACCGAGGCGCACACATTTAAAGCCACAATTGCTCCTTTAATGTATAAAATAACCTAAAACCGTATGCGTATTATGCAACGTGTTACAACAAAGATTATGGGATAAAAACGTCACAAAGCTTTTAAAAGGGCTTCGAAGGTCCGTGGCATACCTGCTGTCCGCCATTTTGTTTTTTTTTTTTTTCAAAATGTCGGCCACGCATGAAATCTGAATAGTCCGCCATTTTGAAAAAAAAATGGCGGACCGTGTAGTAATGCCAGGTTCCGTATAAAAATCTTTAATCTCCTTTAAAAATCACAACATAATTTAGTCATCTAGCAACCTCAAGCGCCGGAAATACTAACCTTAGGGGTATCTACAGTTCTGAGCCTTTTGGGGTCCAAACGGTCATGGGGCCAAGTCTCGCCGGCTGATCGACTCTTCACGTTACCAGAGGGCTGGGTCCTTTCTTGGACAAAGAATAGAATTGCTACAGTGCTATGCTCGATTCTGAATGACAAGGGTGCGGACGAGTACCTACTTCGAGCCTAAGTGTCATTTTGTTTTGTACTTATTTCTATTGTTAATAAGTTATTGTTAGTTGTGTTAAATATTGTAAAAGGTAAGTAAGTAAACCAATAATAAAAATAATAGAAAGTCATCTAGCCGATATTCCAACAATATTTTCTAGCTTGAAAAAGGCATTTAAATCCTCATAAAGAGTCACAGATTTATCAAATTATTCTGTCCGAGGCACAACCGCTTGCCAACACGTCGTTACAGAAGCAACACTCTTTTGCTCCTTTTTAAAAATGCTTATCCGAATTATAAAAAGCTTCGAATAAAAACGGCATTTTTCTATGTCGGTACAGTCAACAAAAAGAAAATGGGTAATCCATTTTGACGGAACGCCAAAAAAATCCCGAGCACCCACGTCTGATGGACAAGTTAGGAGCGGAAGCGAGTAAATCAACGCAATAACGCTAATTATGAAATTAAATAAATACTTTGCTGGTAACTATGATCAATGACGCCTACTAGGTACTGAGAACAGGCATATACCAAATAAGCTAGTGTGTAATTATATACCCACTACTGGGATAAAAAAGAACATTAATTTGCCAAATAGAATTTGTTAGAGTGTGCCATAACCTCGACATTCAAATCTATAGTCAACCTGGCTTACATATAGTTAATAATTATTATTTATTTTTAGGGCTCCGTAGCTCAAAAGGCAAAACGGAACCCTTATAAGATCAATACGTTGTCCGTCTTTCTACACTTTTTCTTAGGAATGCGTGAAGTTATCAAGTTGAAATGAATATGAAATACTTAGGGCTGCAATCTGTTGAAGCAGTGAAAAAATCAAACTTCTAAGTCAACGAAATCAAAAGATACGGGATGTGTTCCGTTATCCCGCATATTTTGACACTCGCAAGGGAATAAAAACCAGGGTATTTAGAGTATTTCCCGTTGACCTAGAATCATGAAATTTGGCAAGAAGCAATGTTACTTATTGCAAAAAAAAACGGAAATAATATTCGAGACACGACTCGATTCCCGTAATAAACTATTTACATACCTAAAAATTTTAACGGAACCCTCGGTGCGCGAGTCCGACTCGCACTTGACCGGTTTTTCAGTCTATGTGGTCCCACTGCAGCAAAGGTCTTTTCCACTCTGTCTTGAGCAAGAGTGAACCAATCCGGTCTGTAGGCGTCAGCTATCAAGAAGATAACGACTATCTTCTGGGTCTGCTTCGATGTCACTGGGCTTTATCTGGGACCCACATTGTGGCAGATTAGGCCCATGAGTCATTGATAAGAAGATACCGTACGGTCTCCTTCGAGGCGTCGAGCTTCTTGGCTGGATCGCCACCCTGGGATCTTGACGCCCAAATTCCAGCGTCACTATATCGGTGGCGCTGGGACACGCTGGAGCGGGGCGAGCATCTGATGCCTCGTCATGTAGAGGCGTACAGGGCTGAGTGCCGCCAGACCATAGTGCCATCACTATGGTCTGGCGGCACTCAGCCCTGTACGCCGGTGGGAGCAACGACTAGCGCAACCCAGCGCAGGGCACGCCACGATAGCGGCGGTAAGACGCGTTATGAGGCAATGGCTGGAGGGACGGCATGGCGCCCTTACTTTCCGGCTGAAACAGGTATTGTCCGGACATGGGTGCTTCGGAAAACACTCACAAGACCCCAGCATTTTTTTTTCGATTTAATTCTATCTTTAAAATTCATTCCGGTCCTAGAGAAGGAAGCAATTACTATGAGTCTTTGCCGCTCAAAGGTGGGAAGCAGCGTCTTCCACCCGCTCTTCGGATCAAACAAACACTACTCTACTACTCTACTTACTCTACTTTCCGAGTGTGAGAAATGAAAAGTTCTATTACAAATCAGTCGACAATATACTTTCAAATCATCACTGTACATTATTTATATCTCACTTTTCACTAAGTAAGCAATACCATTCTTTAAGTCAGGAATTATCAAAATTCCATGTTAAAGTCACAATCACTTCATCATGTTACATCACCTACAATTCTCACCGTGAAAGCTTGGGTGAATTGAGCGTGGAGTGAGCCGTCATTCGCTAGGGATTAACACCATTAAGTGCTCACTTCACTTATGATTTCACGGTGAGATTTTTACACAATCCACCGGCAGTTCAATCTTTAAATAAATCTGAGCAGAAACAACATACCGATTGCAATAAACCAATGCGCTTTTACAAGCCGAAAGTGATCGACATAATAATTTAAAAAATGCATCAGAATCAGGTCACGATAACGATGTGTTACCGATAACGATGTCAATGTGTCACAAGCCTCTTGTTTTGATAAAGACCTGCTCGGTTTTGATGTCAAGATATAAATTTGTTATGAGTGTTAGTTTACGTGATAAAATTCAGTCAATTTAGATTTTGTTGGATGCATGCTTAAAGAGTGAGTTAGTGATTAAATTTTGAATTGTGTATAAGTTGATATAATTTGCAACAGCCTTTTTAGCCATATCTGTTTGTTGACAATCGTCATCATTTTGGCACAAAGTCACGAGAATATATAATATATTAATAAGTATTGGTAGATATTTTGTGGTGTTATGAACATAATTACTATAGAAACCATACTACATAATTATGAATAGGTCTTTTCTCAAACTTGCAATTTTTATTTAATAATAAATGCTTTTGAATTTTGCGTAATCATTTTAGCATCTCTCAGCCCGTTGATCTGCACTACTGGATATAGGTCCAAGCGTCACAACAACGTTTGGTCCTGCGCTGTCCACATGCTGAAGATTCCCGCTTAATTTTCGATCAGAAAACCTAAAATCTAAATACATTTTAAACGAAAACTTCAAGTATATTCTCTCCTTCAACGCCGCTTTCCGTAACACTCTTAAACGAGTTACGTCCTGAAACTGCGGTGACACTAGATGTACGTTACATCTATACTTTATGTCTAACAGTTTCCCACGATAGTTTCCCAGTGTTTATACCAGTAATAAATCGAGAACATGTCTGAAATACGCTCGCGTTCGACGGGTATTGAATTTTCGACATCCTGATACTGATATATTTATGAGAATGAGTGCTGAAACACCTCCTGAAGTTCTGCGGGAAAACAAAATTGAATAATTTGTCGATATAGCGTTGCGTCGAACCATAAATAACGTCAATGCAATCTACGCTATGTTCTTAATCAAACAGACATTTCTATAAAAAACAATACTAATCTAATCGTTTTACGTTTTAAGAAATGCTACTAAAACAATATTAGGTACCCACCTACTATGCCACTGTTGTGGTTATAATACAAATTATTATAATACTGCAACTATAACTATACAGGGTGGCCAAAAAGTCGTGGATCAAACGAAATAGGGAGATAAAGGAGGTCATTTCCAACAAAAAATCTTTCTACAGCATGGCCATATATCAATTGCCCTAAAAGTTATATTTATTTTGTACGCCATGAAAAATACATATAAGTACAATGTGTAACGTTAAATGCGCAAAACCTGAAAATAGTTTGATCAGAATAACGAGCAGAATTAATTGAACCACTTTTTAATATAGGTCACATTTTTCAAAAAATCTTCATTAAAAACGTTGCCATGTCTATTTATTAATAGGTCAAGCAAGGCAATGTGAGCGCGGCGCAGCGGACCGGTGACGACTCCTCCCTCGGTAAAGCGTCGTCGCAGACGCAAGAAACGATCAGAATGGCCAGTAAAACTAAAACAGCACATACAACCTTTACAATTTTTTTAATGACTTATTTTCTCTCTGCAATAGGTCAATTGAATTAAAAATCAGTTGGGGTGTCTGAGGTTTTGCGCATTTAACGTTACACGTTGTATAAGTGTAGAAATTAACAACAAAACACAATTAAAATTTTGTTTTGATTAAAATTAAAAATATTATATCCTAACTTAACTAAAACTACTAACAAGCTACAATATGTCGTCGAAAAATTTCCCCGCACTGCTGTCGACTGTTAATGTACGCTAATGTATTATTTCTTAATTAATTACCAATTACCCACCCGCTGCCGCTCATGCCCCGCGCCGCGTATTTAATTGTTCGTTTCGTGATACAGTTAGTAACTGTACCGCCTCAGTTTCGGTTCGCCTGGTTTTTTTTAATTACCCCAGCCGAAGACATTGCAACTCAGATCGGGTTTTTTTTTGTTTTTTATACATCCATACTAATATTATAAACTAGCAGTGCCCACGACTTCGTTCGCGTGCGTATTGGATTTCATGGGTTTTATTTTTTTTGCGCGGTACCTTAATACTTTTTCTAAAAAAAGTTGCCTGAGTTACTCCTTATAACCTCAGCTATCTAGCAGTGAAAGTCCCGTCAAAATCAGTCCAGTCGTTTCGGAGATTAACCGAAACAAACAGACAGACAGACGGACGGACAAAAACAAATTGTTTTTAATTGTTTGTTGTAACTTTCATATATACATTTAGTAAAAAGGTGATTTTGAAATTACAAACAGACAGAAGTGTCTGTTTGTAACACATATTTAATTTATATGTATATTGTATAGATTCGAAAGTAACTCTGTCTGTATGTTAACTTTCCATGCCTAAACCACTGAATCGATTTCGCATGGAGATAGATGGCATCCTGGGAGAGGACATAGATTACTTTTTGTCCCGGTAGGACATTCCTGTGGACTACTTTCCAACATCGTGCGAAGCTACGAGCAGAAGCTAACAAGCTAATAAAAGCGTGTTAGTAAAATATAAGTGTAGTTAAGTAAGCTGACGCCGACTGTACTTCATATTTAAAGCGGGGTATGTAAATTGAGTGTGACAATGCAAGAATTACGGTGGTCTGCTAAAATAGGGCAGTTGGCTTTAAAGTTTTCTGAAACGAGTAGTAAGAAACAAATATGGTGAAAGTGTGGTGACGACAGTTTATTCCATAATGCATCTTCTGATTGATATTGTGCTTTCCAAGGTTTTTGCTTGAAGCTGGACGCTTCTATAGGTACTCTCGAAGAGAATTAGAAGCGTCTCCTTTGACTATTAAACTGGCCGGGACACTCGTCCTGTTAGCAATATCTGTCAGTCTTGCTACTGTTACCTTCAAGAAGTGGCACATCTTTTTATTACTGTTTAAGTTATTCAACTGTTATAAAAAGTTACAAAGACACAACAATTACAATATAAAAGCTAACACTAATATATATATATACAACATGTAACGTTAAATGCGCAAAACCTCAGACACCCCAACTGATTTTTAATTAAATTGACCTATTTCAGACAGAAAATAAGTCATTAAAAAAATTGTAAAGGTTTTATGTGCTGTTTTAGTTTTACTGGCCATTCTGATCGTTTCTTGCGTCTGCGACGACGCTTTATCAAGGGAGGAGTCGTCACCGGGCCGCTGCGCCGCGCTGACATTGAGTTGCTTGACCAATTAATAAATAGACACGGCAACGTTTTTATTGAATATTTTTTTGAAAAATGTGACCTATATTAAAAAGTGGTTCAATTAATTCTGCTCGTTATTCTGATCAAACTATTTTCAGGTTTTGCGCATTTAACGTTACACGTTGTATATATTATATACAAGTATATAACAAAAAGGCAGGAGCTCATCGGGCATCAATAAATTCGTCCTCATCGCTGTCAATGGGATAAGTGCCTAAAAGGCTGGCAGCATTACCACGTTGGATGGCAATGCTCATTCTTTGGGCTAAAAATAGGCCAGTAAACTGTTTAAGTTATCCTGAATTCAAATAAAATCACTTATCATAACTATAATTAATCTTATAGTCTACCATTTTTGAAACGAACTTCGGTAATTCTCGAAAAAATATATTGCTAATTATATGGTACCTGCTGTAAACGACTCTGACGAAGATAACAATATTCAAATGCCCTATGGCATCAAAAACTACGACTAACATTACAAATAACAACAAATTCAAACAGCTTGATCAAAACTATTTTGGTTGCACTACCTACATCTGTACAAATCCCGAATGAGAGCAGAAAGCTGATATCGTTTTTAATTATTCAACACAATTAGCGCCACTAAAACATCCCAAAATACTCGAATTTCGAAGAAGGATTGTTTTATTATTTACAAATGACCCGATACTCTGATTAATGTCTAGACTAGACTAATTAAGTATTAACTAATTAGTGTCTAAATCAAGCTTGCTTTTATAGTGTCAATTATAATTAACGTGATTTTCTTTTGGAGTGCTTTGAAACGTCTTTACCAATGCACAAGCAATGTCAGCCTATGAAGCTCTCACTACTACGACACACTCGGGCCCAGTGCGGATTGGTGGATCGTGAGGAAGCCGGCATTTTCTGCATCAATGACGAAACTAAAATAGCTAATCTTAATTTCCTAGACAAGTGGACAGGTTAACGTTACTAACTGACTGTCTTGAATCTTTGAAACAAAAAGGAAAAAGAAGAATGTTCGTGATTCTGTTATTACGACGGCACACAGAAAAGACAAAAAGAAGGAAACTACTCAGTCTACACGCAAATCTTCTTCACGTTTGAAATAGTTGGCAATCCATACATATTTAATATTATGAATACGAAAGTAACTATGTGTATCTGTTGCCTTTTTACGCCCTAACAGTTTAACGAATTTCAATGAAAGGCACGCAACTTGTGTTCATTGAAACTCGGTAAAGTCATGACCTTAGGATGTGGGATACGTCTTATCCCGGTAGAAAGTTAAAGCAAGCCAAGCCGCGGACAAAAGCTAGTTTTTAATCTTAATTAGTCATCGTGTGTAGGTGAGAGTTATCCCAGCCACAACCCAAATAAGACCGTAAAGTCCAAATACACCATAATTGCGTAACAGACTATTAATCTCAATTTGAATCATTTTGAAGCATATTTCTAATCCATATGTCCGAAAAATGGGTCTGCTCAACAACGTAAATAACGCAATGAATGTTGTTGAAATGTCAAAATGAAACCCATTGCTACTGATAGTGTGTTACGCAATTACCCTGCTGGTGTCTGAATCTAGCCCATGTCTACAATTATTAGCTAAATCTGTGCCTACGGTGTCTTCGTTGACATGGGTTTAATTGATATGCTTTGTATTGGATTGTGTTTCTCTAATAGTGATTAAGAACGCATTATATAATTAATTTTGCATTTATTAAGGGAAATGTGACAAAACTGGGTACCAATACGGAATGTATCTTGGTGACAACTATTGCTGCTGGCGCTTCACTACAACATTTATAAAACAAAATCTCCCGCCGCGTCTGTCGGTTTGTCCGAACTCAAAAATGCACGGAGTGAGGCATATGGAAGGTTTCAGTGTGTAATCATTCATTATTTTTTGTGTAATTTGTCTGAAATATGGCGGCGATTGTTGAAGATGTCGGAAAAAATCTTGCCGACTGGGAGCTTTACCGGCGTGCGCCGCGTAAACATTGGATGAAATTTGGCACAAAGATCAGATAGTTTATAACCTGGATTAACACACGTAGTTACTTTAAATCCGGCAGTAAGTAGATTCCCGTGGGATATTTTCCGCCATCCGCGCGGGCGAAACCAAAATTTGTTAAACGGCAACGAAAATTATCATCATATGGTAAAAAATCCCTGGCGAGAATATTTTTTATACAGCAGAGCTTGATAACTAGATCTTTACGTAGTCAGAGTAATAAAGAAAATTCGATTGTTCATGTAGCCTAGTCTCCAAGTACCACTAACTGCCTTTTAATGACCTAGCAAGAGTAAACTTTCGTAATCGTTTTTTTTCACGAATTAGCTACACTGCTCCAAAATAACCGCTCTTCGTGATAACTGTATTATGTTCTAATGCTCCCGCAGACAGAGGAGAGACGCGAAGCGACTCTGGTGGAACAATTTCTTTGAAAAATTCATGGAAATTGTTCTACCGGAGTCGCGTCGAGCCTATCTGCGGGAGCTTTAATACTTATTACGTGCAGCGGCTTTTTTTTTTTAACCAGACTAGCTGGAGTGTGGCAGAAACACTGAAGGCTTCCCTGTAGTGTTTCATAAACGAACCAAAATATCTCTACACCACTATCTGTAGCACTTTACTCAAATCAGTCAAAATCAAAAGTCATTCATTCAAATAACGCTGAGAATCAGAACTTTTCGAACGTGCCCAAAAACACAAATAACTGACATAAGACAGTCCCCCAAAACGCCCGCTCTTCACCACTTCCTAGAATCCTTCCTTCTTTCCTTCCTTCGCTGGGAAGAAGTACCGCAACCCCCAGCAGCTCAGCTGATTTATTATTCGCGGCGGTCAATCTCAGCGGAGACTAGCCTTCGGCGCGGGAGGTATTGTAGTGCACAAGTGTGCGAGGAGACACAGGTGCACTCCCTCTTCCCTCACTCTCATAGTCCGATGGGACGACAATCCGACACGATCGACAATGTAACTAATAAGCGGTTGATAACCCATAGCGAAACACATAATAAACTTCCTTCAATTAATTAAAAGCAATCCGTGAAATATTAAGTAGACGATGCAATATTTGTTTTTGCTTTCATTCTCATAATTTATTATAATTATACAGGAAATCATTGGCTTTAAACAGCATTTATTATTAAGATTGAGATCAAGGGCCTTTATCATTTTTAAGGCTTCGCTACGCAGTTCCGGATAAGCTTCAGTGTTCATGAAATATCATACTGAAGGCGTCTAGCTTTAACACCCACGATTTCAAATTTTTTCCCCATACAAACATCATTATCATCACTTCAGGCGAAAGACGCCCACTGCAGACATAAGCAAACCCCAAGCAGCGCCTCTTCGACCGGCTCTTTGCCTCTCTCAACCCGCGGATGCCTGCGGCCTTCACAAGGTCCGATTTGTAGAAGGCCTTCCAACGCTACGTGATACAATCATAAATACTCTTAAAAAATATGAACTATATAAACTCACGCCTCTTCCTCTAGGTGGTAGGCAGAAATTACTGAACGCCACTTGCTGTGATCCTAACAAACTCTCTTTGCTTCGTTCACGTTCATACATCTGAGAGGCAATTCTCATAATTTTATGAACGCTCACAGTCTGATTTCAGAGGGGCCCCTGACTAAATAATAACAGTAGCACAGGTCGATCGATCAGGTTAAGCTACGCTTGCCGCGGTTGGTCTGTGGATGGGTGACCATACCGAGACCCCTCCGTGCCTCGGAAAGCACGTTAAGCCGTTAGTCCCGGCTGTCATTCGTGGATCTTTGAGAGTCGTTATGGGTAGTCAGGAGCCCGAAAGTCTGACAACCAGTCTTACCAAGGGGTATCGTATTACCCAGTAACTGGGTTGTGGAGGTCAGATAGGCAGTCGCTCCATGTAAAATACAGGTATTCAGCTGCATCCGGTTAGACTGGAAGTTGACCCCAACATAGTTGGGAAAAGGCTAGGCAGATGATGACAGTCTGATTTCAGTCTCAATCTGTAAAAAAATACCTTAAATAATTTCTGTACATTTTTGATAAGTTTTTGGCATTAATGGTCGCTGAGATGATATTGCAACTAGATTTTGAACGTTATTATTTACGAGAATTGCCCTTCTGGTTATACACGCACACTACGCGTTCTACATTATGGGCCCCACCCTCTTCCTTATTTACATTAACGACTTGTGTAATCTAAATATTAAAGACGGAAAAATAATATCCTATGCCGACGACACGGCGTTAATATTTAGCGCAAAAACCAGTATCGATTTGTTCGAAATCGCTCAACTAGGTTTTAATACTGTTACTAATTGGCTACATAGCAATTTACTAACATTAAATGCCGACAAGACCAAATATATTCACTTCTCCATGCGCAAATCTCAACTCAGTATTACTAACCCTTACTTATATGCCCATCAATGTGGTAACCGCACAATCACTATGTGTAATTGTCCTTTTATACACAAAACGAGCAACATAACATACCTGGGGGTAATAATGGATGACACACTGTCTTTTAAAAAACATATTGAAAGCCTAGTAAAAAGAGTGCGCAAACTAATATATGTTTTTAAAAAATTGCGAACATTAGCCGATTCAAAATTAATCACACAAGTTTATTTGGCCCTATGTCAATCTATTATTCAATACTGTATCACTTCTTGGGGTGGTGCATCAAAAACTAATTTGCTTCCTCTTGAAAGAGCTCAGAGAGCAATTTTAAAGGTAGCAAATTTCCATCCCTTCTTTTTTCCCACCGCTCTGCTATATAAATCCTGCAATGTACTAACCGTTCGCCAGCTTTTCATTATGCACTTAGTATTAAAACAGCACACCATGCTTGCCTACAATGCCGACAATACTAACAACAGACGGAATGATCTTGTATGCTTATCTAATGCAACCTCAAAACATGTCTTTGTAGAAAGATTTTTAACTTTCCTAGGCCCATTCCTGTACAATAGATTAAATAGAAAACTATGTATCTATAAACTAAATTACTATAACTGTAAAAAAATTATACTTAAGTATTTACTAACCCTCGACTATGCACAGACAGAAGACCTACTTATTGTCTGCAAATAAAACTGCTAACATACTATTTTACTTTTATTTATCTAAGTTTTAATTTAGTTTTTACGTTAAACTCAGTGTTAATTTATTACATTAAGAATTCATGCATTTTCTAGCCTGAAGCACAGGTTCAACCTAGTTCAGGCAAATTAGCAACTGTGCGCTATCGTAATTGTTAAGGTATTAAAGTGTAAATGTTATCCCCTTTATATAAATAAACGATTTTATTATTTATATTATTATTATATATTATAATAGCTAATCCAGTAATTATTTATGTGAAGAAAACGACCCGATTATTATAGCTAAATTACCTACCTTGAATTTTCCAAGATCGTAAAAGAAAGATCAACCTAAATTATGAGCTTTTTTGTTTTACAGCCTAAAACTTTTATATTCATGTTTACAACATGGAACATTTTATGATAATTACCGTATCGTTACTTTAATGTCTCGTTGGTCTAGTAGCCGCATACGCTACTGCTGAACATGAAGTCCTGGGTTCGATTCCCAGGCAAATTGGTATTGCGTTTTTCCATATACCGTATGGAAACCACACATATGCAATAAATTATACCACATACTAGTTAACGCTTTTTCTGACTATATACAAAAAATGAACTAAATCGGTTGCGAAAAAAACTCAGCTGTTCCCTACATCTTTACGAGTTATGCGAACATAAATGTAGGGAACAGCTGATTTTCTTTCGCGACCGATTTCGTTCTTCAATTTTGTATATCATCAGAAAAGGCGATAACAAGTATGTGGTATAATTTATTTTATATGGTTTCCATTCTGTATAATTTCTCAATAGCAGCCTGTATTTTTGTGCTCAGTGTGTCTGGTTTTGTACCAGGTTGATGGCAAATAGGCTCGCCCCCTATTACGTAGGACTTAAACATAAACTGATAAAATGTGAGAGGGAGACTGTAGGCACACCTTTGCCTAACCTTCTGAGGATTATAGGTGTTCTTCTTTCTGTTCTTCTACTCAAACTTTTTGGCCCAATACTTCACCACATCCACGGAGTTATCGGTAGCAGCGCAGACGTTACTTTGGCTGCACGTTTTTGGGTACCAAGGGCAGGATAGAAGGTAGAGTATAGTTTGTGACACAGCTCCACATCCACACCCAGCTGCCATACTGTCGAGGTAGCCCCACTTCACGAGGCTCGACTTAAATCTTTCCACAGATGTTATATTTTTACTTTACTATAATGTAGTATTTAGCATAAAACTTTTTTTAGATTTCTCTGTGTTACTATCACAAGTGCCTGTATATCTGACATTTTATAAGCCCGCGGAATAATCGGTCTTCAGGGATAAATTTTCAGCAAAAGTTACGACGGCAGCAGTAACTGAACACTGGTGAATACTACCCACATTTCTCACATGTGCACCGTTATCGCCATTCAAGATAAACGTGGATTTACTACAAAACACTTACGAGAATGTTGGCTTAGATAAACTGTAATAAAAATACTACGCTTCAAGAAAATTTCCGGGGTTTCCAGCTGTACGTTATATTTGTACTGAATTGGAAATCGGTTTTGTTCCTGTAAAAAACGTAACTTACAATATTTTTAAGCACTTTTAATCCTTTTCGTTTCGTAATGTTAATTACTTTGCATACTATTGTATAGAATCAAGTTATTCTTAGTGAACAGACAACTGTGGTCCTGGGGAGTTTGTAGCATCATTAATTCTTCCCAGCTAAAGCACTCTCATGTAATTTTGACGTTCAAAAATTGCTGCTGATCGAATCTGTAAAAATCTCACTGTGAAAACTTACGTGGAGTGAGCTGTCAGTGTCATACCACTGATGCTAGCGATTGACCAAGCAAACATTTACAATCAACATCGTGATTTTAGTATTTTTTGTGTGAATTCTATTGATATTTTTATATAATTTCAAATCTAGTATTTTAGTTGCCAAAACATCGCTATAAAAGGACTAGTCAATGAAAAAAAAGAAAAAAAGAACATCATTGAGATTCTGACTAAGTTTCTGTTTTGCTATTTTATTTTCAAACCCACAAAATAGTAATGTTTTGGCAACTAAAATACTAGCTTAGAAACGATACGACGTCACTTCACCTAAGTTTTCACGGTGAGATGGTTACAGGATCACACTGCAGATCCTTAGCCTAGTTTGAAAAATTACTTATGATTTGGATTTTGGCCCCTCTGATGGCCAGCAATGACTCCTAGCCTGAAGGTTATATTCAGGAGAAATGTGTACCTACCTATATTTCAAACCATCTTCCGACGTATTTGACTAGCAAGTTTACGTCGCACCACTCCTATAATCACCCTATATCTTCACTCCCATGCTCAATTCCTTCTTTTCCTAATTCCAGGAACACAGGATGTCTCAAAACTGCAAATCGTCATACGCGACCGCGACCACACGGGACGCGAATAACAACACGCTCTATCACGGAGGGACCGGCCAGGGGTACGGGGGGAGGAGTTACGCACCACCCAGTGTTGCCAGCAATGGAAACTATCAGGTAAGATAACAATCAATCAGTCGTTTATTTTTTGCAAGCATAATGAGTTGTCATCATATACCTAATCTTTTCCCAACTATGTTGAGGTCGGATTCCAGTCTTACCGGATGCATCTGAATACCAGTATTTTTACCAGGATGTCACATATCTTTGAATTTTTGGTTCTAGGACATGCCGGTTTCCTCACGATGTTTTCATTCACGTTTTCAGAGCAGAGGAGATGATTTATTTTACACAGAGTAAAGCGCTTGCTTGGATTCGAACCTACGACCCACACTCGTCAAGTCGTGGCCGTTAATTCCTTTGCTCATAATTAAAACAATAAATGAAGCAACACAATTATCCGCTCTGTAGCTTCCATACATAAGAAACGCCACATTTTTCATACATTATGTATGGAATGTCTGGTCGGATTGCGAAGTCTGTCCGTCTGCGGTAGGATGCTCGCTTCACTGGGCAAATGTATCATACGCGTATGTGTAAAGAAATATAATCACGCTATTTCTTATCGTTGTAAGTATATAGTGATGTATCAATCTTCTTTTCAATTCGATAGAATTATAATTAGTCAGAGAAATGAATAGTAAAGCAGAATGCCTGCTAATTTAAAGTGCCCGTATCTTCAAATCACAAGTTTTTCTTTGACAGTCTTTGACTACAACACGGCAAATTGAAGAAGTGTTTCAATTTGTTCAACAACCCTGGTTGACCTGAATTAGTTTCAAAGTTCTCTTATGGCGATGTTCACCTCCAAATATTCGTATATGGGAAACGTGACACTTTAGGGTACCATATTACAGAACATTTTTCTCTTACCCATATTATGCTACTTTCAACGTGAGCGGAAAGATATGAAAAAAAAAACAAAAAAAATGACGCCGGGTAGATATGCCAGCTTCCACAGGTACAAAAATGTTCGAACCCCTGAGTAGGGTCCAATAGATGGCCACGTTAGTCGCAGCGTCGGTAGGGTGTTTTATTAAGTTCTCAGATATGCAGGTGTAGGGATACTTTGGACATTGCAACATATGGGGTCATGGCTTGATCAGGATCAATGATAAAATGTTGTACCTACTTAGTCAAATAAAAAGCTTTAATAATTATAAAACTTTTCTTACGATTCATGAAATTCCCACACATGAAAAAATCTGCGAATCGACAATTTTCTCGCAGGCTGCTATTCGAAAATCTATATGAATCCTACCTACAAAATTTCTTTAGACTTAGCTAAGGACTGGCCTTTCTAGGAAGTTTCCTCAAGTGAGCTTTCTTTCTGTTTACCTACTGCGCCGTCTCTATTTTCCTCTCTGTAGATTTAACTAGCGGCGTTATGTTGCTGAAGCCTTCGACATGAAACATTGCGCCCCAATAATGACTCATCCAATTACACAATCAGCCAACAAAGGTCCCACTGCTGGGACACAGGCCTCCTCTCAGTGAGAGCGACCACTGGGCCGTAATCCACCGCGCGGGCCCAGTGCGGGTAAGTAGATGTCACATCCACTAATCAACTCAGCCTATCGCAGTCCACTGCTGGACATAGGCCTCTCCCAGACTGCGCCACAACACCCTGTCCTCCGCCTTCCGCATCCAGTCTACCGCAGCTATCTTCTTTAGGTCGTCCGTCCATCTAGCTGGGGGGCGTCACACACTGATGTCACATTTCTTTGAATTTTTGGTTAGGACATGCCGCTTTCCTCACGATGTTTTCCTTCACCGTTTTCAGAGCAGTGGTGATGAAATAATTTCCACAAAGTAAAGCGTCGGGTTCGAACCTACGACCTAAAACGCGTAAGTCGCGGGCCGTTGACTCATCGTCGTCCTCCAATTAATAAGAACAAATAAAACTTTCCCTTCTTAACAACACAACCACCGACTTATTTTATCTTCCTTTTTATCACAAGAAATCAGAAATCTTAATCACTCATAAAAATATCGAAAGTCGGCCAAAAATTTTAACAATAAACATTTTATTGAAGCAAAGAAATGATCCAGATTCGTAAGTTTTACACACGTAAGCGAATGACTTCGATCTACATAACTATAGCTCGTCATGTAGGCACGGTTGCACGGCCATGTAGCCAAAGATTGTAATTATTTAATGTGGAGCACCCGATGTTGATCGTCCACTTAAAACATAACGGTTAAGGCGACGTTTCTGGGCCGAAAATAAAGATACAATAATAATTTTAAAGATTGTTTATTTGTACTGTATCTCATGATTTTGGAGTTACGGAGATTGATCATGAATAAAATTCAAATTCAAGTTTAATTTGTTTATTGTGGTGTACACAGGTAAAATTGTGTTACAATTTATAAAGTGAAGTACATCTATGACCCGCCTTTAGGCATACAATAATTTAAAGACTTGTAACATTATATTAGTAGTCAACAATTTAGTATTAATTAATATATTAGTAAATAATAATAATAATAATTTAAAAAGATTCAATAATTTAATAGTAATTGATAGTCAATAATTTGTTAATATTTTAAACAATAGGCAATAATTTAATAATAATTATTTAATATGGTGATTACTAACAGCTAAAATGTAAAATATAAAAAAAAATTAACTATTCTGTAAACACACTGTGAAAACTTAGGTGAAGTATGACGGTTGTAATCAGGGCGAGGAGGATATTTGTCGTGCTGATGCTGTAATAGCCTGCTCGGTTGTCGCACCATTTTTCCCATTGCCAGCAGCCGTCTGAACGATGATCGTCTCTTCTTTCGTTTGAGTAGATTGACATATGATTTACAACACAAAACCAGTCATTTTGTAATATTGTCCGAATTTATATTTTTTTAAATTTTTTTTTGTAACTGTACAAATTTCACTTACTATGTGACCTTGAGTGGCAGGGTCGCCATGAAGTGGCGTGATAAATGAAAGACATCCGCTCTAGCTAACGTCTCGATTTATTGTGTTCACACAGATTGAGCGTACATGATCTTGATATATTGCTTACTTGGCTAATCTTAAAAAAGGTGTGGTTACACATTCATGATAATACTAATTATACCTACTTACATACACTACAGTCAATATTGTCAAGCCCGAGCACCAAACGGTCTCTTCAAAAATCTCACCATGAAAACTTAGGTGAAGTGAACTAGAAGTGAGCTGTAATTTCACATGAAGCTTGAGATCGACACTGTTGACAGCTGAGATGAGCAAGGTGAGTTTTTTTAATCCCAGAGACTAATCTGACATTTAAGTCTTTCGTGTTTGTGTGTTTTTAATAACAGAAGTTTGACATTACACCTGTCAGATTAGTGTCTGGGATTAAAAAACGAACTTTAGTAGTGGAATTATATCTAAAGTCTAATAGAGTTTTCGTCGGTCTAGCAATTCCGGACACGTTGCCAAATTGACGGTGTTGCCATCAATTTGAGCTTCAAAAACATTTTATTTTTGTCGTTACATACGACTGCTGAATTATATAAAAAGCTTGCAACGGCAGTTTTAGATATAGATTACTTTACATCTTTATCTCATCTTGTTGGGTTCGGCTGCCAGTCCAGCCAGATGCAACTAAATACTGACCATCTTGATAATATTATCAGTCACGACCCCTGTGATACTATTCCAACCAATCATAAAAATTCTAACCCAAAAACACAAGACCCGGTACTTGACGCATCTCCGTAACAAAACACAAATAGACAACAACCCCACAAATAACTATTAATTCCAATTCCCAAAACACTAATTGCTTAAGCACAAAACGAAATAATTCGGGCAGGCCTTTGTCCAGCAGAGATCGATACACACCTTAACAGCCCTTTCTCTGTGGGACACAAATGATAATGGCGTGCCTAATTGCGGCCGTTCGTTTCGACACGATCCAATTTCCAGCAGTTGGGCAATGTGTAATGTTTTTGGCGAAATGTGGATCCGGAATTGTATTGAGGCTGTTAATGATGGGTAGTTGGTGAATATGTGATAAGTGCATGGCAGGAAAGGACATTTAAGTTTAACGAACTAGATTGGTGTGTGTATTTTATGCCTGTTTATTTACCTACAGCAAGACTTCATAACCATGGTGTTGGATTAAGTGGTGTCGGCCCCGGCTTACGAGTTGTAGGTCGTGATTTCAAAGCCATGCAGGCACTTTAACATTGCACTGAAAAGGGTGAAGGAAAACATCGTGAGGAAACCGGCATGTCTTAGAGCCAAATATTCGAAGATATGTGACATCTACCAAACCGCACTGGGCCGCGTGGTGGATTGCGGCCCAGTCTCTCACAGACAGGAGGCCTGAGTCCCAGCAGTGATAACATTATAGGCTAATTGTGCTAGGTTAGGTAGCTCCTTGCAAAGGATTTCGTCTAGGACAGTTTTCTTACTATATCTATAATAATATTGAGAACTCCCCTAGGCTAAATCTTTCGATATCGATATGTTCCACTAAGCACCATTACTGAAATCCGGTTTGAAAAGGTGCTTCTGAATCTGAAATGACTACAAACACATGAGACTTCTCCTTTTTTTTCTATCATCGGCAATCGACTTGATTTGCAAGTACCCACAAAGTGGCAATAACGATTTTCCAACAAGTCAGATAGGTACCCTTCCATTGGTTATTTTTACTGTAATGTTCAAACGCATCATAAATTCCCAATGGCTACTGGGTCCGCAGACAGGTGTAACTTGGAGCTCTGCCAATACCTTCAGCACTTAATTGCGCATGGTTTCTGACAGTGGCCATTTATTTCCGATTTATATTTTATCCTATTTCCTCATCGTTAGATAGAGTTGTATGAGTGGACACTATTTTTCCGATGGTAGAATTAATTTCCATCGGATCACCATACTTAATACCTTGGGTTAGAATCTGCAAATAAATATTATGGTATATACCGGTTCAAATTAAATTAGCTAGCTAAACTCTGCAGACGTGATGGGTACCGACATCTCAACATGATGAAACATAAATTAATTAATTTGATGTTTTTTTTAACCGACTTCAAAAAGGAGGAGGTTATCAATTCGGATGTTTATATTGTATGTTCGGGCATAACTCCGTCATATATGGACGGATTTGCACAATTTTTTTTTGTTCGATAAAGGTTTAAATGGGACCATTTCGGAATCGAAATGGTCCCATTTAAATTTCGTAAAGATCTGGTGATGAGTTTCGGAGACAGACAACGGAACTCTTCAACAAATACCAGTAAAACAACCGCGATTGCTGCTATCGCATATGTATGCATTGTTTACGCAATCGCACAACATAACATCACGTCTTTACCCTATAAACGCAGGTGCAGCTTCCTGTCACTGATGTTTACATAGCAATTAGTGTTGTATGAATTTTTTGTAGTTATAACTAAAAAGTGAAAAATAAAAACTTTTTTATAAAAATAAAAACAATTGACTTCCAAAAAAACACTACAAAGTGAAAAATTACTTTAATTTCGGAAGTCGGTGTCAAAAAACGAAAATGTGGAACCAACGACACCGACTTCCGAAATTAAAGTTATTTTTCACTTTGTAATTTTTTTTTTGGAAGTCAGTTTTAGCAGCTACAGTCCGGCCGTCGAGAGAATGAGTTCCTGACACCTGTCAGTGCCACAATTCTTGTAGCTAATAAAAATCAAATACACAAAACACGTATTCGTTTGTATGAAACTAACAGGTGTCAAAACGCATTCTCTCGTCGGCCTCACTTTTAGTATAATAAAATTATTTGTTATTTCTGGGGGCCAAGGTACAAAGTCTAGCCATCAAAGCTCTGTAATTCACGAATTTCAAAGTCCACACTGCATTCACTGCATAAATCGTTTACAGTAGCACTCAAAATTAAGACCACATTGAATGCAACAGTAGACTATATTATACTGAACAGAAATACCTATATAACTAGTATAATAATCAAGCCGTCTACGTCTGCAGGGTGGAAATGGGGCTGCACCTACCCAAACAGTGACAAAGCTGCCTACCTAAGTACTCAAAAAGAATTAAGTATTTACTTTGGAACTCTCCGACCAAATGAAGCAAGTTCATTTGCATTTACAAGTTAACTAAGATGTCCAATCAATCAAACCGCAATAGATGAAGAAATATTTGTATTTTTGCAGCAAATGACAGCGAAAGTGCAGTTTGGCGGCATCCCCACGATCAATGACCTCAAGCGGCAGGACAAGACGGAGCGGGAAGTGCGGCGGACACACTAGCGACATCTAGACTCAGGTGAGGGAAATGTAGCTTTGGTTTGTTAATGACAGATGGCGTTAGTTGTATGTAGATATCTAAAGCTTTCACTAGATTGGCTTAGCAGTACTAGATGGCGCTTCTAGTAAATAATAATAATGAATAAGTTTTACGTGGGTTGGTAGATGTCAGATGTCTTCGAATTGTTGGTTCTAGGACAAGCCGCTTTCCTCACGAAGTTTTCCTTCACCGTTTTGAGAGCAGTGGTGATAAAATAATTTACACAAAGTAAAACACCTGTCTGGGTGCGAACCTACGACCTACAACTCGTAAGTCGCGGCTGTTGCCACTGGGCCACCACTGCTCTCTATTTTATGTTTCTCTCTATGTTAGGTTATGTTATCTATATTGGTTGCGGAAGTATCGTTCGTTCCCGCAACCCCCGGCGTAGGTGAGAGAGGGAACACCGGGGTGGTTTTTAGTCAGTAAGAGTCTGACAGACCCCGCCGCCGCGCCGCCCACCTCAGGGCGGCGGACATCCATGAGGATTTTCCACCCCGAAACAAAAAAAAAATATGTTATCTATGTTAATGGTTAAATAACCTATTCGAATTGACATGGATTTAGTATGATTAATACACTAGGTAAATTTGGAATTTGGTCCTTGAGTCCGAAACTAAAGGGTCTTGTTGTTAGTGATAGCCGAGGATGAAACTGTTATAAGTAATATTATATTGTAAAAACCTACACCTTCCGTACGCAAAATACGCGCATTGACGTGGAGTTGCGGACACCAGCCCGTGTTACCTATTACCTAACCTACACCTTAAAATGTGTATCTATGTGCAAAAAGATAATAGTATTTCTTTTTTTTTATAATTTCAGGAGCTGATTATGTGATAAGAAGAAATTATTGGAAGCTAAGGAGTGATCTCGGAAGACAGAGTTTATGTCCATAATAAATATTTTATATACATTTTTATAATACGATTAAGAAAAGATACATGTTTATACGTAACACTGATTTTAGAATAAAACTTTGAATTCGTAATTTAATACAGTGACATCTATTGAGCGTTTCACCGATCTAAATTTCGTGTTACATATAAAAGTAATTATTATTTAAATTTTAGATAGATTTTAAAAGAGATTATGTAAAATTTAAAGAGTACCAACTGAAGCCATGAGAAATTTAATGTTTCCTATATTCACCGCCTCCTTGTGAAATTTTATACAAATTTTAATAAATGTTTTATATTTTTCTAACTTCTTCAGGTTTTAACAAATTCCTGCGCTATAAAAATTTGACTTTCACTTAGAATAAGTTTCCTGATTCTGAAAAGAAAAAAACAGTTATAACAGATTTTATTTATTTGTAACTTTGACAGTTTTCCCGCATCTTATTTGTTAAAGTTAAAAATTATACTGTCAAGACTGGAGGCTATACGAAAACAAATTAGGATGCACAGACTTACTTTCAAAAAAAAAAAGCTAAATCATAGACAAACTTAGGTAGACTTAATTTTAAATTTAGTTAATAACAACGACAACACTTATCTGTGATCTGTTGTTTTTTTAGAGATTTTATTAATGTATTAAAAACTTAATTTTAGATTTTATTTTTGTACTAACCAATTAAACACATTTAAAATTGACGCAAGCACGGACTTTTCTTAATAAGTAGAAATATTTAGTACAAAAGAAGTTTTTACAAAAAACTGATACGGAAGGCAGATTCTAAGCTTTTCTACGACGGCTAGACAGACGTCACTCTTTCTTACTACACAATCCTTTATTACATACATAAGCATAACCAGCCTAGAACGTCCCCACTGGTGGGAGACACGCCTCTTCTCTGTGAGAGTGAGTGGGCAGAAATCGACCATGCGGGTTGATAGATGTCACATGTCTCCGATTTGTATTGGTTCTAGGACATGTCAGTTTCCTCACCGTTCTAAGAGCAGTGGTGATGAAATAATTTACACAAAGTAAAGCGTCTGTCTGGGTTCAAACCTACGACCTACAGCTCGTAAGTCGCTCCGTTACCATTGAACCACCACTGTTCTCAAAAAATAATTAAGTGGTACAGGGTTTTTACAAAAAACTGACACGGAATTCAGATTTTATGCTCTTCGACGACATCTTGTCAGTGGCGACATCTATTCTAGATGTCGCCACTGACAAGATGTCGCCTTTATTATATACAGTGAGTAAAAAAGACCCATCAAAGTAACATTGTGCAAAAATATTTTTTGGGAAACGACTTTTATTTTTGGTAGCAAGCAACACATTGTGCTTTTGGATTCATGCAACGGTACAGAGGCCGTGAGGGTATTTAAAGCTAAGTTATAACATTTCAAAGTTGTTTGCGTAAAAAAAAAAGTTGGAACTTTGACCTTCAAAATATCCGTGACCAGAAGGTTCCCAAGTATGGTCCAGTATGTAAATTGACGGGCAACAAATGACTCTCGGCCTCGTTAAGCGTATTTGTCCACGCTTTACATTCAGTCCAGTGAGATAAAAGGTACAAGCCTAACATCCCCGTGGTGGATTTCATGAAGCTAGAACAGCCGGTCGATTCTGGAAAAATCTCACCGTGATAACTAAGGTGAAGTGAGCTTACAGTGAGGTGAGTCATGCTGATGCTAGGGATTGACACTATTGGCGACTCGACTCACTCAACGCTCACTTCACCCAAGTTATCACGGTGAGATGGTTACAGAATCGCACGGCAGCTATCGGCATGACAAATAGTTGCCTTCTTTTATCTAAAATAATATAATAAAGAGAAAAGATTTGTTTTTTTTGTGTGTTTCTTTGCTACGCTTGTGCGCTATAATAGCTGAACGGATTTGGATAAAATAGGCACATAGATAGACAATAACATGGTTCTAGGACATAGGATAATTTTTATCCCGATATTCCTACGGAATCGATGGTTATACGGGTGAAACCTCGGGGCGCAGCTAGTGGAAAATATATTTAGGACGGACCATTTTTAGAAGCTTAAATACTAAGTAGACTTTTAAAATACAATGTGGGGACATTAATGTAAACTATGTTGGTATATCTAATGTCGTTCTCAGTCTGCATCCAAAAAACCAATCAAATACGTCCAATTATAGTTTGATCACTATCTATGATCTGCAAAATCCATAGGCAGCCGATCAATTTGATAGCTAAATTTTATTTGGGTATTGTATTACCCAGTAACTGGGTTGTGGAGGTCAGATAGGCAGTCGCTCCATGTAAAATACTGGTATTCAGTTGCAATCGTTTAGACTGGAAGCCAACCCCAACATAGTTGGTAAAAGGCTAGGCAGATGATGACAGTTATGCAGTTTTAGTTGATATTTTCAAAATACTTCTATGCACTAGTATGGCTAGTACTTATTTTCATTTAGTGTCGTACTGTTGTTTCCATCTTTTTATATAGTGCCATTCAATTGCATTATCTCAGCCAGAGGCGAAGTTAAAATGTCTAAGGTGACAAAAATTCCCATCAAACCTAGCCAGCAAATCTCCTTGGCAACACAAATAGTAACAGCACACGAAATAATTGTTAAAAACTTACAAAACACAAAAAGATGGCAGCTGAAGTGTGACTAATTCCCATTAGTTGCGGCTAAACTATTTAAAAAGCAATACTTGCCCGTCAAATTAAACTCAGTTGGATATCAAACACTATTTGGTATTTTTTGCACAACTAATAAATCAAATTGATAGAAGTCGCATCCTTTAACATTTATCACTTTTAGTAAGAAATCAAAACACAAAGCTAACAGCAGTAATTCAATCCACGTGAAAATAAAAGTATTCAAATGTAATCCAAAATTATGAAACGACACTTTTTTTTTCCTTTTTTTTATCCAACACTTCGAACAGGCCAAAGTATGTGATAAGGTTTTTTGTGTTCAAGATTTTTTTTACTTCATGAAACTAATTTGTGTGGTTTAGGAGATTTAGATTTCTGTAAGCACTTTCCCAGTGGTTGTTTTATACTTCTCGGTCGTGAGTGTATAACAAAAACAAATTATTTATTAAATCCGTGCTTAGCCTACTTGACCAAAATTAAATCTCTATTTTGCAGCACAGACTAGAATACCAATTCATCAAAACTATAAAAGAAATATATACTAGAAATAGATATAATGAAACGTGATTTACAGATTGAAAACAAGATTGATTGAATCTTGAAAATAATGTTACTTCTTTGAAATCCAGACAGCATAGCTACTGCCACCTAGGGGTGACTCATAGCATTGTTATATAGTAGTGAAAACACATCTAGATCAGACATTGAACTTTTAATGAAGAATTATTTATTAATTGACTGAGTGTCTCGTTGATCTAGTGGTCACAAGCGCAAGCTGGGCATGAGGTCCTGGGTTCGATTCCGAGGTCGGGCAACGTGATATTGGGATTTTAGTAGCAGCGCGGAGCCCGGATTTGTTTGAAATTAGTCAGCACCTGACGTATATTGACGTATTTTCAGTAGTCAATTTTTTAATCACGTCTAAACTTGTCTATGGAGTATCTTAATTTGACAGGACTAAACTTATATTTATCTTTTGTCCTTTTCGTAATGAAATAGAAAGAAAAAGATGCACTGAACTTAGATTTAGTTTAGTTTGTGAACAAGGTAATCGGAGCCAATATAACGCTAAACGGATTTTTAAACATAATTTATGTTTTTACCATCTTCAAAAAACTGATCGAAATAATTTAACGATGTTTTAAATTCGTTTAGCGCTAAATGCATTTAGTGATTTGTGGCGCGAGTGGGCCTTAGGTTGCGTCCTAACCAAAAGCGATCGTCGTGCGAGAACGCAATCGTTGCGCTCTCATAAATGAATATGACATAGACAATTAGACAAATCAAGTCGCGTTGGTACGTGAAAATTCATACAAACGATCACGTGCTCGCGCGACTATCGCTTTTGGTTAGAACGCGGGATTAGTATTTCTTTTGAAAAGTCTGTGTCTACGGCTATTATTAAGATGACATTCAAAAACACTAAAAAAAAGGTTTAAGTACGATGTCGGGTAATGTTGGTAGAGAGTTTTTGTCCGTTGTGCAAATACAACAAGTGAAAAACACTTAATATAGAATGATTATAATTAGATTAATTCTAACAATTTTTGACCGGACTGAAACATTAAATACTCACGCCAAGTATATATTTTTGAGGACTAAACTGTAAAGCCAGTGTTTTAGCGAGAATATTTTTAATTTTGTATTTAACAGTAAAATACAAATTACACTAAAATCTTGTTTATGAATGTTTGTTTTATTTTTAACTGATAGCAAAACCCTTGAGAATGCAGTGCTCTGTGAAGAAAAGGGTTAAAATACAAAACATACAAGTCAAAAACTATTATATTAATATACTACTATAATGTACACATTTCAAAATTTGAGTGTACCACAAAAAAAAAATAGGCACATGAGATATTTCAGCTTTGTCTGTGTGATGGCAACGCATCCGCCTCTGGTATTGCTCACGTCCATAAACAGCATTGTCCACTTACCAGAAGGTCGGAATACTTGTTTGACACCAAAAAAAATAAAAATCTTCCTTATTTATTTATTTATCCTCACACTGGAACGCCATTCAGCAATTACACCAACGGAGCAAAAAATCATTTCATGTGCTGGTTTCCATCCATCCTGTGCGCTGTGGACATCGAACGGGCGGCGATGGATCATGCACGCTCACGCATCCTCAAGACATTAATTTTTTTTTCTTATATCAAAACCCTGCTGATGACGATCGACCACCATAACATTACATCATAAATTTGCAACAAAACTAAACAGGTTAGGGTCATCTCTACTTACCCACGTCACGTACTGTCATACACGTTGCGCATGCGCACCTTGGCTGTTAATAGCATACGTTGTGCACATATCAAAAGTACCTATACTGTTTGGTTTGATGATTAGGAAAGTCTGTAAACCTTTATGACCCAGGTCGAAAGGTGGCTGGGACAGACTGGGTGTGAAAGGCGAGTAAGTGCGAGTATAGGGTTTTGTGGTGCAGCCTGGGAGAGGCCTATGTCCTGTCCAGCAGTGGCCAGCGATATGCTCCATTGTTTTTCTTGAGTACATCAGAAGTTTCTTGTCCGTTCTTCTCCATAGGAACCTACTACGCTTTGGAATGGGCTGACCTTGACAATTCAAAAGTGCCTGTAATTGGTTTATTTGAAATAAATGCTTTGAGTTTGGGTTCAGCCGATTTGCTAGAAAATATATTTATGAAGACAGCAGTAACTTCAAAGGGACTTTTTTTTTGTCAAAGCTCGCATTCTTTTGTCAAAAGCTCGATTTTTTTAAAAATTTTGAATCATTGAACACAGACATTTTGTTTATATTTATATTATTGGGTGACGTTAGACATGTGACTTCCACCAACTCGCACTGGGGCCTCGTGATGGATTATATCCACTACCTCTCATAGAGAAAAGATCTGTGTCCCAGCAGTGGGAATGTTGCAGGCTGTTTAAGCTATTAATATATAGGTACTTCTCAATACCTCAAAATACAGATGTCATCCAACGTCCGTGTATAAAGGTAGTTGAGATGAACTATACAGAGTCAAATTAAATTAGCTAGCGGAACTCCCCAGACGTGATGGATGACTAAATACGACAAAAGGAAAAAAAAACGACTCATCGCTTTATTTTTATGGGTCAAAGACTTGAAATTTCAGTTTCAAAATCAGTTTTTTTTGGGTAATTGACCACAAACGTGACGGGTATCGATATCTAAACACGATAAAACAATAAAGAAAAACAAACATCAAATCTTTTTTTTTTTCTTTGTTTTATTGTGTATGTTAAAGTCCCATGTAACAGAAGGCGAGACTATTGCCATCAACGGGGCACAAATCCAGACTCCGCGCTGCTACAGAGAAATTACAGACGGAAGAACTCTTTGCCCGAACCGGGAACGGAACCCACAACCTCCTTCTCCGCAATAGCGCTTGCGACAACTAGACCAACGAGGGCAGTCAAAGATTTTTCCCACGAAATAAAAAGGTTTCTGACCGCTGTGACAGACATAGGTATTCGTATGACAAATGACTGTCCCGACAAAATTACCATTTTACCGTTCCACACGCAAACTAATCTCGGTCCAAAATTCTCAGACAATTTGTGACAATAGCTTTGTTTTTTTTTTAATATTGTTTTTTTATTGAAGCAAAGGTCTTTAACCGTTGGGCTAAATCGCTTATGTACGGATTGTGATATACACCGAATGATTTGCCTAAGGCGCTTTTGACTCGATTGCACCGAAGCGAGCGATAGAACATGCGAATCATATTTACTTGATCTTTTCATTTTCGTTTATACGCCTCATTGGACTGGTGTTTGCTAGCGCTACTGCCTAAGTAGTGTGAGGTCCTGGATTCAATTTCCGGGTTGGGCTAAGTATTATTAAGTTTTTCTATCTGAGAATTTCTCAGTAACGGTGGTGGCCCAGTGGTAACGGTCGCGAATTACGAGCTGTAGACCGTAGGTTCGAAGCCAGACAGGCGCTTTACTTTGTGTAAATAATTTCATCACCACTGCTCTTAAAACGGTGAAGGAAAACATCGTGAGGAAACCGGCATGTTCTAGATCAAAAAAATCGAAGACATGTGACATCTACCAAAACGGACTGTGCCCGCGTCGTGGATTACGGCCCACTCCTTCTCACTGAGAGGAGGCCTGTGTCCCAGCTGTGGGGACATTATGGGCTGTTTATGCTATGCCCGGAGTCTGGATTTGTGCCCCATTGATAGCAAAAGGTTCGCCCCCTATAACATGGCACTTAAACATTAGTGACGAAATGTGGGGGTACTATAAATACACTACTGCCTAACCATTTGTTTCGGGGAATCACCTGTATTCCTGTATTGTATTCCTGCACTGTATTGGTATGTTTATTGTCAAAAATATTTGGTACGACGAAGGTATTCTTCAGTGTTCAAATGATCGTTAGCACAACCGCCGAACATCTGAGGTCGAACGTCTCAAGTCGAACGTCTGAGGTTCGATTTTCGACCCGCATAAGTCCTTTGAGCTTTTCAGAAACCTTAAAAAGAGAAAGCAGCCGTGCGATTCTGTAACCATCTCACAGTGATAGCTTGGGTGAAGTGAGCGTGAAGTGAGCTGTCATTCGCTAGGGACTAACACTATTAAGTGCTCACTTCACTTATGATTTCACGGTGAGATTTTTACAGAATCGACCGGCTGTATTTACAATATGCAATTAAGGTATATTTTCTGCAAATAAATTATTCTTATTCTGAGTATAGTAAGCATCCAACTTTCTTGACTGCTCTGAAGTGCGCTATTCACTGCGCAGTACCCCACCCCTCACCCCCGCTGACACATGAATTCGATACTGCGCAGCGCCTCGCCTCGTAATCCGAGCCGCCATAAAGTTTGTATCGAGCTGTACGAAGGTATCCAATGGTTCACTTCGAACCAGATGAATAGCTATGTTCCCCAGAAAGGAAGTATCCTTTTATGAGGATAACTTTGTTCAATAAAAGCACAAGAAATACGTTTAAACTATAATTATCTATTTAGTCAGAATCAAAACGACAAAACAGCGTAAACCGAAGATTTCAGTTTAAAACATGTTGTTATTGTTACAGGATCTAAAAAATACCAATAAAAATCTGCACACAAAAATCACCACAGCGCTTAGTAAACTTTATTAGATTTCTTTCTTTCGCACCCAATTCGCCGAAATGACATCACCAATTCACCAAGAAAACACCACAAAAAAGGCAGGTATCGATTTCTTGCGAATAAAACAAGTATCGACCGATATAACAATACTTAACGGGCGCGTCAATTAAAGTAACGTTTTTGATCGCAAAAAATTGGCCAAGTGATCTTTGATACTGGGGCTTGGATTCCGTCGAGATTCGAGAATCTATAGTTTGTGTTGGGTTACGAAATCCTTTCTAGATTTTATGGGAAAAAAACAGGACTCTAGTTGATCTGCAGATCATGTATGAGATCTGAAGACAGTTGACCAGATCGAGAAACGTGTCTTCAGCGAGGTAATTACGTATCACATTAACAGCTTTGATTTTGACAGTTCAACAACATTCATCACGTTATTTACGTTGTTGAGCAGACAAATGTTTCGAACATATGAAGCAATGCATTAACAATTTCCTTCAAAATGATTCAGATTATGCTTAATAGTTTATTACGCCATTAGGGTGCAGGTCCATTTATCAGAAACAAAATTATAGCAAAACCCAAGGTGGTGAGTAAACGGGTAACAGCAGCCAAGCTTACTTCTTTTTTGCCTCTCTTTTTCTTACCGCCTAGGGGCACTAAGTTCGGGACAGTTATACTGAATGCTGCAACTCGTCACGATATTGAAGCAAAAACTCGAGCTGCATACTTATAACATCACGATTCTATTTCCACTTGCCTTGGATTGCAGGTGAATTGGTGCCTACAAAAGGAGAGTTATGTCATCACGAATGGAAGATTTTTCTTCAGTTTCAGTAGTTCTTACAAATCTGGCAGGAATTTATGAGCGCCGGAAACCGCACGCTCAAAACGTGCAACTCATCAAATTATGTTTTTTGCATCTATCTCCAAAATCTACATCAATATAAATATTTCGGCTAAAGTACACATAATATCAATAACAGGATAATTTTAACGGAATCTTAAAAAACGTAACGCAACGGTGTGAGCGAGCCAAAAAAGCTCATTTTGCCACAAAACGAGCAAGCGGACGTGAGACGAGATCATCGCTCGATGCGAGGTCTTGTAACTGTACTTTAATCATTCCAGCCTCCCGACGTTATGTAACAGCTAGTCCAATGGCGCTTGGCTGAACCACAACACGCGCCTGGATCACAACGCGAATTAAAAAAAAAACAAGGATTTTTAATCTGTCGCAGTCAAACTGTCAAAATTTGGCGGGAGTGGAGTTGTTTTCTGTGATTTTTTGGTTTAAGAACAGGATTTGAATTTACTGTGAATTATGGAAGTTTTAAGGTTTGTATTTTACTTTATTTTAAATTATGAATAATTTTTAGACAGCCGTCACGTAAGCCGTATCAGTTCGGCGGCCATTGTCTTTTATGTATATTGTGACAATTGAAGACTTAACTATAACGTTATGTCAATAATAACAGTGAGTTACGCAAAAATAGTGATCTACCCTCAATTTTGTCCATTATGAAAAGCTGTGTTACATTATAAAGTGTGTGGCATATCGTGTTATCTGCTATTCTGTTTCATGTTCTTATCTCCATATTTATAAAACATTGAAGAGACGATCTGCTATATATTTACCTACGCTTAAAGTTATATCCGATTACTTACAAACTAATAGCTACAATTAAATTAAATCAAACCTCCATCCATCACGTAATAACTTAAAATTAAATCGTTTAACAAAAACTATAATAACATTCATGTGACATGACTAGCAATACTCGCAATTTGTCAAGCAGTCATCCGTGGTCCGACAAAAGACTATCCACTTTACCTTGTAGTAGTTAAGCTTCAATTCAGCTTGGACTAGATGCTTTTTCTCAGTACCTGCATCTTCGTGTATCAGTAATAGAGCGGTAACTCTTAGCGGTCATAGCTACTGCAATGCTAATGAGATTATATCAGTGTTCGTGTAAATCATCGCGACGGTTTTTGTTCGTTCGTGTTCGAGAGTAAATGACAACAGCTGCACGGATCGATCGAAGATTAACGTTCGCTTGCCGCGGTTCGTGGATGGGTGACCATCCATTACGTATAGAGACCCTTCCATGCCTTAGACCCGACTGTCATTACTATGCCAAAACGACACATGCCGAAAAAAAAATTCTTTAAGTTTCAATATCATCACAAAAAGTGGACTTCTCTTGTATCAGCTTGCACTACGAGTATTTACAGCTACACAGGAATTGGGCCATCACATGCAAAAAGAATTTGACAAATCCTGCTGATAGTTCCAGAGATAATATTCTGCGTTCAAAAAAACAAACTTTTCAGCTTTATTATCTACTAGCATTCGCCCGCAACTTCTTTTGCGTAGAATTCGGAATTCCCGCCGTTTAAAAATATTTTGCTTAAATAATGTGGTTAATGTAATTGGTTTATTTATATATGTATAGAAAGATAGATTAGGTAGGCTTAATACATTCGTGTCTGTGAAACCATGTAAATACAGATACAAAATTTCAACGCAATCGGTCAAGCCGTTTAGTAGTTGACATACCGACAGCAGCGCCGCCTATCGGGTCCAATTGTATTTTTAAAATAATCCAGGAAATCATCGAAATAGCCGTATAAAATTTCAACCCAATCGATTCAGCCGTTTAGAAGTTACGTGAAAAAGATAAGTACGGAAGGATAATTCATACTACCCGTTGTCCTATTACCCGTTTTCCCGTAGGAATGAAGCATTTTCTTGCGGGAAAAAGTAACCTATGTTCATCAGGGATAATGTCGGCTTCTAATGGCAAAACAATTTTTCAAATCACTCCAGTAGTTTCGGAGCCTATTCAATACAAACCATCAAATCTTTCCTCTTTATAATATAATAATAGATGTATATAAAATTCAGATTCAAATTCAGACTGATATATTATATCAGTCAGTCAGGACTCTGAATGGTTTATGCTGTGCGCTGGTCTTAGAGGCATGAAGTTTCTAGGGTGTCTTCTTTCTGAAGAGTACGTATCCACTAAGAAAGGGTTTTTCGAAATTCCACCCCTTAAAGGGTGAATGGGGGAGGGTGAAATTTCACGCGGAACGAAGTCGCGATCAGAAGGCTAGTGCATATACATTAGTGCCCGATGGTAGGTAGTAGACCAGATCAGGGTATGCCGGACGTAGATTTAAGTATCGCCAATCCTAAAGGCTATTTAAAACTGGTCCAAACATTTTAGTTAAAAAAAAAAACTTTAATATATGCGAGAACATAAGTTTCTCTCTTAAAGCAAGTTATTTTACATAACAAACGACACGCACAATACTTTCCTGTTTCCTGTGACACGGAACTTATACTAACTTAACTTGTAACTTATACTTATGTAAGTTATATGATTTCTCACTTGAAAGTAGATTGATGACAAATATACGGATATGTGATTATGTTATAGGAACATTGTTTTACGTAGACATGTACATAATCGTGATACAATCTCGGAAGATAGACTTTTATATGCCCGTTTTCACTAGCACTAAGTTACACCTTTAAATCCCTTTGTAAAATTTCTATATTTATGTCTGTAATCTATATGGTGTACATAATAAAGAGTATTCTATTCTATTCTATTCTATTCTATTCTATTCTATTCTAAAAAAGCAAAATTTTGTTTAGGCATTTAGATGTCGCCGAAAACGCGCCCCACTCTTATTTTTAATGCTTACAGTACAAGCGTGCAACAGGGGATTGTAGCCACCTTCACATACCAAGACCTCTACGTGCCTCGGAAAGCACGTTAAGCCGTTGCGTTGGTCCCGGCTGTCATTCATGAATCTTTTACAGTCGTTACAGGTCGAAAGTAGCCCGAAAGTCTGACAACCAGTCTTACCAAGGGGTATCGTATTACTCAGTAACTGGGCTGTGGAGGTCAGATAGGCAGTCGCTCCATGTAAAGTACTTGTATTCAGCTGCACCCGGTTAGACTGGAAGCCGACCCCAACATAGTAGAGAAAAGGCTAGGCAGATGATGAGTACAAGAGTGCGACATTCCGCTAGTATTTTAGTTTTGCGAATACACAGTAATTACTTATTAGTAGGTAATTAATGAGTATTGTCAAAACTAAAACACGTGCGGAATTAACTAGCGATTTAAAAATTTAAAAAAATAAATATATTCAACACTGAATAATTTTTCAACTGCTTAGATATTAAGTATGTATAAAACTGTATAACTACTTTAATTCATTTTTAGTTAAGTTCATACATGCTGTGTCTGTCGCATCATATTGTACACTTGTTGTCTATTTTAGCTTGTATTATTAGATTTAAAAGTGTAACAATCGTAGATAGACCAATAAATAAATAACCACAAACGATTAGGAAGAGAGCGGGGCGCGACTTCGTGGATGGCACTATATCTAAGGTAGCATATTAGACCAAAACATGAGTGTATACACATGGCATGCCAGATGTTACATTAAATTGAATCATAGTCAGTCAAGTCCGTTTGTTTGTTACATTTTCACGCTTAATCCACTGAACCGATCATCATTAAATTTTGCATAAATGTTATCAGGTGTACAGAAAAGGCGACGGAAGGAACACGGGTGGGTTTTAATCAGTAAGAGTCTGACATGCCCTCCAGCTCCGCCTAGAGCGGGAGAAGTTACTCGAAAATGACGCCCCAAACAAAAAAAAGGGTGCAGAAAAGGGTACCTGTACATGGGTAGCTTTCATTCAGACAAAAAACTTTTCCCGAGGAAAAGAACAATAACTTTCGACGGTCACAATTGAGGAGCGTCGGAACAAAAACCGATATGTCTTAATTAAGACATTATTTTTTTTAATTTTTTTTTCTGTTACAAAATGTTTAATTATACACCCTTCAGGAAAGAAATCAATTAAAAAACAGTTACATCCATCTTAAAAAAAATATCAAAATACTGTGGTCAAATCAAACCCGACAAATACATTTTTAAATTCAACATGTTCTTGTTGTTGGATTAAAAACCGATAATTCTTATTAAGTTTTACACAATTCAACAATGGTCGGTCCAAATTCAATTCAGTTCAATACCGACATATCCATTTCGGTATCGTCAAAAACCGATATATCCAAATGATCGCGTCAAAAACCGATATATCCATACTTGTCCGCCAAGTATCTCCCTAAATTAAGTATCTACCCTCCGTCAAGTTTCACACATCAATCGATGTCACTTTAACTGCAAATTGACATGCTATAATTTTCCACTTTTGTAACATTAAAAAACTTACAAGCTTTTTTTTAATTTGTGAAAAATATGGTAAATTCGATATATCGGTTTTCGTTCCGACGCTCCTCAATTGCTTTAGGACGCTATATGGCGCTACGTGTCTTTCGAATCATGATTGAAATATGACCCAACTTTCTGAGCAGTATTCTAACAAAAAGTACTAGGCTTGCATGAATTCACTACAGTATTTCAAACATTAGTATTATGCTTTTAATAAGATTCGGATGAAATTTGGCACACAGATAGTTTATTATAACCTGGGTTACCACATAGGATACTTTTATATCCCGGTAGGTATACGTTTCCGTGGGATAATTTCCGAACTCCAAGCGGGCGAAACCGCGGGCGAAAGATAGTGTATAATAAAATAGCCAAAACAAACACTAAAATAACATCAGCCTATAATAGTTCCACTCAATGGCATTGCAAAGACTTCTTCTCATACAGAGAAGTAACGGTCATTGCTCATCAGTTACTTATCTACGATTTGCCCCTCGATTATTATTATATTATTGACATAATCAACCCATTTCAATGTTTTTTAATGAGTTGATTGCAATATGTGGTTAGCTAGTGACCTCGACGATTGATCATATTATTCTTACCTGAGCAACCGGCAGCAAGTTCGTCATGCTCCCTCAGATGTCACTGCTTGCGGTAGCGTCGGGGGTCGGGTTGCCTCCTTCCCTCAAATATGGCGAGGGGGGTAATGGCTGATCTTTGCGTTATGCTCGTGAACGGGTGCTGCTTGTGGTGACTGGTCGTCTTGCTGACCATGGTTTTATTATTGTTATAATTAGTAATAACTTGTTTATTTAGTTTCCTTCGATGGTCCTTGTTTATTATATGTGACTTCAAGCGACAGCTATGTAAACAGAACCCAGCATTGTATAAATATGTTAGCGGTCACGCCCTTCATACCTGGAGGCTTTTATTTAATTTTCCTTTATTAATTTTTGCTTGAGTACGAATAGTTTTTTATTGTATTTCTTGGTATATTGGCGTTGCTAGCTGACATATGGCAAATAATTTAATTTAGTGTCCTGTTTCTTGTAATGTTAATTACTTTGCATACCTTGTATTGTATTCAGTCAAGTATTTTCTAACTGAACAGACAGCTGTGTTGCTGGGGAGTTTGTTGCGCCACTTCTTCTTCCCAGCGAAAGCACTAGGAAGTGGTGAAGGGCGGGCGTTTTGGGGGACTGTCTTTTGTAATTTTGACGTTCGAAAAGTGCTGATTCTCAGCCTAGTTTGAATAAATGACTTTTGATTTTGATCGTTTTGATTTTCGCCTGTGTACATTTATGTGCTTGAAGTAATTAAATAAATAAATAAATTTGGAAATTCCCAAGTTCAAGTTCATGTTCACGATGTTTCCGTCAAAAATATTTCCGAAAACTATGGGATGGTTTTCATTTACAAGACAAGCATTTCCTTAATAATTCTGATGCAACAAAAAAATGGAATTTGAGACGACCTATATTTTTAAGTACCAAGCTAGCCGATCGATATCTGTTTAGTGAAATCGGACTTAAGGTTACACTAGTCAGTCATTCATTCATACTTATTTCGTATGGATAGCTCCACTGTTGACAGTGTATATTAACAACTAAAAATTATATATTTTCGACATTATCTAGCCCTGTATGGACACAGAGTTTCAAAATAATATTGGTTTGAAAGTATGAGCGTCGAAACTTCCGTATTTTAACGTATCTTGGACGTAAATAACTCCCGCTGTATCAAAATTGTTACATTAGGGATAGACAATTCAAGTCCCAATCGTTTCGTTCGTTTTCGTTAGAAGATATCGTTTATTTCACTAAACAAATACATAAAAACGAAACAAATAAATACAACTTAAATAAATAAAACTAAAGTAATAAATAAAACTAGATTAATAAATAAACAATCTAAATAGCATGCATATTTAACGAGTTCGAGCCGTCGAATAGTGCAACCTTAAGAATGAATAATTGAGAAAAAAAAATAGTTTCAAAACAGTTGAATTCGATCATTTCAATCGCTTCTCATTTCATTCGGAAATCATACGCTTCGTTGGCACTAATTAAGTTTTTATCGCCAAATCAACGCAAAAATCTAACATTCAAAATCACAGCTTGCCAAAATAAACACTATCTCAGCCAATAATCATTCAATTGACTTTTTTAAATGCCAAAAGACTAATTTGGCAACCTAATTTGCACGATGAAGTAAACGTTCATTAATTTGCCCAACAAAGGCCTGGCCTTTGTTGCCCAAGCGAGAAAGCTTCGCCAAACATCCCAGACTTGTATTTATACTTACGACATTTTCAATAAGTTCTTGTTTAAATTAAGAAATGTTTAATGCATCGATTGCTTATAATTAGGTCTATATTAGATTTCCATTATTCATTTTTTATTTTAAAATGTTTTAGTCATCATGATATGCCTGGCCTAAAAAGATAGTGTTTTTTTTTTCTTGCTAATACATTGTTGATATATACGTAGATGACTACATCTGTCGACATCGGTGTAAAGAATGTATTCTCATAACGAGAGCTTCCGGTCGATTCTGTAAAAATCTCACCGTGCAATTATAAGTGAAGTGAGCTTGAAGTGAGCAGTGTCAATAGTGTTAATCCCTAATGACAGCTCACTCCACGCTTACTTCATCCAAGTTTTCACGGGGATATGGTTACAGAATCGCACGGCTGGTTCGGTTTGGCGCGGGAAAAGAGTTCCTGGAAGAACTTGGGGGAGGCTTTTTCCCAGTGTCTCACTGCTGGGCAAAGGCAAATATTACGCTAAACAGAAAAACACAAACACTTCACTTAACATATGAGAAATACGAATAAGCCTTGCGGTTATAAGGTATAACATAATGGCTTCATGAGTCGATAAAAGGAAAACAGAAGATTTAAAAAGTAGTCATTTAAAGATTTTAAATTCAACCGAATTGATGGTTACCTACAGTTTACGCGTCGATGTCTCATGCCACTTTGTAGGACTATGCCTTCGATTTCTACTAACAACAAACGACAATAATCAATTCCATTCCCTAGTATGGCGATCATGGTAATATCCCCTCATCACTTTTGCCCCTTTCACTAGAGACCTATGGTTAGCCGTAGACTCTTACAAATTGATAATCATGATAACGAGACATGTTCCACTTAACATCAAACCATTCATTTAGTTAAAAACACTGTTATCAATAGACTATACCATTCAGCGATGCAGTTTCAAATGCATTTCCCAACAAAAAGAGCGTGACAACATAATACATTGACATTTAACGTACGGGTGGTTTACAATAACAAGTAGACACTACAAGTTGTAGAGAAAGCATACTTTCCATTTCTGACGAACGGTCGCTCCTCGAAAGTATGTGCTGTGGACAATCGCGCGTAACCTATGACTACACGCAACGTAATGTGGACTTGTGTAATACGTGCTGTTTGTCTCAGGATGAACAGTTAACGGTAATCGAGCATGCATAATCAGCCATCATACTGCTGAGACACAGGCCAACTCTCGGTGAGAGGGAGTGGGCCGAAATCCACCAAGCGGGCCCAGTGGCGGTTGGTAGATGTCACGTCTTTGATTTGGTTCTAGGACATGCCGGTTTCCTCATGATGTTTTCCTTCACCATTTTGAGAGCAGTGGTGATGAAATTATTTACACAAAGTAAAGCGCCTTCCTGGGTTTCAACCTACGACCTACAAGTCTTAAGTCGCAGCCGTTACCACTGGGCCACCACTGCTCCGCTCTCAATCGAGTATGAGCCAGTGCAATGTGTTTGCACACGTGTGCGAATATGACCTTTAGTCGCAAATACCAATGACTGTAACACGCAGAAGAGTCTGCAAGGAACTGGCATGCTATTCTGCCAAAACAATATCTCATAGGCAATTCCCGATATTAGAATTCGAACGTTCTTAACGTTCGAATTCTAATATCGGTCTCAATGTGTCAAAAATATCTCTTAATTTCCCTACATTTTTGACAAGTTTTTGACACTGTTTGTCGCTGAGATGAGATTTCATCTACATTTTGAAAGTTTTTAAATTCGAAAATTGGCCTTCTGATCGGTGAATGTCACAATCAATTATATATTTATTCAAATGAAGCTGATAATCAGCACTTTTTGAACGTCAAAATTACATAAGACAGTCCCCCAAATGCCCGCCCTTCACCATTTCCTAGTGCCTTAGCTTAAAAGAAGAAGTGGCGCCACAAACTCCCCAGCAGTACAGCTGTCTGTTAAATTAGAATATTTGATTCTATACAATAGTATGTGCATAGTAATTACCATCAACAAAACAAAATTAAAACAATGGCATGCTAACTGCTTGCATTCTTTTTACCAAGATGGTCTTAGTAATAAACGTCTTATAAGTAAAATGGTGTTTGTTTTCTCCCTTCAATATTATTAAGATGACAAGGTCAAGGAGTAGGTATGTAGAAAGAGTTTATAAATTACAAGTTATTTGTTCATAAGAGGCCAAGAGTCACGAGTAAAATCGGATTCAATTCACTCAGTAGTCAAAATGTAGGTTTATATTTTTTTTGTTAATTTATAGAGAAAAGCAATGTATAAACATCGTGTTTTTTTTATTTTACAGGTACAAATACATCTTCATAATAATATCACTACTTCTCGAAAGCGTCAGTAACGAAGAATCACAGACAAACACAACAGGGACAACACCAAATTGTCCATTCGCAAAAATCATAGAAGACGTTTTCAAAATTAACAACAAAACTTCAGACAAAGATTCAAACAAGAAAGATAAAGAAAGGGTCAAACTATTCCTGAGTACAATAGCCAATATTACAAATGAAAACATAAGTCGAAAGGAAGAAGATCTCATAAACGTTATCATAGCTTCAATAAATAGAATTAAAAATAATATAAGTGATACATCTGATAAATTAAACGAAGCTATTATAGTGACATCTCCAAAAGATAGTATTAGAGATAAAACGAATGATATTAAAAAAGTAAATAAAATTAAAAGTGGTCTGGAAGACAAGATTGATACTTTTTTAAATTATAATACAAGTAAGAGGCATACAACAAAAAGCATAGAAACAATTGAAGACACTACCACGGAAAGCACTAAGTATGTAGAAATTCTAACAAAAGATTCTAATACAAAAAACACAACGTCTGCAAACATTTTAGAAATTTTAAAGCATTTGATGCCTTTATTCAACAGTACTTTAACAAAAGAAGTACATAACATAACTATTATAGAAAGAGATCATAGTAACAATCATTCGTTTTCTGCCACTAAGAACGTTTCAACTATCATAGTTACATATTGTGATCACGACAATTTGAAAAAAGAAAACAAGACTATCGTTGAGGAAGAAAATGATGAGAAACCTGATGGGGTCAGTAATGATGACTACTATGATGATGAACTGGGTCTGGAGACGGATGGAGGAGAAGGTGAAGCAAGGAATATAACGATAGGAGAAAAGAAGGAGATTATGGAAGCCGCTGAGTATGGCTTGCAGAAGATGCATGAACTGTATACAATTTTGGAGCCTAAGCTTTATTCTATGGGTAAGTATTTTCTGTTTAAATAACACTAAAGGCGTCCCAGTTTCTCGTAGTCGCTAATATAGAATCATTTAAGGAGTGATTTCTTTAAAGGCTATTTTCTGCTAGCAACCTCTGCACAGATGAACTTTTCATGTGGAGGCCAGTTCCAGTAAAAGTTTACGACACGATAATACGAAAGTCTACAAGAGTGGTTTCATGAGCCTTAATAATGTCTTCCATGTTCACACAGTCATCTTATTTTATTAACCTCTTACTCAGAGATTGCTTTGCTAGCTTATTAGAAACTTTATGAACGGCAATATAATAATTATGATCATCAGTAAGTCTACGAAATAATTGCCAATGAGGAACAGTAGAGGAAAGCAGCAACTGCAAAAGATTGTTCGTAACTAAAATTGCCCCATGCCAACATTAGTTGGATAAAAATCTACTTTATACGACTAGAAAAAAATATTTATTCCAATAATCTTTACTCTCGTCAACTTCGTTCTAATTCATTCATTCTTCATTACAATTCTTCATCTTAAATTTCTCAGGTCTGTGGTTGGACGACTCCAGTCCAGCTCGCTACGTGGCTGCATTCAACGCTCCTTCAGAAGAAGCTGCCAAGTTCTCCCGGTATGGGTATGCTTCTCTGCAAGCTGCTACCAAGCTGAAGCAACTGACCAGGTTAGTGATACATTATTAGGATGGAGTAATGAGAAAACCCATTGTGGCTTTCCAGAAGTTTCTCATAATAAGGCTTACCGTTCAACTCAGACAAGAAATTACGATAGAACTCTGCGAAATTCTATAAGGAACCTCAGCTTTGTAGATACCAGTGCTTCTAATTTGACCAAAACGCCCCTCTGTGTAGAAGAAGCACCTATGTTACCTACATAGGTGCTTCTTCTACACAGAGGGGCTCGTAGCTAAATGATAACTATAATCATTTCTAAATGATATAATAATTTTAAGAGACCCCCGTGCCTCGAAAAGCACGCTAAGCCGTTGGTCCCGTCTGTCGTTCATAGATCCTTGACAGTCGAGTCAGTACGAGTAGTCAGAAGCCCAAAATTCTGGCTACACGGTCTTGCATGCGTCCGTAAAAAGAAGCACTACCCATTATGTAGTGATGGGTATTTTGTAATACCTAAGTATGTTAAAAAATGAACTCCAACCGAGAAATTAAGTAACAACTTATCAATCATGTGGTAATTTGAGTCCTTTCGCTCTTAATTTGTATCATGTTAACATGACGCATTTGTAAATGGTAAATATGTAGACTTAACGCAATCAATGTGCAATCTTCACTAGAAAAGTTACAAATATCTAGAGTAGCATCAGTCCATTTAAATCTTATTACCAATCTGCATGGTTTTTATACGGCCTGACCAAGATTTTATCTGGACTTTAAAAGAGACTGTGAGCTTTAAGTTTGTTTAGGTCTTTCTTTTAAGAGTAGTTGGGTAGGAAACATCGACCTTATCTATTTTTACGACATAATTCATTTTTAAGATTTAAAAAGGTTTTTTTGAACCACTTTACAGAAGAAAATATTATTTTCTAAAAATGCTTAGAAATTCGAGCATTATTTTGACAACCTTCTTCGAGATAAATCAAACATGCTGTAGTCAAATATTTGCGGAACAACGACCGGCTGTGTTAGTTTGAAAATCCATATCTGTCATGTTTAGCGGCCGAATAAATTATTATGAAAACTCTTATCTAGCATGTAATTCAAAAATGGATCGAGCTTTTTACTTCGAAACATGGCAACGAAAGAGGTTGATTGTATCAAAGATTTAATTTATTCGAACTGGCTTACAAATAAGGCGCTTTAAATACAAAAAAAATAGAAACAAATGAATGTTCATTGGCGCGAAAATTATTGCTGTTTGTCATTGATCCTGGAATGTATAATTTATTAATTCGGCCTACATTTTCACATTCGTCCATATATGCCTATTTTGCCGGCAGCTGCAGTAATGTACTTTAAAGTCATTTAATGAAGAGGGCATTGGCTTAAAGAGGGCATGGACCTCCATGGGACACCTAATATGTTATGCAATTTACTGAAGAGTATTATATACCTTAATGGAAACGGCGATACATTGATATTTAAATCATTTACTGAGTAAGTGTGAAATTAAAACGTGTACCTATACTGGTTTTAATGAAATTCTATTTACTTTTATACTGGTATGTACACAAGTGTATACCTACAGAACCAATAGAAAAGCCTAAAAAGGCAAATCGTAAGAGGAATCAGTATTGATTGATTCTTCGAGAGATCTGTTAGAGATTACAATTTCAAACTTACTATTGGCGTTTTGAAGTAATGATGTTTCATTTTAAAGTGTGATAATTAGGTTTACTTGTAATAATTGGGTAAGAATACTTTAATCAGGCAAAATATACATAGGTAAACTTCACTCAGACAAAAAAACAATTGAAACAGAGAGAATAGAGATATATATTTAAATTAGAGAATTGTTTTTAATTTATATAATTTGTTTTCCCTTCTACTTTTACAAACGTTGTCTACATCTCTTTTTATGTACTCTACTATCGCAGGTATACTGGAAGAGATTTCTTCAGAAACAAACATCACCTTTGTTCGTTTTTCTGTTCCTATCTTCTTGTCCGTTTATATGTGTGTACATAAATAGTTAAATAAATAAAAACGGTAGCAGGCCAATACAAAATTAAACTGCGATAATGATCAGACCACCATGCATCCGGTATCCAACATCCATTACAATATAAATGACTTCCCATCCACAAAGTTGTTCCATCCCAAGGATGTCAGTGTTTACGTAATTATCTCCAGCCCAGCCGGAGACGTCTATCGCAATCTGATGCACAGGCGCAGGCGCCATTCCGATGCATGCAATTTCTTGATCATTCTCAAATGATACGGTTTCAAACAGTGAACTTTGCATAAACTTGTTCTGAACTGGATTTGTTTAACAAAGATTTCAAAAGTAATTCTGGTTTTTGAAATGTTTGGTCATTTTTGCCAATCCTGCCATCATTGGCAATCTAAATGGTGGTGGTATGGTGGTAAAATTTCAGCTGCATCCGTTTAGCTGTTTTTGCGAAAGCACTAGGAAGTGGTGAAGGGCGGGCGTTTTGGGGGATTGTCTTTTGTAATTTTGACGTTCGAAAGTGCTGATTTTTAGCCTAGTTTGAATAAGTGACTTTTGATGTTGATTTTAAATCCGGATCACACATATAGACAAATATTTACACGGACAAGCAATTCATTAATATATTTCAAAAATTAACTTAAAATTGAGTGATCTTTTGAGTTCGGATTCGAAGAACACAGGTACTTTACTAAATAAATTAAGTAAGTTCCATCTTTTTTTTTGTACCCGATTTTATCTCTTCTACTTTTTTTTTTTATATATAAGCGTGGCTATGAGGTGGTCTATTCGCAGTTATAAATCATATTAATGATCTAATGTCAGTAGAAAAAACAAAGTCTTGCTTTAACCTCCACCAGTCATAAAACTATAGTGTTCCAAACCGTATGAGCTATTACTGTCATTCGCGCTTAAACCAATAGTTAATGATGGGGTAATATCACATTACCCCGTCGTTGTTGGTCTCGTGGTTGCAAGCGTGACTGCTGAGCTCGGGGTTCTGGGTTCGATTCCCAGGTCGGACAAAGTGTTATTGGGTATCCCATTAGGAATTTCTTAGTAACAGGATTTTGTAAGTTGGCGGTTTCATACCCCCGTGCCTCGGAAAGCCCGTAAAGCCGTTGGTCCTGCGTCTGATCTCTTCCCGGTCGTGTCGGATTAATAATTCAATACCAGCATTTTTTTATTTTTATTATTGTTGTGGGCAGGGCACATGCTCGTAGAACAGATGGTTGTGGGAAAGGTCCTGGAGTGGCGACCGTGTACCGGAAGATGTAGCATTGGAACCGCCCACAAGGTGAGCCGATGACGTGGTGAAGGCCGTAGGAATCCGCTGGATATGAGAAGCACAGGTTGAAGTGGCGGTGCTTGAGGGAGGCCTAAGTCCAGTTTTCGGTTGAAATGATGATGGCGGTGGTTGTTATCCCACTGCAGGGCAAAGGTATCTTCTCATACACATAAATCACGAGCATATCAATGATTTCAGAAGCCCAGGGTTTCTCACGATGTTTTTTCGTTCACCGATGTCAGTAATATAATATCCAAAATAAACTTAGAAAGTATAATATTATGAATTGAAAAAATCACATTGTACTTGTTGAACACCCACAACCTCGAGCATAGTAAAACAAGTAAAACTAAATTAAATGAATAAATCAAAATATACACAATTACCAATACCAATTAAATCAAAATATATACATTTTAAAAACGAACTTTCAAGGTGATCACAAATGAGAAATGCTAATGTATAACAACCCTAGCCGCTTCTAGCCTTGCTATTCAGGATGCTACACCTTTCTAAGTGTTGCAAGTGATCAAAATTCACACGAGATCAAATAAATCTAATTTCGATTAATTTAAGAAGGTCGGACCATCGTCAATTAAGTTCAAGGCTTGAGAGGATTGCATTCGCAGAAGTAGTTCAGTTTAGATGTTTATGTTGCTTTTATAATTTAGTGAAATTTGCAGCAAATTGTGATGAATACTAGAACGAAATTATAAATAAAATTCTTCAAGAGCTACTCATTTCTGAAATTGATTCGTGACTACTGCAAAGTCTAATGTAATAAAACTTTCAATGTCACCTTGGTGTTTTAAAGAAATAGTAAAGAAATCGGTTTAGTTTCAAAAGATTTTTGTTTAACACTATGACTTTTTTTTAACAAACAACAGAACAATTCACGGTTTCAGATGATAACTATAGGTGCCTGAAGTACCTAAATCAACAGCCTCTAAGAAAATTCTTCCTCTAAGAAAATCTTATCTTTAAATAAAAATAAGAATTCCACAAGTTGCTGTTCAAGTTACAAAACGTTAATTCTCTTACAAAACATACGTAAAGCTTTTAGCAAATTTCAAAATTCAGGTGCATGGTTCCAATTAAACGTTTCTTAACTTTCAGAAACATTTACAATTAACAAAACTAGTTTTGTTCAAATACAAATTGCGGATCGATATTTTTTATACAAATATTTTTTGCCTCTTCGACCACAGCGTCGAATCAATAAATCACTTATCGCCATTTTGTATAAAAGTTATAATTTCGCAAACGAATATTCTCGTCACCTTAGAAACGAGTTCTTCATTGATAGCTCACATCCGACTACGCTGTCGCAATTTTTAGCATTTAGAATATTTTTAAGCCACGAAGTTGTGTAAAATGTCAAGTAGTTTATTTTGAGATATTAATCTAAACTTAAGCTGCTGCATATGCATACGTTTTATCGTTTTAATGACAAAATCTAATGTGATCCCCATTAGAAGAAACTTAGAATCCACTTTATTTAAAACTTGCAAATAGCAAGAACGTAAACTATAAGCAATTACTTGGCAGTGGGCAGGGCACGCTACTCGCAGAACAGATGGCCGATGGGGCCGAAAGGTTCTGCAGCGGAGACGTAGCGTTGGAAGGGCTCCCACAAGGTGGACCGATGACCTTGTGAAGGCGGCAGGAATCCGCTGGATGTGGGAAGCACAGAACCGGTCGAAGTGGTGGTGCTTCGGTTGGCTTGCCTATGTCTAGCAGTGGACGTCTTTTGGGCAGAAATGATAATGATGATGATGAAACGAAGCAAAAGGTTGACTGGTAGAAAATGCCTATGGCATTAAGTCCGCCTCTGTACATTTATGAGCTTGAAGTATTAAATAAATAAATAAATAAGGGTCGTATGTAAGGATCGTAGCAGGTGCGCGTCTGTAGTATCTGCTTACTCCCATGCATGGGAAGAAGGCGTGAGTTTGTGTATACCAATAGCGTAGCACAGAGTGGAATTTCACGGAAGATTATGGACTCTACACTCTATCACCCTTTAAGTCGAAATTATTTATTTATTTACTCAAAACAAAGGATAGTGGTACACGTTAAAAATACAGTTTTACAAAATCAGTACTATTTCTACAAACGTGTGGGTGTAAGCACTGCTCTCCTAGCTAGGTTATGGAAACCTGTGTTAAGGAGAAGCAGTCCGGTCCCCTAAGGTACAATGACGTAAAGGTACATAGTGCTTCTGATGATACTGCTACAATTTCGAAGAATTGAGTAAGACCAAAATGATATATTGGATAACGTAACCGATATACATTCCCTATTCTTAGTTCAAAGTTTCCACCTACCTGTTTAAGGCGAAAGCGTCAGGGTAGCCCGTGGAATACAAATTTTCTTAAGTTTTTTGCAATTTATCGGTAAGTATCAGGGGTTGTATATTGATCTAAATATGATTCGTGGCCGTAACAAATATTTATTTATAGGATTATAATCCTACAAAGAGAGGGGCCCGTGGCTAAATAATAATAGGGTGACTATCTTTACATACCGAGACCCCTCCGTGCCTCGGAAAGCACGTTAAGCCGTTGGTCCCGACAGTAATTCTTGGATCTTTGACAGTCTTTACGGGTCGTCAGAAGCCCGAAAGTCTGACAACCAGTCTTACCAAGGGGTGTCGTATTACCCAATAACTGGGTTGTGGAAGTCAGATAGGCAGTCGCTTCATGTAAAAAAACTGGTATTCAGTTGCATCCGGTTAGACTGGAAGCTGACCCCAACATAGTTGGGAAAAGGTTAGGCAGATGATGACCTTTGCGCCTCCCCTTAATATAAATTTGTAGTTGTCCCTGTCTGTGTGGGGTAAGTTCCTATGAACCATACCTAATCCTTAGAATACAATTTACTGAAAGCTGTACAATTTTATAAACCAATGTCTTGCAACACACATCTAACGACGATCCTTGATTTTTCCTCAAAGCACTGGTGTACAGCTGTACCGCCTACCAAACAGGTCCTCATACCTCACGTCCGCTTAGTCATGTCTGTTGCAATTCTGTAGCGTCCACCGCTAAGCTATGTCCGGCCATAAACATACTTATTAAAGCATCCGCTGAGTACGAATACATATTACTTAGTACTATTCAAGTTTTATCCTCTGTTTGGCTACCGACATCCTTTTTGATAACTTCATAGCTTACTAGCTTCTGCTAGAAGATCTCAGTACGGCAAACCTAGATAGAGGTCGGACATCAAATGAATATGTAAAGACCAAGCTGATGACGAACAGCGTGCATCGCAGGATCACCGTGGTGGGTGGGGAGGGTAAATATGTCGATGAATATCTTCGTCAAATAGTCCCATTCCAAGCAAGACAAAACAAAGAAGTTGCAAGACGCACCGAAAATTACTGGAAGAGCTATTGGGCCATGAAAGATCGAATGAAGGGCGATCTTCCACTATCCCTCAAGAGAAGACTCATCAACGTGTGTATTCTTCCCATCCTCACGCATAGTTCTCAAACAAGGTCTTTGACAATTCAGCAGGGGTCCACGCTCGAGGTTTGCCAGAGAGCTATGGAACGGATATTTTGGGCATGAAACCTTTGGACCGGTTTAAGAGTACAGCACATCAAGCTACTACAATCTGTCAGATTTATTTAATAGATTTTCAACTTTATCGCTAAAGCATAATGTTCAAAGTTGATTGGGAAAATCTGACAGTTCCGGGTAACTTGATGTGCTGGCGTCTGTACAACAATCCGTTCCATCACTAAAATAACTGATCTCACTCGGAAAACTACCACGCTTATATGGAATTGGGCTGGACACATCTGCCGCATGTCAGACGAGCAGTGGGCCAAACTTACGACCCAGGGCAGGCCCAGGTGGAGATGGCAGGATGAGCTGGACTCCTTTGATAAAGATTGGTCCTTGGCAGCTCTGGACAGAGCGAGGTGGAAAGAGAGTAGGGAGTCCTTTTCCCAGCAGTGGGACAAAAAGCTTCTGCTCGGGACTTCGTCTACGTGAAAGTTCGTGTTCAAAAAGATTTCACGAATCCGCCTGGTAGGTAGTTCCAGAGATTACCCCTACATACAAACAAATTGTACCTCTTTATAATATTACTAGACTAGCTGCTGCCCGCGACTTAGTAGTAGACTCATCATTTTTAATACAAATAAATGTGCAGAATGAAAAGCATCCAACGTCCTTCTCAAGCTTCCGGGCTACCTATCTGTCAAACATAACGATGAGTAGAAATCGTTTCTACAGGCGTGAAAAGGTAAGAGACATACAGAGTTATCTACTTTTGCATTTATAATGTAATGGGGGATTTACACTTGGTCTATTTTCACCGTGCAGCTGGTCGCTTACCAATTCGCCTCACAAGCCCAATCGCCAGCCCATTAACACAGGTCGATAAAAATCGCAAATGACTAGTTCATTTTGCATCAAAATATCAACCTTCATGCGGCGAGCGATCGCCTGCGAGCATTTTCACGGTTGATTTTAGTCACACGCCTTATGCGACCTGTCGGCGCACGACCAAAGTCAAAACCTTTCCTTTGGAACTTGCGATTTTAGTCACCTGCGGCCTACCCGAATTGCCATTTAGACTGCCTAGATGGATATAGTCACCTGCATAATTAAGCATTTGTAAATAAAGACTCTCAATTCCAACGCAGTTTTTTTTTATTTCTTAACCGATTCCAAGGATCTTGATTTCAAATACGCGTCTTTGCCTCTGTCGTTTTCATAAATAATTCGATTACTCTTTCTTTTGTTCCGTCATCGTCGAGTAAATAATATTACGCAGATTTAAAGCTACTCCAAAACCGACGGTCATGGTTTTGCGACATTTATTTTATTTTATTACAAAAGTTTGTTGCACCATCTTATCGGCGGCGATTGATTTGTCATGAATCAGTTCTAGAGTTAATCATTTGTGGAGTTGCAAATCTTCGGTTACTACACGGTAATTTTCAGTCAACTGTTAGATAAAGCTGGCAGTTGACAAGAACTTCTGGAATGGTCTCGTGGCTAAGTGATAACAGCCGCATGGGTGGATCGAAGGTTAAGCTACACTTGCCGCGGTTGGTTCGTAGATCGGTGACCATCCGTACATATCGAGAGCATGCTTTTCAAAGCACGGAGATGTCCGTGACTCGAAAAGCACGCTAAGTTCGAGGCTGTCATTCGTAGGTCTTTGACAGTCGTTACGTGTAGTCAGAAACCCAAAACTCTGACAACGAGATTTACCAAGGGGTATCGTGTTATCCCGTAACTGTGCTGTGGAGGTCAGATAGGCAGTCACACCATGTAAAATACTTATTTTTAGCTGCATCCGGTTAGACTGTAAGCCAACAAAAAAACAAAAGGTTAGGCAGACTGATTGTTAGATAAAGCTGGATCTTATGGCAGTATTTGTAATGGATGGATGATGAATAGATAAGTTATCAACAGCTGTGACTGTTAGGGATGACAGTAAAAATGTAATTCCTTTGCAGTCTTCAACAAAGAATAAGAAAATAAAGAAAAATAGGTTTATTTGTCATAAAACCACGTGCATACAAAAGTATAAGTTAACTCAAATAATAAAGAAAAAATATTATCCTTCCTTTTGGCTTTGCCGTAATAGGCTAAAGAAACAAATTAGGTGAAAAAAAAAAACAAATAACAAATCACGAGCACAAAATCAAAATAGTCAGTAGTAGCACGTCGTGACTGTGACAAGAAGAAGGATTCTTCCCAGCACACCGCTGATTTTCATTGGTCAACCGAAAATGACGTACGGAAACCAAGCCAGGCTTAAAGCAGTGTTCTGTTACCATCTCACCGTTAAAACATAGGTGAAGAGAGCTTGGAGTGAGCTGTCAGTGTCATCCCACCTGATACGAGTACTAGGGATTGACCAAGAATAAATTTACAATCATAATCGAGATTTTACGAATATTTTATGCTAAATCTATTCATATAATTCTTAACAATATTTGACATTAGAAGTCTTGAAATAATGAAACAAATGTAATCAATTAATTATCAATATATACCTAATGGAAGAAAAACAATAAAAAACTGGTACTTGCTAACACAACAACACGCAGCTTCCGTATAATTGATACGAAAGACTTCAACGTATAAATTGCTAACAATCATCTGCCTAGCCTTTTCCCAAGTATGTTGGGGTCAGCTTACAGTCTAACCGGATGCAGCTGAATACCAGTATTTACAGGATTGACTTCCTACGTCACCTTCTCAACTCAGTTGCTGGGTAAAAGGATACCTCTTGGCAAGACTGACTAAATGTTACTAACAATATTATGCAAATCCGTTAAAATAAAACAGCGCTTATTTGTTGTAACACTAATCAATAAGAGAAATACTTCGATCCGTTACAAATGTAAGTAACCGTATTGGTGACCTACTTGTCTATTCTTTCGGTCTGTGACTTTATGTAAACAATAGCAATCGCTTTAGCAATGAATCGAATTTAGACTGGATTTATTGCAGCTTTAGAATCGATGGGTAATCCGAATTTAATTGGAGTATTAGGCAATATAAAGAATTGAGGAATAACAGGTAGACATGATGAAGAAAATCCATACTTAAAATGTTTTTTTTTTTCTTTCACATCATCTTGTTTGTTAGCCTGAGCTGTCCCACTCTTGGGCCAAAGCACTCCCTCCACTAATTCCATCCTGCTCCTTTCTATCATATAGTCAAGACAACAATAGATAAAAAAACATCAAATAAGAGGATTGTAATTAAAAATTAAAGCAGAACATCGTAGCAATGTGAAAAATCATTGTACCACTTTTTGCCGACGAGACAGAAATCAAAATTGTCATGCTTATTTTAGGAGATCCCTAAGCATTTAAAAGTGGGATTCAAAAGTGGGAGGAGATCCCTAAGCATGTAAAACTCTTTTAACAAGACTTACGATTGGTAAACAACAAAAACTACATATAGGATATGAAACAGGCTAACCAACGTACACTTCAGAATCATTTGTTTTTATCTCGATGTGGCGTAAGATAAACCCTCAAGCTTACAGAAATGGGTATTTATATGTACTGTGTGCAGTGGCTCCTACTTTCTCAAGCTCTTTGTATTTACTACTTAAAATAAAGCAGAAGCCTGCGTGGGCTGCTCCTCGAACTAAAAACTTAAGAAGATTATGTTTCAAATTATATACAAACAAAAATGAATGTATATATATATACAACGTGTAACGTTAAATGCGCAAAACCTGAAAATAGTTTGATCAGAATAACGAGCAGAATTAATTGAACCACTTTTTAATATAGTTAGGTCACATTTTTCAAAAAATCTTCATTAAAAACGTTGCCGTGTCTATTTATTAATAGGTCAAGCAAGCCAACGTCAGCGCGGCGCAGCGGCCCGGTGACGACTCCTCCCCCGATAAAGCGTCGTCGCAGACGCAAGAAACGATCAAAATGGCCAGGAAAACTAAAACAGCACATAAAACCTTTACAATTTTTTTAATGTCTTATTTTCTCTCTGAAATAGGTCAATTGAATTAAAAATCAGTTGGGGTGTCTGAGGTTTTGCGCATTTAACGTTCCACGTTGTATATAAGGTATGAACTAACCTGTGCATGAATTAAACTCGTAGATGGAAGCAATTATTATTATTATTATATCTGAAAGAATGATTGTAACGGTTAAAATTATTGAAACACTAGTGTGATGAAGCTTCCTTACTATAAAACCAAGTCTCCGAAATGTCTGTACTCGCATAACTTTCGAATGATTGCACCAAATTGGTTAATTATTATTTCGTTGTGCTCGGTATTGCCAGGACAAGGTTTATATGAAAGAAAATTTTGGAAATTCGAAAAAACGTTGCACCCGTGCGAATCTTGTGCGGGCCGCTAGTTTATTTTAAAGTTGAACATACATAAACATAAAATCTTCTTCTGACTTACAAATCGCCTTGCACGTTGTCCTGCTAGCTGTTCCCACTGAGGCTAGGGGATAGCACAATGTATGGTAAGTTTACGTTTGTAATAGTATTCAGATTGCTATTCTATTGTGTTACCGTTGACCTATTCCTCCTTTTATTCGCTATATCTAAGCTATAAAACGGTTACTATGTCTCTAATAAGCGTCCTTTATGCTTGATGTGTCATCTTTTAACTCTTTGATGTGTCGAAGGGTTAAAAGTCATCACTTTCATTCACCTCTGATCCCTGTCTAACTAACCATTCGCTACAATCGACACAGTCACCTCACTCATTCGTCAAAGAAAACATGGCTAGGTAGACACGTTTACAAACGACATTTAACCTCAATTATATAACTCTTAAACATTACACACACGACGCATGCGCGACAATGAACTAGCAGCGCTACCCACTACTTGCACTCTGTTTACGTTTTGGCACACACGTCGCGTTTACACCACAATGTCAGTTTGCGCAAGTGACAATGAAAATTGTGATTCTGTCATGACTAGGATTTGTGATTTACTATTATTATATTGTTGTTATTTGTGTGGATTTAGTTAAAGTTTGAGTTACTGGAAGCAAACTGATGGTTGATTGATCAACAACTTTGCATCATCCAGGAAGGCTCGACTGCAGGAGTGGCAGCAATCTTCTTCTGCGCTATAGTAGCCGCTATTTTTTTCGCAAAGAACAAGTATTTCTATAGCCTTCTCTTAGATGGGTATTCTGGGTCTGGAAATTTTCGTTGGTTATTAAAAAAAAAATCAGTTGTTCCATACATTTTGACCGCGTAGGTATTGCACTTTTTTATTGCGCACCGATGTCCCGGCCACCCTGTATATGAATAACTGTTTGGATTAACCCATTAGAATGGAACCTTACGTCCTGATCAATATATCCTTGCTGACTCATTCTGAGCAGTAGACTTTTAGAAGCTGATTTGTTAACTATAACGATATCTTCCCATATCCTGACAGCTTCAATTTCACTACTACATCTGACGCCCTATCTGAATCCCTCACATTCTTCTTTCGACACCTAAATAGGGGCACCTACATGATGACATTGATAGCCCTACTTAGGTTATTCTTTTCGCAAACTCTTTGGCTCCATGTCCTGTCACAACCTATCAACCCATAGGCACTACTTTCGCTCACACTCCACGTTCGTCTCAATGTCAGCTTGCGCAATTGACAATGAATTTGGCGATTCCGCCATGACTGTGAATGGTAAGGAGTATTTGTTAGTTACGCATCAATTTTGTACAGCCGGTCGATTCTGTTAAAATTTCAACGTGAAATCATAAGTGAACTGAGCACTTAATAGTGTTAAGCTAGCGAATGACAGCTCACTCCACGCTCACTTCACTCAAGCTTTCACGGTGAGATGGTTATAGAATCGCACGGCTGGTTTTGTTTGCAGTAGATACGTAACATTGACAAACGCTCTACAGACCCTATACTTTGTGTTGTGCGCAAAGATCCCCATTTTTTTAGACCCACTACGTCTGTTTTATGCTCGAAATTAGATCTATGTATTTTGTTGGTTTTTTTTGTTGCTTGATTTTCGAGTTATCTTATCTTTTTGTATGCACGTGTTTCTGTGACAAATTAACCTATTGTTTTTTTTTTGGGTCTGATCTCGATATCTCGTAAATTTCACTACTCCTTTTAAAGAAAGAAGACGATTCATACTAAAACGCTATTTCATTGTCTCCAAGATTTTTAGAGGTGGTGTAAACGGAAGTTTGCTTTCCAAATCTTATCTTATCTGTTTTCTGAAACATCAATCCAATCAGCTTATTACCTACATGAAATCGATTTAGCAGTTCATACTATTTCCGATTCGTTTCCCTATTTGTTTGTTTTCTCTAAAAAAACTTTTCACATCTTTCCAGTTACTTATCGCCAAAAATTCTATAGACACCCGTAAATCTACAATCTCAGCATCTTCTATATATAGAAAACGTGTTATGACAGGCGCAGGTTGGAAAGCTGAGCTCTGTAGAAAGCACGGAGACATTGCGACGCGACCGGTTCGGCAAAAACCGGTGTTTTGTATGGGAAACTTGGTGAGATTCGCGGTGATGGCATTGTGTTTGAACTTTATGTCAGTTAGTTTTTTTTTTTTTTTTTTATAACATAACATTAGGTTTTATCCACGTCACGGCATCACGATAACATCATCATCTGCCTGCCTTTTCCCAACTATGTTGGGGTCGGCTTCCAGTCTAACTGGATGCAGCTGAATACCAGTATTTTACATGGAGTGACTGCCTATCAGACCTCCGCAACCCAGTTACTGGATAATACGATACCCCTTTGTAAGACTGGTTGTCAGTCTTTCGGGCTACTGACGACCCGTAACGACTGTTAAAGATCCACGAATGACTGTCTGGACCAACGGCTTAACGTGCGTTCCGAGGCACGGAGGGTCTTGGTATGTGAAGATGGTCACCCATCCACTGACCAACCGCGGCAAGCGTAGCCGATAGACCCGTGCGGCTGTTATTACTTAGCTACAAGCACGATAATACCGGGAAGTAAAATGTATGGAAATATATGAAGACACTTTTTCCGTCCACGATAACGTTATGCCTTGAGTTCACACGTTTATGTAAGAAATATTTCCGCTAGATGGTATAATTTAATACTGGCGCCAATTCCTTTGTTCACAATTTAACTAAATTTAAGTTCAGTGCATCTTTTTTCTTTCTATTTCATTATGAAAAGGACAGAAGATAAATATTAGTTTAGTCCTGTCCAATTAGTCAGCGCCTGACGTAAATATTGACGTATTTTTAGTCGATTTTTTTTTTAATCACGTCTAAACTTGTCTATGGAGTATCTTAATTTGACAGGACTAAATTAATATTTATCTTCTGTTCTTTTCTTAATGCAATAGAAAGAAAAAGATTCACTGAACTTAAATTTAGTTTAGTTTGTGAATACCTAAGGGAATCGGCGCCATTGCTTACACACTACCTAGATACCAGGCAAAAAGCGTGCCTAATTAATAACTAGGCAAACAAAATATAATAACGCTTTATCAAGTTTAATTTCAATTATCTGATAAAATACTTCAAGCGTGGCGCTACGCTTCCAATGTTATTAAATTATGAGCAAAAGTAGACATTACGTAAATTATATTACGAGTTTGTATTATAATTATAAATAAAAATATTGTGAGAGCAATAATTATTTAATTTTATTTTACTCTCATTAAAATTAATTAAAGAAATAATCTTTCTAAATTATGACGTCTAATTATGTGAAGTTTCCCTTCACTTTTTAATTTATTTTATAGTAATGGGTAAAATATTAATAATTATGTAATTTTATTATCCCTGCAATAATTCAGGGATCTAATTTACTATGATCACTTAACAATGCCGCTACTTTGGGGTAGAAAGGTAGTAAAAGCCGTAAACCCTTTATGGTTTTACTACCTTTCTACCCCAAGGTAGCGGTATCTTAATTCGAAACCTCGTCAATTCCTTAGCAATTCCTGCCAATCTCGCGTTCATTTCGCGCGGTTTCATTCGTAGTATCATAGAGAATAGGGCCCCTGGTTTCGGCTACTTCCCATTTGGTAAACTTCCCATTTCGTAAACCTCAAACTGTACCTACTAAAAAGTTGCGTTTGGTAAACATTATACATTTCATACATTTAGTCCCATTTCGAAAACATTTCAATATTTTTTTGTGTTATATCCCATTTGGTAAACTTTCAGATGAAATGGGTACAGTCAAGTAAAAAAAGAAAAACGAAACTAATGATAACATTGTCATTTATTTTGTTAAATATTTTTAATCACAGGTACAATAGTCGGATTATGTGTACGTATGCCATTTACACATATTGATATTTAAAAACAGAAATAAAAAGTGGGGTGTACAAATAACTTTCAAAAAATTTAAGAAAAATCACAGTTCGATTTGACTATTTCGATGACAAGTTTTATTTTTTTAATAACATAAGTCAATCTAGATGCGAAATCAACTTATATAAAAAAACAATAATCACAGATTTGGTACTATCTTTTTATGTTAATGTACATTAACATAAAAAAATACATACGAAATCAACTACTTATAAAATATAAAAATAAACAGTCACAGATTTGGTACAATAACATAAAAAATACATGCAAAATCAACTTTTAAATATAAAAACAAATAATAATCACAGATTTGGTACAATAACATAAAAAATACATGCAAAATCAACTTTTAAATATAAAAACAAATAATAATCACAGATTTGGTACAATAACTTAAAAAATACATGCAAAATCAACTTTTAAATATAAAAACAAATAATAATCACAGATTTGGTACATAAACATTAAAAATTACACACAAAATCAACTATAAAATATAATCACAGATTTGGAATATTAACATAAAAAATTTACTACCTACACTACAAAGTTAAAAATCAATAAATAAATTATAAAGTGATACAAGCAATTCTTGATAATTCGTTCAAACAATTTTCCAATGATATTTTTCCACTTTTGTAATCGCCGAGAATATTGTTAATTCGTATATCATTTTGGATAGATTTTTTTCTTCGTTTTGATATACTTTCTCCATTATTATAAAAGCTGTAAAAAATTGTTATGATTAATTAAAGTAATAATGTATAATTTTTATCATATGTGTCGCCTAAAAATACAGGTCATTGAAACAAAAATATGTACCTTTTCAGAAGATTTTCATAATGTTTAATATTGCCTGATATCGTTTCGAAAAATAAAAGAATTGATGGCCTTTTTCCAATTTCACTATTGAAACTCCAATTCCAAGATTCCATGAGGTTTGTAGTGCGGTGTCTTTGTGCGTAGCAGCACCAAATATTCATCATATCTTCATTTTCCAACCACTGATCCACAAAGTAATCATTGAATTCAGTTATAGCTTTTTCTTCAAAACTGTAACAGAATTAATTCGTTGAAGATTATGATACGAAAAACCATATATTACCTAGTTTCTAACGCATAAAAATGGCTGTAGAAAATGGCGGTAGAAGAAATATCCAGAACTAAACGCGTTCATTTCAATACTGCAAAATTAATTTACCTTTGACTCATAACGTATAGCCATCCATCGTTTATGTCTTCTTTTGGTAAATGTGCCAGAGCCATACATAGTTTGACGTGATAGTGAGATTCTTCATGTTGTAATAAGCCAAGAGATTTTGCCTTTCTTAATAGCGCTCTGCCAAAGTGAACAAAACACCCCTTAACAATTATGTTTGGAAATGTCTTTTTAATTGCATTTATTGGAGCTTTTTCGAAATCCAAGGTAATAATATCGGCTGTCCACTCTGGTAAATGAAATTTTAGTTTGTAAAACAGTCTTTCATATGTAGTTTCTTCTTTGTTTGTCAACACTGCATAAAAAAATGGTACAATATTTGTCCCAGTTTCTGTACTTCCTATGTCTCCGTGTACAACGTATAGTTGAAGAAACGGCTTTGCACAACATTTGAACGTTCCGTCCGCAAAGTAGTGACGGACGTCATTTAAATGTGCAATTGCACTCTTTGAACCAAACACAATCATTCTATTTTCACCGTCAATCTCATCAAACAATAAATTGTCTTTAAAACGGTCAGGAATCACGATTTCTGTAGAGTTAGAGTGCTGAGATTTTGTGATTCCTAGTTGTCTATTTCTGTGTCTATACAAACTGCTTTTAACTTTGTCAAAATTTGGTAATTCTTTAATAATTTCATAACCATTATCTTTCAGCTTTTTAGTACATTTCCTGTATGTAGCTGGAATCGGCTTCAGATCTTCACATATAGTTTGTTTACATTTTTCGATGGCTACTTTCACTTCATTTTTTTCAAAATTCGGAATACAAGAACTGCAGTGAGCATTTTCTCTTAATACATGGCTTCGATTTGAATTCAAAGTTACACTTGCTGAACATCCATCTTTTCTATTAACACAGCGCCACCAACTTGAGTCCTTATTATTTTTCTGTTTATAATATTGATGCCCAGCGCGTAATAAAATTTCACCGCCTCGTGTACTATTAATAATTTTTAAATTCACTGCACCACTAGAAGATCCCTCACCCGACATTGCAACGACCTTGCACTATGCATAAAACGAGTGAACTGATAAGTTAAACCCGGTAATAGATATAATTTACGTATACTTACTTATGTCTATCTCATTCACACCTTTTGTTTAAAACGATGGTAAGGACAATAAATCCCTACCTGAGAACCCGCTCGGTGCTTCTTTTGCGGGAAAAGCACGTGGTATTTTTAGTAGCTAGCATCGTGGTATTTTTACAGACTTTAATACGTTTTTTTTACTTCTTCTTGATCAGCCATTCTTTTTGATGGTCGAGATACTATCTCAAGACTGAAGCATTTAAAAATATATACATCTCTAATTTAATACTAATTTGACACTGACTGTACCGTACAAAAATAACAATACTAACAAAGTTTACCAAATGGGATTAAATGTATGAAGTAACGAAATGTTTACCAAACGCAACTTTTTAGTAGGTACAGTTTGAGGTTTACGAAATGGGAAGTTTACCAAATGGGAAGTAGCCCTGGTTTCTGACGTAGTGTAAAAAATTTTTCATCTTTATATTTAGACATATTTTTTGTTGTACGAATAAGATACCTTCAACGAACTACAATACTTATGGGGGAAGCGCGAAGGTACTTAGAGGGTTGTACCTATTGATGACACTGACCTGCCGGTCGATTCTGTAACAATCTCACCGTGAAATCATTTATTTATTTTATTTATTTTTCTTCAACTTACATCTATCATAACAGTGACATAAGTGAAGTGAGCACTTAATAGTGTCAATACCTACCATTACGGAATGACAAAGCTCATTTCCCGCTCGCTTCACCTAAGTTCTCACGGTGAGATTTTTACAGAATAGCACTACAAAAGAAAGCATACATTTACAATCATAATCTATATTTTAATAATATTTTCTATGCTAATTCTATTGATCATTTTATATAATTTAAAAGCTAGTATTTTAACTGTCAAAACATTACTATGACACTGACAGCTCACTCCACGCAAGTTTTCACGGTGAGATTTTTATAGAATCGATATGCTACTTCTTCTACTTATAACTCACCGGAAGAGACAGACGTATAACTCGGGATCAAGCCTGTAAAAAATAAAAACAAAATTATTTCACTAATCTAAAATAGTGATTATCTACTGACAGGAACTTCCGACAGTTCTACATTACGTAACGACAATCCAGTTTACCTGCAACTTTATATAATCACTTATTTATTTACTTTAGCGCACTTGCTGCATAATATATTTACTTTTTTAAATAAAAAATACAACTGTGAATGGATTCTTAGGCTATTTTTAGTCTGTCAGCAAGGCTTAAAGTCTAGACTAATTAGTATTTTAGTCAGGTAAATAACGTGAAGGTAAATGGCGACGCCGGCGCCCCCTGGTGACAGATTAACAACTATGTATCTTTAATACATAAGCTTTTTTTTTTAATACATAAGCGATTCTGTTGAGGAAGTCACATGACAATACGTATGTTGCAGATGAATTGTAGAATCCGCTGTTTTACAAAACAGCTCCGTTATGTAAAACAACTGAACAACGTTCAGCTGGATTGTCATCGCGCTCCGTTTTACAAAACTGCTACCGACGTTAAGACGTAATGCATAATGGCTGATTTGCAGCCACAATGAGCGTCTTTCATAAAACTCTGATAACTTTTAATTAATATTGTCCTTAAAATCACAATTTTTACTGAGTTAAGGTAACTTTTACTCATATTACTTACTCGTTTTATTTATTTCTGTTTCGGATGCCATTATTGTTGCTACAACACACAGAGCTACGAGCGACAAAATTTAGAACTAAAATCTACAATCTGACATTTAATTTCACGCTGTTTTAAAAAACCGCAAATTTATTGAATTGATAAATGCAAAACGTTTATGCAATTCTGCGTGTTCAAGTTCAGTAATTATGGAAAACCGCTGAACGTTGTTCAATTGCTTTACGGAGTTGTTTTGTAAAACCACTAAGCGGTTTTTTAAAACAGCGGATTCTAAAATCCATCTGCGACACATACATAATCTCACGCCTTCTTTCCCGTGGAGGTAGGCAGAAATGCAGTTTGCTAACTGCAAACTGCTACGATCCTTACTTAACTCCCTAATTGCGTAACACACTTTTAATTAATGCAATAAATATTGTTGAAACGACAAAATGAAAGCCATTGCTACTGATACTGTGTTTCCCCACTATGTTGCAGAGAAATTCTCCATTTTGAAATCAAATGACGTCTTGAGCAAGCGTAGTGATCAATTCTCGTGTCTTCTCTGTATGAGAAGAGGCCTCTGACTTGCAGTGGGACAGTAACAGGCTGGTACTATCTTCTTCGTGGTGTCGATGGCACCACAGTGTATTCAACTTTGTCCAAAACTTCAGCACTTGTACAGACGCCAGCACATCAAGCTACCCGAAACCGTCAGATTTTCCCAATCAACTTTGAACCTTATGCTTTAGCGCTACAGTTGAAAATCTATTAAAGAAATCTGACAGATTGTAGTAGCTTGATGTGCTGGCGTCTGTACATCGTTCGTCGGTGGCAGCGCAGGGGTCATGGTTACATTTGTTATGTGAAACATTACTAGAGGCTTCTCGTAACTTCTTAATAAACCAACGCCATTCCATATAAGTAATGTCAGCTCTTAACATGATTTCATGCCTGAACGAGTTCTGTTTTAAAGGAATTCTTGATACCAAATCATTTTCTAACTGTTAGCAACTGTGTAGTATGAGTACCTGCCCAGAAACACGAAAATAACATCACTATATCGATGGGTTAGAATGATATGCACCTATAGTACGATCGTTGCTTCTGTTTTATTGAAATTGAAAGCAAATCTAGTCGACTATTCATAATTTTACGACCCCTAAAACGAAAAATATAAAAGATATATCTAAACACGCCAACATTAACGCGAACATACCACCGTCAACCACTCAACATAATATAATAAGGAGCAAGGTACACCGCACAGAACGGAACAACCTGTCTCTAGGAAAGGGGAAGCCACGCCCCGCTGGACCGACTGCTTTTGTAGCTTAGCTTTAAATAGACATTATACAGGGTGTCCGGTAATGAATGGATAACCTTGAAATGGCAGAACTAGTGGCCGGTCAGAAAAAAATACAAAACCAAATATATCCTTAAAAGTACCTAAGATATGTTTTAATTTAATTTTTCACTGAAAATTTAATTAAAGTTTTTTTTTTATTGCAATAGCTAGTCATACTATTTACTGCCTATCTATCGGCAAAGTTAGCGTATAATAATAGAACAAAAAAAACCGATGGAATTCATTCAATTGTGGTTGTAGCGTACAATAATGTAAAAAAGGTAATAATTTGTAGTCCTTTTAAAAAAAAACATATCTTAGGATATATTTGGTTTTGTATTTTTTTCTGAACGGCCATAAGTTCTGCTATAAGCCCTTTCAAGGTTATCAAATAATTACCGGACACCCTGTATACACACACCCGATACCCGATAGCTTTAATGAATTAGAAGGCAGTTTCTTCATATAAAATATTGTTTTCACCCGCGTTTGAATAAACTTGATAAAGCATAAGCATAATCAGCCGTAACTTTCCCACTGCTAGGACTCAGACCTTCTCTCTGTGAGGTGGAGTGGGCAATCATCCACCACGCGGGCCCAGTTCGAATTGGTCGATGTCATAAGTTGCTGTTAAATTCTATGTTAACGGTTGTCAATTGTTGGTCATAATAACTTCGACAGACAGACGAAATTGAACAATCTTTCAAAATCCACGGCTAATTCCGTGTGATCATTTTGCAATGGGTGCACGGGTGGCTACTTAGCACGTGGTTACAAATTATACCAATCATAGCGACCAGCACGCTATCGCACACGGCCTTGTAATACACGTAAGTTTAATATTATTGTAATATACACATGAACCTTTCTGAAACCTTTCTGATGAGCGAGTTGTCAATAATGTCAATTCCTGGCAATCCCCAACATCAGGTGGAGTGACAGCTCACTTCACCATGGTTTTCACGACGAGATTTTTACAGAACAGATTGGCTGATTTAACCACACAAAAATAGACACCGATCCCAACACACAAACGACATTTGTTTTGAAACAAAATAACTTAATACAGTTACAACTTAATATTAACACGCACGTAACCGTTATAAGTTATAATTTATTTTAACGGATGTTACACGCCTACCTGATTTATAATATTACGTGTTACTTTTTGCTACGCTTTTATAAACTTAAATTATGTTAGGTAGGCAGACTAGAGTACTTTTGTTAAGAAGCAAATAGTTCTGGTATGCTATGGTAACGCTAAAATTAAGGATGTAAGCTATTTCGTTTATCCTTTAGATACAGCTTCTAAATCGATTTGATCAAAAAAAATGTGTTTGTATCTGGTAACACAATCTGTTAATCAGTGAAACTTTTACGTCATCGTTCGTGTACAGAAGTGATGTCAAAATTCACGTGATGCATCTTATTGTATAAATACCTCGTAATAGAAAAATGTTTTGACCATTTCGACGTTTGTAAATTGGCCGAATTTGTTGCTGTGGCAAAGCTAAAATTCAGTTTGCAACTGTAAGGTAGTTAGTTTATCCTTCGTACAGACTTAACTACTTAATCGATTTCGACAAAATAAATTGTCGTTGATTTTTCCTGATCCAGAATGTGTGAAATGTATCTAGGTTAATGGCATCCCTCGGTTTTTCTTGACCTAGCATGTCTCAAAAGTCATTACGGGGTGGCGGAACATCGACGCACAAATTAAAACATTTTTTTAACAGGTTTTATAACAGGCTGCGCGTCGATGTCATGCCATCCTGTATTAGTAGGTACGTCCTAGAAAAATTCTAATCTAAAGTAATATTTTAAGTCCTAGGAAATACCTACATGAATTGGAAACGCAACACTTCTCGCTGTTTATTCACTCCATAGTCGTATCATACTTTTCTTGTTAAATCTACCAGTAAGTCTTCAAGCTTCTAATTATATACGCCTACTGCTGGCCCATAAAACATGATAGTCTACTGTTTACGATGCAAACAAGCTAACAATATGATACGAGCACCTTTCGCTTTCAAGAGCAAGGTCCCACTTTCACGCGGCTACTTTCGATTTTATGCGTTCCTGGTCGGGCCAGTGAACTCTCCGGTGAATTTGTGATCAGATTGACATTATGGTATGTCCATTAATATGTAATCAAATAGGTGTACGTAAGTAGATGGATTCTCAAGAAGCAGATGTCTTCTTTCAAATATTATATGAAACGTCTTGTAGTTGGACAAGCCGTAGGCCCGATGGATTTTTAAAGGTTGTCCTAGTTAGTAATGTATATTGAAGTTGTAGAAATAAATTTATTATTTATTATTATTATTTCCCATCTTTGAAAATGATGAACTCCCATACAAACAAACAAACCCCGAAACAACATGTATACAAACTTAACCCCGTTAGGGGACTAATTTTCAAAAATCCTTCCTTGGTTTCTCACTTGGAAATCTGCAAAATTTCAAATGTCTAAACCCAGCGGTTTAGAGTGTGCGTTGTCTGTCAGTGAATGAACGAATTTAAGATTTTTATAAAGTAGAAGATATATAAATATGTAATCAAATAGATGCAGCAGATTATAAATCAGTATAGGTCTCCTCTGTTAAATATATTATGTACATTTGCAAGCGAGTCCAAAGTGAGGCGAGAACGCAGTGAGCTCGCCGGGAATAGCAAAATAGCGTCGACGACGACGGCGCTGTTCGCGGCGAGCTCGCTGCGCGCTCGTCTCGCTTTGGGCTCGCTTGCGAATCGCCAGTGTGATAAAACCCTTAATCTCTATTATTAACAACAAGCTATTATAATAATTTATTACCCGTAACAATCACAATAATAAATTGAATTCCTTTGTAAATGATTATTTTTATCAAATAATCCGCTACTTTCTAGCACATTGTTGAAGACAGACAATGGAGAGAGTACATTATATACTGTCTTTGTAAATGATATCTCTTACTAACGACTAAACATAACTATAAGCTATTAAAACCAGACTAGCCTCTACAAAGAGAGAAAATTCTTAGAAAATTTACTGTGCTCGTCACTGTAAAGTGAGTGCAAGTGACATCTACAGAAAAATTTCTGAGTGAGATTGGGAAAAATTCACTATTTGTCCAATAAATTTTACTGTACAGCATAAGAATTTTTACTGTGCTAGCATGGTAATTTTTCCATTACCACTCAAATGCACCTCAGATTATGAGAGAGCACAGTAATTTTTCTAAGATTTTTCTCTCCGTGTCCCCGCAACACCGTCCGCGTGAAATTTCTTGTACTCCGACCCACCGCATCGCGTCGCATCGCCCTATTACTTATTTTTCGCTTAGCGTTCTCTCTGACTTTGTTTATTTTTGCTCGGCTCCTAAGGATGGTTTAGAAGCCGAGCAATAATAAAAAAAACAAACGAAGTAATAGCGCAGGCGAAGCGATGCGACGCGGCTTGTGATTTTTTTGTTTTACAATTTGGTAGCTTAATTTTTAAGGAAGGCTCCTTCAGAATTGGGATATGAAATGCAAAAAGAACAAATTCGTCTGGTAGCTCCAGAGATTAGCACATTCAAGCAAACAAACTCTTGTATTGTGTAGTACCTACTCGTAACTAGATTGCAGGCGAATAATAGTCCAACAAAGTGCACTGACATTTACATTGGTAATTTTCTAGTTATGCCTCTATGGGTGCCAAGGTTAAGGTCCAAAAGAAAAAAAAAACTCTTATTAAAAGCAGCAATCAGCTCCTAATAATAAAGGATTTCAGTGAATAAATAGTCACCTCTCTTACATGAGATTTAAAAACATAACTTATAACCATAAGTTACCGAAAGTGTGTGTACTACTCGTATATGTGTTTCGGGATGCATGAAGAAGCCTCCTCGTATGGCGCAGTTTGTTCCGCCAGTTGCTCATCTGAACCGAGCGCTCGGCGCATCCTGGACAGTCACACAGAGCATGAGGTCCTGGGTTGGATTCCCAGGTCAGGCAGTGTGATTAGGCTTTCCATCGAGAATTTCGCAATAAAAGTCGGAGTCTGGATTTGTGGCCGTTTGAAGGTAATAGGGTTATCACCTACTACATGGGACTTAGACATAAGTGACGAAATGTCTTCAGGGATTACCTGAACATGTTGTGTTATGTGAAAACTTTTATAAAAATGCGGCCATCTCACATAAAGATATAAATTTAATATAAACCTAGATTTAAACCGGTGGAGCAAGTCAAATGTCATGAACTTCAAGTAAACAGGACACGTCCAGTAGGTATGTGCATTCACTGATGACATTCAGTTACATCTTGCCTTGTGAAGGAACGTATTTATCTTGTTCGTTTTATTATGAAGACAGGAGAGTGACGAGATGATGATATTGTATTTATTTTTTATTTATTTATTTGGTTCACCAACAATTGTTTGTGGGTTGGTTGTGTGCTGTTTGTTGTTGTTTGTTGGTTGTTGTGGTTGTTGATTGATTGTAGTGTGTAGTTGTTTGTTGTGTTGTGTTTTGTTGTTGTTGTTGTTGTGGTGTTAGTTTGATGTGGTTGTGTTGTTTGTGTATCTACTACCAATAAAATTATGCTTCAGTTTTCCAAGGCTAGAGAATCTGAAACGTATTTAGGTACCTACTAGAATGAAAAGGATTCTATAAATAAACACTGCTGATCGGTGGGACAATCCACTATGTGGGTATAGTCAATTTTAGTAAAAGTTTTCAGAATACACTGGACAGAAAAACCAAGGTAAAGGGATAGGAATGAGTTGGACCCACATTTAAATCGACACTGGAGCTGTGACCAGAGGGTAATTCTCGTAATTCTAAGGAAACGTTCACAGTCTGATCTCAGCTCGATCTGTCAAAAATATACCTCTAAGTTCCTAACATTTTTTACAAGTTTTTGACATTGATTGTCACTGAGATGACATTGCGAATAGATTTTGAACGTTTTTAATGACGGGAATTGGCCTTCTGGTCAAGATCACATTAATTAATTTACATTCTGGATGAGGATAAACCAGCAACCAGTCAGCTTTCATCTTAATCACAATGGAATTCATACCTACATTTCCCGTATACTGACTGCCTCGATGGTCCAGTGATCGCTTGCGCTAGCTGAGTATGAGACACTTGGTTCGATTTCTGGGTCGGGCAAAGTGTTATTCAGTTTTTCCACCAGGTATTTCTCAGTAGCAGCCCGGAGTTTGAATCTAGAAATAAAAATTGTTAAGTCTATTTTTTCGATTTGTTGATGACAATAAGCTCACCCCCTATTACATGAGACTTAAAAACATAATTGGCGAAATTTGGGTGCACTATTACTACACGTCTGTCTGACCCTTTGGAGAATACAAAAGTGATGCTATGTTATTTCCCGCATAATCTTGTAAGCAGAATAATTTCACCTACCACGCAAAATGTTTTCGAAACACAACTTTTTCTCGAATTCCCATAGACCATAGAATACAAACAAAGATGCTTTCTATCTAATCTCTCACAAACATGCACGCATCTTAACAATACTGTGACTCTAAATAGGCAGAATGCGTTACGTTTTTGCTGCGCAAGAGTTTCCGATTTCTATATCGATAAAAAGCTGGCTAATAACAATAGGAAAAGTGTCGTCGATAGATTGAATCGGTATTTTCTAATTCTCACCGTTAAACTTTACTGGCATTGCAGTCGTGTGGGATGGTGGCGTTTCGAATTCAGTTGTTTGATTTATTTTATGTGTGTCGTTGCCTCCGTGTCGATAAATCTTATTGATAGAGATGGATATTTCCGATTGTAAAGGTGAAGTCTGGTAAGCGTGTAAATTATGATGTGTCATGCCATAGCAAGCAGTCTGTGGAACATTGCCAAATGTGTAAGGACAAGACGCCTTTTTCAATTCAATTTTTTCAATTCAATTCATTTATTTCAGATATTCATCCATACATGTTTCATAAAAAGTTTTAAAATAATAATAATAATGATGATAATAATAAAAATAATATAATAACAAGAACAGCCACATAAAACATCATTGAATCTGTTCATGGAGCACTGGCCAAAACCACACGTACGAGCAGTGCGGTCCTGAATCAGGACCGCACCATCCCCACATGCAGCCTCGTCCAATGCTCCATGAAGGAGCAATCCACGTCCATTCTGCCTGCAATAAGCTGCAGGATGTTGTTGGTTGGTCTTTTGGCTGGTCTTCAATCTTTTCCATAGATATTATAATACATAGTTATAAAATAAAGTTGCTTTTCGTGTCTGTCTGTTTGACCGAGTTATTTTTCTAAACTGCACAACGGATTATGATGCGGTTTTACCATCATTTGGTAAATGTATTCCGGAAGGTTTTTATAAGTACCATAGGTAGATATTGTAGCTATAAATAATATTAAAGGCATCTTCAGCATAATGAATGCGCCTCGAGGCCATTTTATTTCAAGTCAAATCAATGTAACATGTACATTTCCTTAATTTTGATATAAGGCGTGGAAAAATCACACAAAGAGTATAAACTAAAAACCGTACGAATTTCCATCAGCATTTGAAAAAGCTAGTTCTCATGTGTTACACAGTTGGGTAATACATAATGACTGGCATACATACGAGTACTAACAGATCGTTAGTGTTCGATACTAACGAGGTAGAATATCTGAAAGGTTACCACATCACCATGGGATGTGGGTTGACAAGGGTAGGAAAGAAAATCCTGTAGTAAGAAAATGGAATAAGTCATGATATGGGTTAAAGCTTTTGGAGAGTTTCTTTCAGTTAATTTGGTCAATTATTATTTTATCAATTGAGTAGGTTACATAAATAACTTGTCGGTAAAATCTGACTTGGGTATTTTTTTTACCGAAAATTTATTTATGTACAAAAGTATACACTCAATAAACAGTTAGAAAAATGGAAGTATACCCAGTGGACTTTTAAACCAACTTCAAAAAAGGAGGAGGTTCTCAATTTGGATTTTTTTATGATTTTCTACCTCAGAACTCCGTTAGTTATAAACCGATTTACAAAATATTTTTTTACTTGAAAGGATATACTTTCAGATTAGTCTCATAGAAATTTCATCAAAATCGGTTTAGCAGTTTGGTTTTTAAACCAAAATTACTGGTAAAAAATCAATTAAACGAAATTGCGTCGTTTGCTTTCCTATGACTTTTCAGTGGTGGTTTAGTGGAATTGTCATAGTATGAATTGTGGCTGTAAGTGACGTATCTTTACAGAATTAACCAACTTCAAAAAGGAGGAGGTTCTCTTTTCGACTTTTTCAATTTTTTTTGTATGTATGTTACGCGGTTCCTCCAGAAAGTGTAAATCGATTTCAAAAAATATTTTTTTAATGGATAGGGTATGCTTCAGGGGTGGTCCCATATAATTAACTTTGCTTGGGTTGTTTTTGAAGTGAAATTAAAATTAAAAAAAAAAAAAACAAGTCGGTGTCGTTGGGTTCGCATTTTCGTTGTTTGCTATTTCGAAATTAAAGTTATTTTTCAGGCGAGGGTTTTGCTATTTATCCGCCATAAAGTCTGTATAAGCGTAGTACTTTTTTTATAGGCCGAGTTTTTTTTCTTTTCTGTCATCTTGCAGGTCAACCTAGGAGGTGGTCGGGTGCTTAACGGGCTCTGCCGGGTATGCCTGTCGGTATGCCTTAATAAATTAAGGCCTCCAGCTATGAGCTATACATATACAATTTATAAACTACGCTCAGATGCCTTGCTTGCGACCATTAAATCATACTACGTACCTATCTTATGCAGGCAAATTAAATTAACACATCAATAAAATTACGCCAAATACCGGTCCTAATAATAATAATAATAGTAATCGAATCATATTTCATAATCCGTTTTCTATTATATCAGCATAACTGTCACGTCTACCCAATGGATCATAACGCGACTGTCCCCGCACGTACGCGTTAACGTTACGCAATCGTACGCGCCGGTAACGGAAACTAACGTAAACGTGAACGGTGTGTCATTTGCGGTTGTGGTATAGCGAGTGCGGTATTTTGGAAAATTTTATTAAGTAAATAAAAAATGGAGGTTCTTAATTTGGTGTAAGTTCCAACATTTCACCTTTCAAGTATCTCAAAACTTAGTTATCAAACTACAAAGTAGTAAAAAACTAGAATCATGTTTTTGTAACTGCACAGACAGCTGTGCTGCTGGGGAGTTTGTAGCGCCCATTCTTCTCCCAAGCGAAAGCACTAGGAAGAGGTGAAGGGCGGGCGTTTTGGGGGACTGTCTTTTGTAATTTTGACTTTAGAAAAGTGCTTATTCACAGCCTAACAAATACATCTTCATTGGCGCCTGAATCCAAATAAAATTCTTCGGTAAAAAATATTCGATAGAATGAATAAATAGACGTATAAACAAAACTATCCTACACATAGCGGATTCTAAGATTTCTTAAAGACATATACACAAACTTACGCTTTTCCCATGGGGTAGGCAGAATCTACAGAACACCACCTGCTATGATCCTTACATACTAATTATATTTCGTGAAGATTTCCTACGTCTTCAAAATTAAAAAAAATAATAATAATGTCACTAGGCATAATCAGCTTATAATTTTCCCACTGCTGGGACACAGGCCTCCTCCCGGTGAGAGGGAGTGGGCTATAATCTACCACGGGGGCCCAGTGCGGATTGGTAGATGTTACATGTCTTCGAATTTTTGGTTTAAGGACATGCGGTTTCCTCACGATGTTTTCCTTCACAGTTTACTGTTGTGGTGCCATGTTGAAAACTTTTCGATAATCAGCCTCATACGGTGATCTTAAAACAATCGTCAAAATCAATAATAACAAGAAACAAAAGAACTTTGACATTGTCAGCATCTATTGATGCTGCGCTCTCAGTGTGCCTCAGCCGGTGACACTTTTCTCTGGCCGCGAAAGTGCTCATTGCATATTTGCTAATTATGAACGATGACGATGACTTTAAGTTTTACGACTTATGTAACGTACCTACAATATACATTTGGATACCCAGTCATTTTTTTTGGACTTCTCATTATGCAGACGGATCTCTCTCACGCAAAAAAATTCTAACGTAACCTACTCGTGATCTTTCACCTTTTTTCGTGATTGAAATCACATCAACATGTCAGCTTGGATGTCAAAAAACTGAATTAGAAAGAGAAATGAATTATTGTTTGGAGTTACCTAAGGTTATAATGCTTCAACTCGGTAATATTCTTTGGAACGTTTATTTGTTTTCCATTTTATTTGTTTTACTTTTTTTTTTTGTTTTACTATGTATTGACTGTAAAACATCGAGTATAAACATTGATTTTTAAAAACTAAATCGATGTTTTTGAGTGTGGTTTGAGAACCACACTTGCCAGGCACTGCGTACCTACTTGATAGAGAAGATTGACATTCATCTAGTCTGAATTGTTTCAGGCATAATTGAAAAGTCAAGACATGATTTCATAAAATTACTTTTTCATCTGCTAAGCCCTCGATATCTGGGTATATATGATATAATATCAGCCGGTCGATTCTGTATAAATCTGAAACACTGACACTGACTCAGTGAAACGAGCTTGAAGTGAGCAGTGACAATCGTGTTAATCCCTAATGACATCTCACTCCACGCTCACTTCACCCAAGTTTTCACGGTGAGATGGTTACAGAATCGCACGGCTGAACACATTTATTTATTTATTTGCCCCTCAAACAACAAACTTCCTTTTACAAAATATCAGCTGTAATTTATAGTTCCTAATATGCAATGCTCACAAAAAGACAAACACACTGTCCTCTTATCGTAACTGGCGACATCAGTCAGTCAGGTCATTTGAATATTTTCCAATGGCTACTAACGTCGTTTTCGGTAAAGCTATGTCGAAAAGCAAAAAAGGTAAACACTATATACTGGATTTGCCATCTTTGCATAGCAAGCAGCGCTACAGTTGAGTGCCAAGAAAGGCTGGTCCTAGGTTTTTAGTTTATATTTTTTAGTCATAGTGATCTTTAATCTGGTCTTTTGTGTCTAGTTTAAGACTTTCATTCATGTTTTTTTGTGGCTTTATGTCACAATGTCTTGTGGCTTAGGTTAATAAGAGATCTGCTCAAGCTTCCGGTCGATTTCGTAAATCTTCTGCAAGAAATTGAGGAAAAAAGTCTGACCGTCTGAGGCACACTGAGAGCGCAGCATTAATAGATGCTGACAATGTACAGTAGTTCTTTTGTTTTTTGTTATTAATGATTTTGACGATTGTTATAAGATCACCGTAGGAAGCCGATTATCGAAAAGTTTTAACATGGCACCATGACAGTAAACTGATGGACAATTTGAGGAAAAAGTATGTAAGTATTTTTATTTAATCCCGTACATACTGTATTAAAAGAAAAATAACTACTTTTAGTGTTTCTTGAAAGTTAGTAGTTTCATTTTTAACATATTTTTACTGTCAAATAATTTACTTACTTAAAACTTCAAAAGTTCAGCAATATTATATTGAATTAAAAAAAAAAGAAGAAAAGAAAAAGAAGAAATAAGACAGTCATAAGACTGTCTTATTTCTTCTTCTTTCATACTAATCCTAACTAATATTATAAATGCGAAAGTGAGTTTGTTTGTTACGCTTTCACGCTAAAACGGATGAATGGATTTGGATGAAATTTGGCATATAGGTAGACCATGACACTAATAAATGAATTTGAATTTGAATGACCTGGGTTAGGACATAGGATACTTTTTATAGCGGTACGTCTTCCCGCGGGATAATTACCGTTGCGGGCAAAATCTAGATAGATATCAGTATTACAGATATTAGTAGTACAGGAACCAATATTACTTTGAACACTAAGTTAGTTAGCTTGCAGTGTTACATCTTGCTCATTTATATTTATGTTCAGCAACTATTTTTACAGCCTTAATCACTAAATAGTATAAAACAAAGTCGCTTCCCTGTCTGACTGTCCCTATATATGCTTAGATCTTTAAAACTCCGCAACGGATTTTGATGCGGTTTTTTTTAATAGATAGAGTGATTCAAGAGGAAGGTTTATATGTATAATACATGCATAATATAGTAGAGAAACACTGATCATTTTAGAGGTTTCTAATGTGATGTCGTGAATAAACACATTTTTTGCGTTTACATTGCAAACGCTGGCTGAATCCTACGAGATAGATCAAAATAATGTACTACAGTATTGTATACCTTAAAAAGGTCTACAAAAAAATCCACAATGGTATATGTACAGTAAGCTTCAAAGAAACCAGACCCCCCTTTGATGATGATATTATACGTTTAAGTTTTTCGTGATGTAACGTAAATGGCGTGTTGGTCTAGTGGTTTGGACTGCGGCTTAGCAATTCGATGGTCACGAGTTCAAATCCGCGGATGAGATTTATTTTTTCTTTTTTTTAGTTTCTTTAATAGTTGATTAGGTGATTTTCGGAACTTTATTTCAGAAAACATCCATATTTAAGAAAACAAATGTGAAGTATGAGGTTTGTAAGAACAGCCAGGCATGTTGCATAAACAATATTCATTTATTTCATTAATTACATTTCTATGAATCCACTTATACAGTTATTACGAGTATACAGTTTCCTATCTGTGTTAAATTAGGGTTATTTACTTAAAATATTAACTAAATACAAAATATATACCCTGGGTGAGGTGTAGAACGTTTAACATTAGATATCGGTTCGTTTATAGATATTTCTAGTAACATAACTACAATATTTATTTATTCAAACTTGTAAAAACATTATTTTTTTATACTCTGTATGATCTTATGGGGAAAAAAGCCTGGTTAAAAAATGAAATGTTGTCATTTGTGCCTGTGAATTACAGAGGAAGAACCAACATGCTAAACTATAACAGTATAGCAATATACATCTTTCTCTTTTATCACAATTTCTGATAACCCTCTTAACACAGCATTAGAAAAGTATGTGAGGTCAGATGGTGCATCGTTAACACATTACAAGACTACTTGTAAACAAGAGTAACTGGATTCATAATAATAAAGGTTGTTTATTTTTGATTAACTACGAGATAATGATCCCACAAATATTGGGAATTATTAACACTTGCTCAAACGTTCCAATGCAATTTTATCAGATAAGTTACACAATCAATCTGCCGAGTAAATTGTCTATTAATAACGCAGACGATGGCAGTCACTGTCTATCACTTCTTGAAGACTTTTCATGCCCGAAACCATATTGAAGCTTGCAGCACTATTTCGAATTAGTTCCCAGGTTTTGTGTGTCCCAAGGTGTCGCTCCGATTCATTAGTGTAAGCAGTTGGGTGAGATCGCGTTTCACATCACCCGTCGCTTGATACCTTTGTATCCATCTACGAACTATTTTTCTCTGTAATGAAAACAATAATATTAGAAATACATAAAAAATCCACCTTATAAGTAATAATGCAACATGGTTGTAACAATAAATATATATTGTGTATAACGTAAATCTTACCGTTAAGCCCACATTTCTCGTGCTATTTTCTTTATGCTTTGTTCCTGTTCCCAGAGAACAACAATTATTTTAGCCTTCAAAAAGTTGTTAATCGCACCATACTATCGGTTAATAGAATCAACTGTTCAAAAACTTCGTAAATTGGATAATTTTACGACGAAGACATTACACACAAGCTGATCGGCACGAAAACGAAACGATTTGAAAAAGAATTATACCCTCAATCACAGTTTAGTAAATAGGGCGAAGAAGTATTCTAAATTCAACCTTAACTCACAGTTCATACAGCAGTTAAGTTTCTGAAGTAAAATGACGGTAGTGCAACAATCGGAATCAAGCACAATCTATTCAACCAAACAAGAAATCTATGCTAATTTCAACCTTATCTTTTAGTTAATTGAGGAGTTACGTATTGCATTTTGTAAAACAAGGTTGTGGACGGTAGGTGTATCTCACGTGGTGGAAGTTGAAATTTAAACCTTAATGTCTAGAAGATTAGACCGTTATCAAACTTGTTCGATAAAAGGAGTAATGCTATTCGAATTTTCGTTGAGATTACTAACTGAGCCAATAGCCTATTGGTATAAGGCACGGTCTTAATAATCGTCTGGCGCCTGGTGATGTGGGTTCGTATCCTATACGGCGTAGTGTCTTTTTGTAAGTTATTCTTGGTATACGGTTCGGCCAGAAGCCGAAAAAAATACCACAATACGTAATTATTAAAAACATACAAATAATATTTGAGTCGCATCGGTGGATGCTCGGGCAGAGATGGGTGCGGCGCGGGCGGCGGGGAGGGAGCCGCTCGGGGACAGTCACGTGACGCACCCGCCGTCGCTTGAGCGATTATTCTTTAAGTCTTGGCGGGGTTCGTTTTCTCTGACGCGTACTGTACAATGGTGTATGTGTGTGTCTCTTAGGGATAACGCACAATAACGATTTTTTATCCTATACTTTTTACGAGAAATAATAGCTCTAAAATTATCAGTGTTTCTCTACTATATTATGCATGTATTATACATATAAACCTTCCTCTTGAATCACTCTTATCTATAAAAAAAAACCGCATCAAAATCCGTAGTATAGTTTTCAAGATCTAAGCAAACATAGAGACAGACAGACAGCGGGAAGCGACTTTGTTTTATACTATGTAGTGATCAGCATTGCACCCGTGCGAAGCCGGGGCGGGTCGCTAGTATATTTTATTTTCCAATTTGATTTCTGGCCACCCTGTATACATATGTACATCGAGTCTTCTGTCATGATTTTCGAAGAACCAGACATAACATAATTAAAAGTTTCAACTTTCGTTATCTCACTAACATCCTTCCGGCACTATGACTTGCAATCTTCAGTAATGACAAAAGTAATCAGTCTGTCTACCACGGTTTTTAGCCAAAGGAAGCTTCCGACCATGCATCCATCAACGAATAACGTGTCCATTAAACCGCCATTACGATGCAAATGCACGCTCATCCTCGCAAATTCGCTGTTCTAATGAATACGAGAGTGCAACTGTGCAAAGTTAGGTTAACCGTCCACTGCTACGTAGGATGTGCGCGGAGAGGTTTGTGTTAGCTGCGCGGTTCATTTGTTTTAGCCACTGGTCTGTGCGTAGCGTGGCCGTGGGTCGCAGTGCTCGACCCACCTGCATCCACACCCATCCTTAATATTATATTTATTTGGCATTAAAAATACAATCAAGTCAAAGGGGGTCATCCATCCGTCTATATGGATATTATAGCAGTAACAATTTAGTAAAGCGCACTTTTTTTTCCTTTATTTACTTAGGGACATTTATAATCGCAATGCGTATGTCAGTCCCATCCTACCCTAAATACACATTGGTCTTATCTGGGCCATGAACCTAAACAGAGTCTTCGGATCATCGGCATTTGGTTGAGCCAGAATTTTATGAAATGTGCCTACTTCAAGTCTGTTCAACTTCAAGGCTCTAATAATATCTAACAAATAATTTCTCTTAGACTCATACCGAACACAGTCCATCAGTAAGTGGAGTAAGTCTTCAAATGCGCACATTTGTAAAAATAAACTAGAGAACGAAACGCGAAAGTAAGTGTCTCTTTGTTACCTTTTCACGTCTAAACTACTGCCGGTCGATTCTGTTAGAATCTCACCGTGAGAAGATAGGTGAAGTGAGCTGTCATTCCATCTGATGCTAGGGATTGACACTAATGACAGCTCACTTTAAGCTCACTTCACCCAAGTTATCACGGTGAGATTTTTACAGAATAGCGCTACTGAACCGATCGTTTTAAAATTGAAATTGACAGATAGATAGCCTGGGACTTGGAGAAGGACATGAGCTACTTTTCATCCTGGATAGTTGTACTCTTTGGTATACTTTGCATACCTTGTATTGTATACAATCAAGTATTTTCTAACTGAACAGACAGCTGTGCTGTTGGGGAGTTCTTTGCGCCACTTCTACTCCCCAGCGAAAGAGTACTAGGAAACGGTGAAGGGCGGGCGTTTTGGGGGACTGCCTTTTGTAATTTGGACATTCTAAAAGTGCTGATTCTCAGCCTAGTTTGAATAAATGACTTTTGATTTCGATTTATTAAAAATTATAAAATACAAAGTACACGCAGATGAAATTGCTGGCAACAAGTAGTTTTTATACTGAGTTATTTTAAATAGGGTAACTGAACTCCGCAGACAATAGGTATCGATATCTAAACACGATAAAATATAAGAAAACCGTTTTTTTTTCAAATCATACTTCCAGTAACAACACTAACTGTCGTAGAACTCCGAAAAAAAAACATCAATTCTTTTTCTTTTATTGTGTTTAGATATCGATACCTATCGCATCTGATGAGCTTAGCTAATAAAATTAAAATAACCCTGTATAAAGCGAAGCTATGTACAGACGCCAGCACATCAAGCTACTACAATCTGTCAGATTTCTTTAATAGATTTTCAACTTTAGCGCTAAAGCATAAGGTTCAAAGTTGATTGGGAAAATCTGAGAGTTTCGGGTAGCTTGATGTGCTGGCGTCTGTACGTGTGCGTTGCTTAGCCTTGGACTGCTGTGGAGCGGCGCCTTTAGATTACCGGAGAACATATAAATTAGATAGAAAGTAATATTACTGAAACCTAACTCTCACTTGATTGCTGCGAGTAAATTATGTTTGAGTGCAGACTTTCGCTGTGTTATGGGTAAGCTCTTAAACTATCATCAAGAGTCAGCTGTTTAATGGCATACTAAATATAGTATTTTCTTTACACAGGTTTATGTTGAACTAGCTTCTGCCCGCGACTTGTTCCCCCGCCCCACCCCGTCGCATCGCATCGCCCACACGCGCTGTTAACCATTAAATGCATAATGTTGCCATATGGCAACAAAGTTCGTCATTTAATTTTTTTAAGAATGTGATAGCTGTGAGTTTCTGAACGCACCTCTTTTTGTCAAAACAATATAATTATATACTCTATGAATATTAATATTATTGTATAATTATTATATATATTTATTATCTAAATTCTATAGATAAATACCTATACAATAGCATTTTTTGCAATAGGATAAAATAAATCATGCATTTAAGGGTTAATTCGTTCTCGCTTAGCGTTCTTCTTGACTTTTTTTTCCTTTCACTCGGCTCTTAAGGGTCGTTGCGTGATGGCTAAATCCAGCTAGTATTTAGTACAAGCTAGGTTTTACCATCACGCTAATCACTAACAAATTATTCAGCTTTATTATTACTATAAATTTCAGTTTTAATAGAAATCAAATATGAAAACACGTTTATCTAAAAAACAAAACGTTTAATTATGGCGTGTTAAACGAATAAAACGTATAAGTACCTAATTATGTTCTTCAAAATGAAGTTAGGTATACTCTATGTATAAATACTGACATCAGTGACAGACAGTCAATTTGCAACTGACTTGCATTTTTCAGTGATTTCGAATTTCTTTACCGTAACAAGATTTTTTTATTAGATAAATAAAACGAATTGGTAATCTCACACATCAAACAATTTTTAAGTGCGAAGTGTTAATTTCATATTGCTTCATAAATCAAAGTTGTGGTCTGGTGGGTTATTGAAAAAGCGGAAGGGAGAGATTAAGCTCTTATATTTTCGCCATACATTTTATAACGACACGTGCCCATTTCGGGGCCTCTTGGGAAACTCATGTTTTATGTCAATCTGTCAGATCTCTTGACAGGCTGCTACATTAGTGACAGCCCGCCACGGAGGTCTGTAAAGACGGAGGAGTTCGTATACCACTCATACATACTTATAATCAGCCTACAATGTCCCCACTGCTGGGACAGGCCTCCTCTTTCTATGAGGGGAGAGTGGGCTATAATCCGACATGCGAGCACAGGTCGGGTTGGTGAATGTCACGCATGTCTTCGAATCTTTGGTTCTAGGACATGGCGGTTTACTCATGATGTTTTCCTTCACCGTTTTGAGAGCAGTATACCGCTACAAAGTGAATTTTTATGGTAGGTAACAACGAATCTTGTATGTTCTTCTTTTAGGATAGGTACGTAATAGCTGTTTCTTTTGTATCTACCTACTTTGACTGACCAAAAGGAAATAGCTAATGGTCTATTAATTCATGCCCATCACATATTCCTAAAATAACTACCAATTTACCTTCACCCCTTTCTACCACATAAGGGCATACTAGGTACTATGTGATACGTTTCCGATCGCTTCGGTAACTTTCTCGCGTGTACGACAAGTTTCTAAGATAGCCGCCTGTGACATACGGATGTATTATAAGCATATCCGTTCGGTTTTCACCCTGATTGGAATTAATGTTGTTGCGTGTTTTCTTTGGCTTTAAGAGTTTCTTGTCGTTTAAACTGGTGTCGGGCCATTATTTATTTATTTATCAATTTTCGAATCGTATCTGAATTTTTTAATGTGTTACGTGTTACCTGACTTTTTGGCAATGCAAGTAGGTAGAGACAACAAAAGAGGTACCTTGAATACAGTCAAGGATATTAGTAGTTAAAGAAATTGACATTTACCGTGTTACAGCCATCTCATACAACTGTCAAAAATTAAAAGATCTTGTGATATGCGGATAATTTAAGTTGGTAGGTAGTCAATTTGTGTAACAATTAATGTCCCTGACTTTACAACCTTACATACTGAAAATGGACCTCCTATCTTTCACAGTAATTATGTTTTGGCCTCTTAGTTTAAATATTATTTAGCCAAATAATAATTTGTAAGAATCGAAGCACGTGGTTCTGTAGTTTCTGATCATCACAAGAGAAAAAGGCGTCAGTTTATGTGAGGGTATGTCAGCACCTACCAAATACTTCCTTTGACACCACATTTGGCAGACAATTAATCTTGGCAGAAGCTTTAGCGGATTCAGAATCTATAACAGACCAAAAAGCAAAAGTGAATATATTTCAAAAGGTATTTTATCAAAGCTTTCACCACTTATCTAATCCTAATAATAGCACAAGCATTTTACTTGTAATAGAAATAAAAATACAACATCACATTTTATTACGTTCACATTCTACTAACGTCACTCACGTATTTTTACTTTGACTCACGTATTTTTACTTTGACCTAACAAATGAAGCGAATCTTATTATAGTATAATAATAAGATTATTTGTTACTTAGATAATATCGTCGTAACGGCTGAGCGGATTTAGGTGAAATCTACGAAAGCAAAACGTATCGTAGGTATAGATAGATACTACCATCATCATCTGCATAGCCTTTTACCAACTAAGTTGGGGTCGGCTTCCAGTGTAACTGGATGTAGCTAAATACCAGTATTTTACATGGAGCGACTGCCTATCTGACCTCCACAACCCAGTTACTTGGTAATACGATACTTCTAGGTAAGACTGGTTGTCAGACTTTCGAGCTTCTGACTACCCGTAACGACTGTCAAAGATCCACGAATGACAGCCGGGACTAACGGCTTAGCGTGCTTTCCGAGGCACGAAGGGGTCTCGGTGTGTAAAGAGGGTCACCCATCCACATCGATAGATACTACCATGATACCTCAAAAAGGGAGGACTGCCTCGTCACAAGCGCTACCGCTGAACATGTTATTGGGTTATTCCATCAGGAATTTGACAGTAGCACCCTGGGGTCTGGACTTGCGTCCGGTTGATGGCATTAGACTCACCCCATCACATGGGACTTAAAGATAACTGGAGAAATGGGGGTGTACTATAGCCCACCCTTCGTAGATTACAGGCGTGATATTATATGATAGTATGTTCTTAAACAAAAATCAAGTCTCTTCGTATTTCTTATCTGAGACTTGATCGGCCTTTCAGAACCGTCTTTAAAAATGTTGGCAATTTCCATAAATATCCAGCAAAAAAAACAACAAATACCAGAAGTAGGTTTGCAGCATCCACTGCAGTGCTATGCGGTCGTTAGTATGAAGTATCATCTCTTGCATCACGAAGCATATCGTGCAGTTTGTAGAACATGGCCGCTTGACACGCGGTGCCGTGCCGATGGGTATGTATGATACAATGCTGAATTATGTAAAAAGATTTTAGATTTTTCACGCCCGCTTTTAGTTCCTGGTTTTCGATTGTTTGGTTAGACGTCGTTGACGAAACTAAGGGTCTGTTACACAATGTTCGTCACTTTTTAACAGTTGAGTATGGAGCAGAATTTGTATAAAGCTAACTCCCAGGCCAACAGTTACTACTTAGGGTGCGCGGGAGTTACATAAACTCTTATCTTTACCTCCACACGCGATATAATATCAACCTCACATTGCATAAAGCATAGCCTCCTCTCTGTACGAGGGTGTGAGCCTTAATCAACCACGCGGGCCCAGTGCGGGTTGGTGAACGTCATATGTCTTCGAATTTTTATTACTAGGACATGCCGGTTTTCTCACGATGTTTTCCTTCACCGTTTTGAGAACAATGGTGATGTAATAATTTACACAAAGTAAACTGCCTGCCTGGATTCGAACCTACGACCTACATACAACTCGTAAGTCGCGGCCGTTTCTACTGAGCCAACGCTGCTCACGTTGGATTGTCGCCAAAGTACACTTACGTAAGCATAATACACAATACGAGTGTTTTCCGAGATCACACAACTTTCGCATTATTACTATTGAAATAAACTTTCACCATGGATGTGATGACAAAAAATGAACACGAGAAAATAATGAGAAGCTGGGAATAAATTGGTGTAATCAGTGATCAATGGTGTGCTTATCTAAACTACTTAATATTATAAAGAGAAAAGATTTCATTTTTTGTATGTTTGTTTGTTAAGCTTTCACGCTAAAACGGCTGAATGCATTTGTATGAAATTTTGAAAATCGATGTTGGAGAAAGACATAGACTACCTTATATCCTGGATTGCAGACGAAGTCGCGGGCCACAGCTAGTCATTATTATAATCATTTTTTAAGCGCTTGACAGCGTTAATAAATTTTTGACTGAATACTAAAATCATTAGGTATTATGTAATGTTATGAACCTTAGTGATTAAGTGTCGATTTCGTCATAAAAAATCTTGTATAAGCCTAATTTCACTTAACAAACCGGTCACAATGGAATTATCTTGTAAGTTCTTACAACCATTCTGTTTTCTTGTAAAATGGATGTTGACATCCCACAGGTAAGAGCCATGCTAAGAAGCCGCATTGTGAACTCCCTCCATCTATATTATAAAGAGGTAAAATGTGTTTGTTTGTTTGTAAGTTTGTATGTAGGGGCTAATCAGTTTTGAAAAATATTTTTGCTTTTGATAGCCCAATTCCTGAGGAAGGTGTATTTAATATCAAGCTATGGCCCTTAAGAGTCGAGCAAAAAGACAAAAAGTCAGAAAGAACACTAAACGAAAACGAAGGGGCCGATCGGTCGAGGAACAAGAAATTTCACTCGGACGAAATCGCGGACAGAAGCTAGTTAGGTAATAATTTTACCCAGTCCTCGTTTATTATTAACCTAATATTGTTATTTTTTTATTCAATAAATGCTTATCTTTTAGAACACTGCACAGCTCGCGGAAATGGTCTTCATAACGATGAGACCATTCTTTGACATTTTCCATGACTATTTTGACGTGTTACTTGATGCTTCCTCGTCAAAAACAATAATTTACCACTGAAAGCAAACCATACCACACATGACAAAGCAATCAAGTGAAAACTGTATCTGTCTCCCTCTAACTTCGACTAAAAGAAAGAGATATAGTACACAATATTAATTGCGTTTATCAGTTACGTATCAGTCGCGTGCGCACATCGCATGACACTTCCTTGCTATGCGCTCGTTAAATAGAAAAGTTCCCGGTAAAAAAGATTAATATCAATGAACTGTAAGGTATGAGGAGTCCGGAAGAACTGGTGCTAGCTGCTGAACCGTGTTTCCTAATAGAAATGTAGATTTTTTTCTGCAAAACATTGAAAGAGACATTGTAGCTCAGGCAGTTGTTGGCTGCATAAAGGCAAACTTTCAAGCCTCATCGAATCAACGTATAAGGCTAAATTCAGTATTATGATGTTTATCAAAATTAAATCATGACATATGATTATGTGTGTGTGTGTGTGTGGTGTGATCATATCTGTAATCGAATGATGGTAACCAAATCTGGTACCACTGATTTAGGGGCTGGTTGAAACATCATAAAAATGGCTAAAACTCGGTCATTCATCTGCCTAGCCTTTTCCCAGCCACCGGCAGCTGCATACCAATATTTTACATCTAGAGCGACTGGCCACCTGACCTCCACAACCCAGCTACTGGGTAAAACGATACCTCTTGGTAAGACTGGTTGTCAGACTCCGGGGCTTCCGACTGACCCGTAACGACTGACAAAGATCTACGAATGACAGCCGGGACCAACGGCTTAACGTGTTTTCCGAGGCACGGAAGGTTTTCGATACGTAATGGATGGTCACCCATTTACGAACCGACCGCGGCAAGCGTTCGATCGGCGCATGCGGCTGGTATCATTTAGCCACGAGCCCCCCGAATCGATGCTTAGAACTGAATTCAACATAATGACGTATCACACTCGAATCATGTACAGACGCCAGCACATCAACCTACTACAACCTGTCAAATTTCTTTAATAGATTTTCAACTTTATTTAAATTGACAGTTTCGGGTAGCTTGATGTGCTGGCGTCTGTACAAAATCTGGTACCTACCCTTGATTCATGTTGTTAAAGTAAATTCAACATGTTTATGTTGAATTTATTAAAACTTAATTTTATATCAATTTAATAATCTGCAATAATTCACACAGTCATCACTTCGTGCACAATAGTTAGTTTTTATAATTAAAATATATATGTTTAGGTTAAGGTATTTATCTATGGGCCTGCGTCGCCTGAAATAAATGGATTATTAGTATTATTATTTGTTGGTATACATTTTTGTATCTCGGCACTGATCTGCCGGCTTTTTTTGGTAACACGGGTCAAAGCCAAGTGCTACCCTTGAGAGCACTAACCTAAGTGATAGTTGATGATGATAATAATTATTATTATAACACTGCCCTCAAATCTGCATCTACATTTCGACACAAAACCTTTCCCGTTCCATGGCTAGATTGAGCATCAGGTATAGGCAGACTGTAAGTTTTGCAAACATTTCCAAGGCATCTCACAGTTATGAGGCTAATAAACCACCATTAGGGAAACCAGTTTCCTTCACTCGACTCTCACAAGTTGCGCTGAATGAAGAAATTTATGCGCGTATTCCATTTCTAGATTCTAGATCTGTTTCTTGGAAAAATTATACTTCGTTGCTTCGTCCTTCGAGATTAAGATAACAATGTAGTAATACGTCTAGGGTATCGCCTTTCATCCACTAAGTTTGAATATATATTTTTTTTTTTTTTTTTTTTTTTTTTTTTTTTTGTCGGTACTTTGTCTTCCTGATAGTTATGCCTGTACCGCCACTCATTCGCGTTTTAGTGCGTCGCCGATCACCACGTTATTTTCTTCGTTTCATTTGAATTGTGCAAAAAGATGCCAAAACGTAGTCACAAAAACGACGACAGTGATTATTTAAGAAAGAAGATTCGAAAACTCGAAAGGAAACTTAATAAACGCGACAGAAGGTCGCGTGTTCGAAGTTGTTCCGAGAGTAGTAGCTCGTCGACGAATATTATTATGTCGCCGGTACTATCGGACCATGAAGGTAAGCTGAAGTGTTATTTTTACAAACGGAAGATATTGTGAATAGTTTTTCGGACTATATCCGTATCATAATCTGACATGATGTCATATTATCTTAAATAGTGTTGTGTACATCTTATGGGGATGTTACCTTCACATAATTTTGGATTCCCAATTCATTGGGTATATACTACTAGTGATTGTGTACATTTGAAAGGAATGTTGCCTTCACTTTAGTTAATGACCTACTTAATAATAATTGCATTTTATATCCGTACGGACTAAAACATAGTGTTGTGGGTAGTTTTAAGGACTATCGCCGCTCTAAAACCACTAGTTGTATACTAGGAACATTGGTAGTTGTGATCATATTCACGTACCTACATAACAAAATGTTATCACTCGATTTCGTAATTCTGAATATCGGTATGGATTATAAACTTGGTGTTGTGGATAGTTTTGAGGACTATCACCGCGCTATTTTCTATCCGATACCTACATTTGGTACATTTTCTATTCCAGCTGAAATGGAAGTTCAAGGTGATGTCGCGTCATCTCCGATTATTGACTCAGATGAGCCACAACCGGGTACGTCCACCTCGACGATACATGATGTTCCTGCTACAGAAGCAGTACAGGCAGGGGAATCGGAACTACCTGTTGAAGTAACGCTTCCTGAGCTGGACGAAGAGATTCTGAATCTCTTGGGCGAAACTCCATCAAAGGATAAAAAATATGGACCAGACATTAGATGCGAGTTATCTGCTCGCTGGGAACACATCGCAACAACAGGCTTGACCAAGGATGCCAGAAAGGAGCTGCTTGATAAGCATCTGGTTCCAAAAAACTGCACAAAGATTGATGCACCCAAGTTAAATCCAGAGATAAAGGCCGCCTTATCGGAGATGCTAATAAAAAAAAGACAAAGCTTTAGAGAATAAGCAGGTGCAGGTCGCAGCAAGTATATCTTGTATAAGTGAAGCCCTAAGCATACTCTTTTCTGCAGGTTATAAAGATCAGTCGGTAATAAAATTACTGATCGAAGCCGGTCGACTGATGTGTGACTCACAACACAGCGAGTCCATGACACGGCGCAGTTTTATATGTTCTACAATCAAGAAAGATATAAAAGATCAACTGTTCAATACAGAAATCGATAAGTTTCTATTTGGCGAACATCTGACCGATACTCTAAAAGCTGCAAAAGCTATATCAAAATCAGGCGCTGAGATTAAAATAAACACACAGGTTCGAAGACCTGCACCAGCGCAGAGACCGAGACAGGCCCCTGTCCAGACTTTAAACCAGACGCCTCCGTTCCCGACAGCGCGGCAAGCGGGAACAGCGAGGAGGACAGCGCCGGCGCCGCGCCCGCGACCGGTGCAGCAGCAGCCGCGACAGCAGCCGCGCTTGCAGCAGCGCCAAGCCCCGCGGCGCTAGACCTGGTACGTTTTGCAGGTCGGTTATCCTACTTTTATGATCAATGGCAATTGATAACTAATGACCTCGTTGTATTATCGTGGATAAGAGGTTACAAGATACCGTTTACTAAACCTGTCTATCAGTTACACGAACCAAGTTTACCTGCATTAACTTCATGTGAGTCCTTTAAATACAAGGTGGCCATCACTGACCTTCTAAACAGTGGTGCTATTTCACATTGTGAACCATGTGAAGGACAGTTTCTTTCTAGTTATTTCCTGATTAAAAAACCCAATGGCAAAAACAGATTTATTTTAAACTTAAAGTCTCTAAACAAGTACATAGTAACAGAACATTTCAAAATTGAAGATCTAAGAACAACATTAAAATTAGTATCAAGAAACAGTTTCATGGCCACCTTTGATTTAAAGGATGCGTATTTTCTAGTACCTATACACCCGACGTATAGAAAGTACCTACGATTTAGGTACGAGGGTCAAATTTACCAATTCAATGTTTTGCCGTTTGGTTTAAACACAGCTCCATTTGTGTTCACAAAGCTATTAAAACCGGTAATTTGTTTACTGAGATCATTAGGTTATCTGTCATCTATCTACTTAGATGACATTTGTATCATTTCTAATAATTATCAAGATTGCTTAGATAATATTTTACAGACAAAACATATTTTAGAGTCCTTAGGATTCATAATTAACATTAAAAAAAGTTGTATGATTCCGAGTAATATTTGCAAATACCTTGGTTTTGTGATAGATACAAAAGAATTTCATGTTAGCCTTCCTAAGGAAAAACGAAATCTAATTAAACAAGAGTTACAATCGTTTCAATTGAAATCTCGTTGTAAAATAAGACAGTTTGCTCGCTTGGTAGGCCTCCTCACTTCGTCCTGCCCCGCGATTCAGTACGGTTGGCTTTACACCAAGCAGATGGAAAGATGCAAATACCTTGCATTGTGTAAAACGAGTAATTATGATAGCCACATGTCTTTACCACAGTATTTGCAGGACGATTTTTCCTGGTGGTTAAAATCTATTGATACCGCAGTGAATCCTATTAGACGGGACAGCTACTGTCTAGAAATATTTTCAGACGCTAGCAAAAAAGGGTGGGGGGCAGCATGCGGTGCGGAGACCGCCAGTGGCCAGTGGAGTAACACAGAGTCTAACAAACATATTAACTGTCTAGAACTCCTGGCTGCTTTCTTGGGCTTACAAACATTCGCAAAAGGATTAAAAAATTGTCAGGTGTTACTACGCGTTGACAACACAACTGCTATTTCGTATATCAACCGTATGGGTGGAGTAAGATTTCCACATTTAACTGAAATCACAAAATCTTTGTGGCAGTGGTGTGAAGCTCGTGGTATATTTGTATTCGCTTCATACATAAGCTCGGAAGATAACGAAATAGCAGATGCTGAGTCTAGAAAATCTCACCCCGATACCGAATGGGAGATTAAAGATCATGCTTTTGAAAAGATTGTGAGAGCCTTTGGGCAACCAAAAATTGATCTTTTCGCATCAAGGTTGAATAACAAATGTGTTAAGTACGTCTCATGGAATAGAGACCCAGGAGCATGCGCTGTGAATGCTTTTACTTTAAATTGGTCAAATCTTTGTTTCTACGCATTTCCTCCTTTTGCGGTTATATTAAAAGTATTAAGAAAACTTATATACGACCAGGCGGAGGGTATTGTTGTGGTTCCATTTTGGCCCACGCAACCCTGGTTTCCACTTTATCAAAAACTTCTCTGTTCAGAATTAGTTCAGTTTAGACCCTCTGATAAAGTGTTATTGTCTATTTCCAACAGTGTCCCCAAGCTCACGTTGATTGCAGGGAAGTTATCAGGACGGCGTTACGAAACAGAGGAGTACCACCATCATCTTTAGATATTATGATAGCTTCTTTATCTGAAAGGTCAATAAAACAATATGACGTTGCCATTCGACGTTGGGTAAACTTTTGTAAGACTCACAATATCAAAATACATGAGGCGTCAATTCCGATGATTATGTATTTTCTCACTGAGTTATTTCATTCCGGCTTACAATACGGATCTTTAAACAGTCATCGCTCCGCTCTGTCTTTGATCTTAGGATCGAGAGTAGGGTCTGATGATCGCGTTGCTAGGCTATTCAAAGGTTTTTACAGACTTCGTCCTCCAGCCCCAAAATATAATATCACTTGGGACCCGTCAATAGTTTTAGAATTCTTATCAAAATGGTACCCAAATAATAATTTAAGTTTCGAACATTTAACCAAAAAGGCCGTAACTTTGCTCATACTTGTAACTACACACAGGGTGCAAACCATTAGCAAAATCAAATTAGAAAATATGAACGTCACTGATAATCTTATATTGATCAAGATAAACGATTTGTTAAAAACATCTCGACCTGGTTTATCTCAACCTTGTTTAAATATTCCATTTTACAAAGATCGACCGGAAATATGTCCCGCTGAGGCTCTTATAGAATATATTGATAGGACAAAACATTTGAGAAACAATGCCAATAGCCTTTTTATAAGTATTAAAAAACCACATAAATCAGTAACCACAAATACCATCAGTCGGTGGATAAAAGATATATTATCAATTAGCGGAATTGACACTTCAGTATTTTCTGCCCACTCCACCAGACACGCAGCCACCTCAGCTGCTCATAGAGCTGGTGTCAATATTGACACGATACGAAAAGCAGCTGGGTGGAGTGGTAGCTCCAATGTTTTCGCTAGATATTATCATAGAGACATTCAATGTGAACAAACTGATCAATTTGCCTTATCAATCCTAACCTCTGATCGATGTTAGATTTAATTACTTAAAATTAATAACTTAAATTTATCTACCCCTAATTAAAGAAAAACTACAATTTAATTACTTTATTACTTGTAAGGTTTGATTAATATACATGTACCTAAGTATAAAAATTCAGTGTTTTAATATTTCACCATCTTTCAAAATCTACATTGTTATCTTAATCTCGAAGGACGAAGCAACGAAGTATAATTGGAGATTAAACGAACTTACCTGAAGTGAAGTTCTATCCAAATTATACGAGTTGCTTCGTCCGAAGAGATTAGTTCCCTCCCAACCCTATGAACCCCATACCTAAAGTGAAATATTAAAAAAGGTTCCAGGCTTTCAACTAAATGAGTGGCGGTACAGGCATAACTATCAGGAAGACAAAGTACCGACAAAAAAAAAAAAAAAAAAAAAAAAAAAAAAAAAAAAAAAAAAAAAAAATATATTCAAACTTAGTGGATGAAAGGCGATACCCTAGACGTATTACTACATTGTTATCTTAATCTCTTCGGACGAAGCAACTCGTATAATTTGGATAGAACTTCACTTCAGGTAAGTTCGTTTAATCTCCAATTATTATCTATTTATTTATAGTTTTCGGGTTAAGATCCTGACCCCGAAGGTTGCTATAATATTTGCAGCCCGAACTACTAAATAAAATAATTTAATCTAATTTACATTTTGTTAGTGTCCTTTCGTTTGTAATAATAAAATCACGCGCACATTAGTACACACATTCCGCCCGCTATGTTTAATATTATCATTTGACTCTTTGGCAAACGTAGTACTGTGAAGGGTTGATGAGCCCTTCTAAGGGTCAATTTATACTAGCGCAGAGTCGAAGCGCATCGAAGCGTCTATCCAAAACTGAACATACCAAATTCAACCTTAACTCCACAGCGTAACGCACACATTACTTTTGAGATTTTAAAAAGACGCGCGCATTCGTCGGAATTCGCGCGTCTGCGCGTGAACAACGCTGATTGGTGCGCGCGCATTCTCGCGTATCCATGCGCCCACTAGCGAACCTACGCGTCATCAGTCGAAAATCATCCTGCGTCGGTGTTGAACACGATGGACGCGGACGAAAAATTAATTTTCCTGGTGCATAAGTAATATCATAGCAAGATCAATGTCAACCATTTTACACACGTTTCAGCTACGAGAGTCAACTGGCAAGTGATTCAATAGCACTGTTGTTGATGCCCATTACTACAAGTAAAAGAGTGCGCGCGCATTCGTGCGGCTTCGCTTTAGTTGTAAAGAATTTGACGCTTCGACTCTGCGCTAGTATAAATTGACCCTAAGAAATCAAACAACGATATGATTTCTTCACGTTTATATAGACTGAACGTCTTTAAAGATTCCCCACTAAACTAGCACTGTTTTTTCCTAAACAAAAAAAACCTAATAAAATATTTGACACCCAGCTCTAAACTTGCTTGAATGTTCGAAGGGAACCCACGCTAAATTATAATCTGTCCATAAGGTTGTGAATCTTTAGTGAAAAACAGTAACCTACCTAGTATACATAAACAGTTTCAACTTTTTGTCTGATCTTATAAATCAATCAACATAAACTCAAACTCAAAGCATTTATTTCAAATAAAACAATTACAGGCACTTTTGAATTGTTAAAGGATCAGTCAGTCAGAAAAATGAAGTTGCCCATTCCAAAGCTTAGTAGGTACCTATGGAGAAGAACAGGCAAGAAACTCCACGGACACTCTTCTATCATCAAAATTGTTACAAAATATTGGTTACATCATTCACGTTGAAATTATACATGTGACAACGATGTAGAAAGACGTGCACGTTAAAAGCGTCCGTTATAAAACACATAAAAATAATTCAGAAATTAAAATAAGCCGTGTCAGCTAAGAGATGACCAGTCCCTACTGACGGCGCCCGTTCACGAACATGGCGTATGAATGAGCATCATTCAGCTCAACCATTTTGAAGGCAACTTAATGATCCAACACACACGCCACCAGCAAGACATTTCAGTGAGCATGACATACTCTCAGCCGCCAGGGCACATTCAATGAAAGACTTACACAATTCAATGAAAAACGTACCCAGTAAATGGTAGCTTTATAGTAAGTTCAGACACCAGCACATCAAGCTACTACAATCTGTCAAAGGGAAACGCCCATTCTTGGCCATGTTTTGCCCAGCAATGTGATAAATGCAAAAAAAATGCCCATTTAGTAACTAAAATATTGCTATTACTTATTTGTCATGAAATCTCCGGAATTAAAAGCTGATTTAATCAAGAAACTCAATCGTTTATTGCCTTATTTAACACTTCCGGTCGTTGGTCCTGTCAAAGTAGGGATGACAACTTTTACAGAAAAAAATCGAGACACTAAAACGGGTTACGTACTAAAAATCGATTTTTGGAAAATCAACTTTTATTACGTATTGTTTCGCTTTTGTTATTTTCTTTAGAGGCAAAAAAATTTTTATCCATATTCGGCCTTATAAATAGATACGATCCATGTAACCGATTCCGTGTTTTCAGTTTTTTTTTATATCGATTTTTCGATAAATCGATCTTATAACCTCAATCTGTTGTCAGTTACGATTATTATTGACGCAGGGGCGTCAATAATAATCGTAATTGACAACAGATTGACATTGACATTTCACATTTTGTTTGATGCTGTTTCCTTGCGACTTGTGATTTTCTTTTCTACTAAGTTCTTATATTTGATATTCCGACGACTTTGATTACGATGTGGTTACAACTTGTATAATTGTTAAGAATGACGAAACAGGATTAGAAGCAATACGACAATATTCTTGCAATTGTATATCTGGTCGGAGGACAGTAGGGTGCTGTGCCCACGTGATGACAATTGTGTGTTTCTGGGGCTGGGCAAGGTTTCAATCAAATAACCCCCCCCCCCAGCCTAATTCCTAGATGACGTGCTTGTCATTTATTTAAATGAGAATGAATAAAAATCAGAAACCTGTAAGTATTTCTTTTTTAACCTTGAATTTTTATATATGATTTATAAAAGTCCAACCGAGTTCTATGTAAAAAATAGTGTTTGTTTCTTTATCTATGTTGTGAACCCTAACGCCTATAATTTGTTTCTTTCGTGGGCGTCACTTGGCCAAAACCTCTTTATCAAATGGGCATTTCCCTTTCTTTCATAGATTTTCAACTTTATTGTAAAGCATAAGGTTCAAAGTTGATTGGGAAAATTTGACAGTTTCGGGTAGCTTGATGTGCTGGCGTCTGTACATAGTGCTCACACGTGTGCTATAACATGCAGCCTCCTATTTACAAACGTTGTTTAACGTTAAGAGACGTTTAAACGTCAAAAATGTATGGTTAAGCAGACGCTAAACAATACTTATCTTTAGGAAAGTTTTATAAATAAAGAGTAAATAAAAACATTATTTGGCTGCTAAGATTGAATTATTATGATATTACAAATATTATGGATTAAAATAATAAAAAACTGTTGTTCCGTCATCGATGTAACACTATTCAAGAAATAGATCGCGCAACCAGTTAGTGGTCAGTTGCAATTCAACGGCCATTTTTAACCAACCGCGGAAGTGCGGTGTTATGTTTTTTATCTTTTTGCTAACCTTGGGCTCACTGAACTTCGGTTATATTATTATTTATTATTATTGTTATTGGAGAAAGATTGATGCTTTATTGTTGTTTTATCGTTTGTGAAGACCATTTAAAATATAATGCAGTTTTTTCTTCGTTACAACGGTTTTATAATAGTTTTATGTGAATCTAAAAAATATTTTGAGGATTTTTTGTATGACTGACGAATAGTGGTGTAGCGGTCGTAGGTCCGACCTAAGTTTTCAATGAAATATATAATAATTATAAAATTGTGCACATATTGTTGACTCCTGCTTTCTCTGATACATTATGTATTGATAAGTTAAGGTAAGTCCAAGGTGTGGAGCACAGCTGGCCCAGTGGTAATGGCCCTGATCTACGATTTGCAGGTCGTGGGTTCGAATCCAGGCAGGCTCCTTACTTTGTAGAAATGATTTCATCACCACGGCACTCAAAACGGTGAAAGAAAACATCGTGAGTAAATCGGCATGTCCTAGAACCAAAAATTCGAAGAAATGTAACATCCACCAATCAACACTGGGCCCACGTGGTGGATTACAGCCCACTCCCTTTCACCGAGAGAAGGCCTGTACCTCAACAAGGGAAACGTGTTGTCATAAATAACAACACTTTTAGCAAGAGACGGGATGACTTATGCCAAAGTTCTAAATCAATTTCGACATAGCGATATAAAATTAACGATGAGTTCAAGACAATCTCTTTGATGTCCGTATTTCGTCGATGTCTAGTGAACAGTGATAAATTATCTACGTGTACTATTGTAGTAAAGGTTGTTTGTTTAGTTTGAACTACGCTTGGTTGACTGGTAGAGAATGCCTAAGGCATTATGTCCCCCTTTGTACCTTTTTGTGTGCGAAAAGTATAAATAAATAAATAAATGAGCTAATCCCTTAAACTACCAGTTGGATTGGAAAAGTCTTTCTGCATATGATAGCCCAATTCTCGATGAAGGCGAGGAAAAAGAAAACAGAATGCTAAGCGAAAACGAACTAATAGCCCAGGTGGGCGATGCGATGCGACGCGTGTTTTATAAAATGTGGCTGTTATTTCAGTATATTCTGTATCTTACGACTTCCACGCAAGTCGCGGGGTTAAGCTAGCAGGTAATAAAGTAAGCAAGAAATAAGTAATAACCAGTTGTAAAAGCTTTAAGTGTAGTGGACTCGAAAGGCGAAATAGAGAACGAAATCATAAAAGTATATAGCCAATAAAATAAAATTTGTAATCTAAATCCGAAAGATCACAGCTTTCATAGATACTGCGAGAAATCGATCAAATGCAATACGGATCTAGTAATTTTATAATATATTTAGATAGCAGTGTCGACTCACAACCCGCTTCTGAATGAATGCAGAAACGGATAGTTACTAACATTTCCTTGTTCCAGCCACTTTATTACGGTCGTCGGTCCATCTAGCTGGGGGGCGTCCTACTCTTGCCGATACTTAGGCTGTCTCCACTCCAGCTCTCTGCCACTTCAGGTCCAGCCTCTTATTCAGCCTTCTTTTTTGGCGTTTCATTATATTGAAACTCCGTAAGGTCAAAGTTCTACCATATACATGCGGTCGACTATACCTAAGTATGGGAAGGAAGGCCGTTCAACTACAGACGGACTAGTCATGGCAACCGCATCGTCCTCATCGTTGATTTATCACATAATTGACATTAACCCACGACAGACCACAGTGCAGTAACATTGCAGTCACAGGCCACCGCCGTCCATTGATTTACGACACCAAAAAAACGCGGGGACTGTGGTTACATAGATCCGAGGTGACGTTTCAATCCAGGTCATTTGGAGCAGTTTTATTACGTCTCTGTAGGAAGAGGAACAATGTCATGTGACTATTATGACTAACTAGCAGCGCCCCGCGGTTCACCCGCATAATAAGTGTCGATCCCGTGAGAATATCGAGATAAAAAGTATTATATGTGTTATTCTGGTGTATAAGCTATATTACTGTAAAGTTTCATCAAAATCCGTTCAGTAGTTTTTGCGTGAAAGAGTAACAAGCATCCATCCATGCATACATCCATCCTTACAAACATTTGCGTTTATAATATTAGTAGGACTAGTAGGAAGTAGATGGTCTTATTGACTGTGGCTAAATAAGGAGCTGTGAGATAGCGAAAGTGGTGATAAAATTGGTCTAAATGTTGGTTCAACTATTTTGGATTGAGGACCATTGGCTACTGTCGCATGCTTCCTATAGATGGAAAACTTCCTAAAAGTGTAACTCTTGAGAAATCTCTATTATCTACATAGATTACATTATCACCTGTAGGTACCTATTTTTTTTAGCTTAATGATAATGAAACGCTTAGAAAAAGGTGGTGACGATGGTACCTGGACGCGTACCGCAAGGGCTCTGGTTCAAGTAGTGTTGTTCAAGTGGTTAAAGTGGCGCAGGAAGAGTTCCTGGAAGGACTTCGGGGAAGCCTTTGCCCAGCGGTGGGACAGTATAGGCTAAACAAAATAATAATAATAATGATGTTGCTACACTTCTCCTAGTTCCTGAAAAAATATTACCTAAGTATGGCAATTCTGCTAAGTAGGAACGTACCGATCTAAAGTCCTTTTACTTTTTACTAATTTAACGACCCTGCGTTCTAACCGACAACGACTGTCGCGCGAATTCGCGATTACGCGATCGTTTACCTAAATAATGACGTACATACTCGACTTTTTTGATCGCGCAAGTAAGTATGTCATCCTAATATTGGAATTCGAAAGTATCTGTCTGTATGTTGTTTTAATTACGTTTTAATGGCTAATTACAATAAAATTTGGTAAGGAGATACCTAGATCCTTTACCATCCCGGAGAAAGCTACTTTTTGATCCGGTAGCACGTATCCTTAGGATAATCTCCGTCATTCACTCGAGCGAAACCGCGAGCAGAAACTATTTTTCACATAAAGAGCGCAACGATTGCGTGCGGCGGTGTTGGTTCACAAATCTAATTCTAAAACGATTATATTTCAGACAAATGTTAGGATGTACAGACGCCAGCACCTTTTCTCCTTTTCTTTTCGCCAGCACCTTTTCACCTTTCAGCTCAGCCTCCTTTTTACAAACATTGCTTAACGTTAAGAGACGTTTAATAAACATCAAAAATGTATGTTTAAGCAGACGCTAATCAATACTTAACTTTAGGCAACTTTTATAAATAAAGAGTAAATAAAAACATTACTTGGCTGCTAACATTGAAATACACCCGGAAAAATGGGCACAGATCGTCACTCACTCTACGCCTGAGGGAGGACTTCGCCGTCGAGGTAGACCAAGGCGAAGGTGGTGTGACGATCTGATAAGGTTAGCAGGGCCGACATGGCCAAAGATCACATAAGACAGGGATACTTAGAAGGAAAAAGGTAGGTCTTTACCCAGCAGTGTGACATAATATATGCTAAAAAAAAGAAAAAAAGTCTCAATAATTTTTTTTACAAAATATTCGCCCAAGTAAAACCCTAAAGACTCGGGTTTGAGATATCTTTATTTCCCATAAGAAATTAATTTCACTTACATGAGAAATAATTAACTAATTATAAAAAAAAAAACATTATTGATGTAACGTACAGTTTTGTGAGTAATCGCTAAAATTGAACACAGCTACAATGAGAAAATCCCTACAATGAGAGAGAGAATCCCTTTCATCTCTTCAAACATCCATTTATTATTTATAGTTCGTTTCAAAGGTGAAAGAAGACATGCGCCTATAGTTGGCACTTGCTCGACAGTGTTAAAGGTCATGTCAAGCGGATCTACCGTCGCTGCGCAAAGACGTCGACACACGACCATTCACTTAGTGAGATGAACGGGAGACGCAATATTATTTGCAGACTTACTAAGCATAGTCGTAAAAGTCGGAATTGTTTCATCAGATTGATATTTTCCTTGTAGTATATCGATAACATCCCGTAGTTAAATCAAAGAATATACAAACATTGATTAGCTGTTCACAGTAACGTTGGGAACAAGAGAGAGGCTTATGCCACAGAAGTTGGTGAAGTCGGGTTGGGAAGATGATGATGATGAGCAGTAGAAATTGTCCTTTCTCCTTTCTCCATCCCTTTGCCAGCCCATCCCTTGGTGAAAGCCACATAAAACTCCAAGCATAATTTATGACTGTGTGATAAAACAGTCTTCCAAGATTGATTTACATAATTACAATGAGCATTTGAGTTCATTTTAAAGTCATAAGCTTGTTGTTTATTTAATTCTGGCACTATTGCCTCTTAGTGCGAGGCTTTATTTTCCTATCTAGTCTTAACCACTTCACTCGGCCTTGAGCATCCTCAAACGGTCAGGTTTCATGTCGGCTTTCACAACAACCAGCCGCTGCCTTTCGATCCTCCTCCACACTCACCAAAATGATATGCAAATGCAGATATCTATATAATGTTACTATCTGTATCATCTTTTCCTACTTTTTACTTTCCCGTGAGCTTCCGGCAGTCTAACCGGAAGCTCACGGGATGGTCAAGAACTAGTAAATTAAAATGATCCATTTCTAGTTATTTGAAGACCGTACTGTTACAATTACCACAAAAAATTGTTACCACTATCGGCAAATTTTATAAGGAAAATAAATGTAGAGACCTACTATCAGAAAAATGTTGTTAACTACCAAAAAGAACAGTAATATCAACTGATCATTCACGCGGGAAATCTCGATGATTAATTTCATAACTCGATATTGCATTGTCAATTTGCTGCAAAAAGTCGTTATTTGAAGAATATCGAACCCCTTAAACGAATTGATCGGTTCCAAATCAAATTGTTTAATGCTGTTTATCGTACCGTAGCACCCGCTAATGTCAACATGCACCTTTTAAAATTATAATTACGACATTTTGCGAGTAGAAGTGGTAGTATTTGAGCGCGCGCGTTCCTCCCCCCTTGACAGTTACGCGCGAACGCCATGGCGGCCCCACGCGCACTGACATTCTCGCGCGCCAAATTCAAATTCTAGTCATTCTTTTTCGAACGTATTCATAGACTAGATAAATGTTTTGACTGTGTTTTTTTTTTATTATGACTGAAGACTATGGTAACGACTGACAAGTGACGTGACGGTGACAGTGACTAGTGTGACAAAATGACGTGACTTATTGACTTGGATTGACTGACTGGACTTAGTGCGGAGCGAGAAATGCAGGTTTGTAATGCACTTTTTAATCTGGAAGGACTTTTAATATTAATATTAAGCGATCGAAACCCAACAAGGAAAAATTACTTCCTGATTAATAATTTTCATACTACTTTCCTTTGAGAGTAATGTACAGCATCTAAAAACAAAACTCTTTTTCTGAAACAACCAGAAAAAAGATCTATAAAAAGTTTATTGTTTCATAACCTTGACCCTGCAATTCTAACATTTGAATCATTAAGACCGATTACGAAAACTAACTTAGGTACAGTAAAACGGGTTGAATAGGAACGCAGGGGTGAATCGGAACGAAACTTTAAAATGGATTTTAACATTGAAATAATATCGTTTTTTGCCAAAAGGTCTCTTAATGTGTATACTATATTATAGTTGACGATTAAGTGTAATTGTTGGCTACAAACTGTATTACATCAACGTTAAAATCCATTTTAAAGTTTCGTTCCGATTCACCCCTGCGTTCCTATTCACCCCGTTTTACGGTATGTAAGTTATGTCACTGCCATCATTCAAAATCAAAAGTTATGCACAAGGTGTAACAAAACGTCATAATTCAAGGAGCGCAAAGCTTCCAACTAAACGATGCAAAATAAATTATTAAACCTAAGGCTGATTTTTCAATCGACCGAAAGTTTTTATTCGTGGAATAAAATTTACCTCCAGTTTTTGTATGGAAGAACTGTCAAAAATTCAAAATTATTCTTCCCATAAAATTATCGGGCGTTGGAAAAATCCGCCCTTAAACTCAAAGCATTTCTTTTAATTAAACCATTTATAGGCACTTTTGAATCGTCAAAGAGTCGGTCAGTGAGACAGAAAGTTGAAGCTCATTGCCCATTCCAAAACGTAGATGTCTATGCAGAAGAACAGGCAAGAAAATCCTTCTTTGTCTGTTGAAAAATAACCTACAATACATTTGTTGATCCATGCTGAAAGGGGGTGCAAGTAACTTTATGGGTGGAAATAGGCTCGAGACACTTTAAGGCCTAAAGTACCTACCTATCTTGTTTTCGTCTTTAGGTTACACCTTGATCAGACAGAAACAGAATACTTACCCACTTTCGAAAATCTAAGTTTATGAAAACTGAAAGCTCTTGGAAACAAAAGCTGTAGTCATTCAGAGTTGTGTCTGTTAACTACCAAGAAACAAATTATTTTTAACAAGTCAAAGTTAAAAGTTCAAGTTCAAGGAATGTTAAAATACGCTTCTTGTATTTTAATGTTGACAATTTCAGGCAACTAAAAATTAAGCATAAGTCGGTTTACTTCAACATTTTTTTTTAAAATACATATACCTATATCTACACACCTACATAAACTCACACTTTTTTCTGCAATAAGCTGAATTTTAAAAATTTAACATAGTAGGTACTTTTAAGAAAAAAATCTCTTAAATGAAAAAAAATAAACTAGTTAACCCTATAAATCAATTAAGCACGAAAACAATCGTTTCGCTTTCATAACAAGCGATGCTCATACACATACTCGTACGGACCCAACGTACGCAAATCTATAATTATTATGGGAGCGAGCGAAAGCGAGTTCGCTTTCACCCGGGGTCACACATCGAGGTATGTTATCACATATTGAGAAACGAGCCTGTGGTATTTTATATCACAACTTTTCTTTACTTTTATGTCAAAAGAAATTATTGGAAATTATGGATTTTTGGCAAATACTCTCTGACATAGAACGGAGTGAACGGTGGAAGAAAACATCGTGAGGAAACCGACATGTCCCAGAACAAATAAATCGAAGATATTTTGACATCTACCAACCCGCACTGGACCTGCGTGGTGGATTACAGCCCACTCACCGTAAGGAGCCCTGTGTCCCAGCACTGGCAATAACGAAGTTCTTTTCTTCTTCCCAAATCTAACATTTAACAGAGGGTTCCTCTTCCCGAATGCATCATCATCATCTGCATCGCTTTTTCTACAACTTTTTAAGGGCCAGCTTCCAGTCTAACTGAATGCACTTCAATACCAGTATTTTATATGGAGCGACTGCTTATCTTACCCCCCACAACCCGGTGACTGGGTAATACATATACCCCTTGGTAAGACTGGTTGGCAGACTTTCAGGCTTCTGAATACCCGAATCAACAGAAAAAAAAACGAGTTGTTTCTGAATGTTTGTCAGTGAAAAAAAAATACCGTGACTTGGTTTACGGCATCATCACACACTACCAACAGCGCCCACTGCTACTCTCTTTGTTTTTGCCAATCTCCACGATACTCTGCCAGTATCATCCAGGTTCTACCGATAGCCAGGACCAATTGATAATTCCAAGACGTTCCTATGTTTTTTTTAACTAAAACAACACTAAAAGAAAGATGACAGACTACCCGGCTAGACCTGTCTTAAACTCTTATGGCAAATTAACATGCATACTCAAAATAACTAAATAAACGTTCTTGACATTATGACACTGCAAACGAGTAACTTTTACACGATTAGCGAAGACGAGTAGACAAGCTACCAGATTTCCATAATGCAAATGTCAAATATTGACCATCGTAAAGAGTTATTTATTCGACAGTGATTGCTGTTGAAAAAGAACCGGTAGATCACACTTTTACTGCGTCACTGGCAGCTCTTACGATGAAGATGTTAATTTTAATGTTTGCATTTGATTTAGCAATGAAAACATCTTGAAGTAGAAAGAAATGAGTGTTCGAAGCCAGAATACCAGGTGTCATGGTTCATGTCCAGGTAGTTGTCGAAAAGGTTACATGATTCTGAAAAAAGTTGAATATAAACAACGTGGACAAGCGTTTAAAGAGTTTTTGGAAGGCAAAAACATACTGCACCGACCTAAGGAAGACGATGCGGTCTGTTGCGAAAGGTCAACTCAAAGCTGCCATAGTTCTTTCTTCAATAGGGACTTCCAGACATGGCTGCATTGTTTACTCGCATAAAATCCTAATAATATAATGGTTGGACTTTAAGAGACCTCTGAGTTTGTTTCGGTATTTCTACTCAAGGATTAGTCAGCAGGAAATGCCGGCGCCGTCTAGTTTTAAAATATTGACCAACAAAGCATTGACGTGTACAACTGTCCTAAATGATCTACTTGCAGAAATAAACATCATTTTATGTCGATGTCTGGTGTTTGGTCAAAAAAATACCTAAGGGATCTATTGGAAACCAATGACGTAACAACGATATTAAAAGTAAAACAGCAGCGTATCGTTCTAAGTTACTAGAGTCGGTAGGCAGGTACCTAAATATAAAATTACATGCTGTTTTTTCATGTGCATCCAATAAATTTTAATACCGTCCATTAGTAAACGCAGAAAATCGTTTCCTGATTCACTTGAGTGCTCTTCATTAAAATGTAATTAGCATTCTCTTCCCTCACGTAATAAATGTTGCTTCTTGGGTTCATGTCTTTAACTTTGTATTTACTTAAGTATACGTTGTAACTTAAACAATCAGGATGCCTACCAGCTACCAGTATTTTACATGAAATGACTACCTATGTGACCTCCACAACCCAGTTACTGGATGACACGATACCCCATGATAAGACTGGTTGTCAGACTTTTAGGCGTCTGATTACCCATGACGACTGTCATTGATCTTCGAATGACAGCCGAGACCAACGGCTTAACGTGCTTTCCAAGGCATAATATCTCGACATGTAATTGATTGTTACCCATCCAGGAACCGACCGCGAGAAGCGTAGCGTAACCTTCGGTCAACCAGTGGGGCTGTTCTTATGTAACCACGAGCCTCACAACACTTACCTTTACCGTTAAGCCGTTGGTCCTACGCCTGATCTCTCTCCGGTAATATCTCTCGCGCCGAAGGCTAGTCTCCATTGAGATTTGCCGCCGTGGCCGAAATACGGTCTGGAGGACTTTATTTATTTACTTACCTTCCCATTGAACATGGGAAAACATACTGACCTATGAATCTCTAAAAGACGTTTTAAAATGATAGGTAATTTTTCCTGATGTTCATTGCCAAGGTCCGCTGTTGCTTTTTCAAGAACGGTTAGAGTACCTACAAAGCCTCCATAATAGCTCCTCAAAAGAAAAATAGACTTCGGTAGTCTAAGTATTTGCCTTTATTATAGTAGTAGTAGTAGTAGAGTCCTGAAAATGTAGTTCTTGTGCATCTTGAATAAAGAATCAATTTTTGTTGCTGTACGCTTGACGGAACATCGCAACATGAAAGTTTTACTAATTTACCGTAGACACGTTTTTACTGTCTTTGATCATTTAAATCTCTTTTGTTACATTTAACCGACGTAGTTTAAAGTTGACATATATAAACCCAACACGATGATCATTTCTAAATTCTTCTTATTCTTCGTCGTGTCGAAGCTTCTATGGCACGACATGACGATAGTGTATTAAATTTTGTTGGCCCAAAACTTCGCCACTTCCAGGGCATCGTCGGTGGCAGTGCAGAGGTCGCTATGGCTGCATTTTTTGAGGCACAGAGGGCAGGAGGTGGGACATAGTTGGCGCTACAGCTCTTCATTTCAAAAGCAAAGAACATCACACTTTTTTTAAAATATTATACATCTGCAACCACCAAACAAAAACCCTGCTTGCGTACAATGTAGTCATCCACTTCATCATGTTTATTTACTTATATACGGATAATAAAGCTGAAGAGTTTGTTTGTTCGTTTGAACGCGTTAATCTCTGAAACTACCAGTCGGATTTGAAAAAATCTCTTTGCATTTGATAGCCCAATTCTTCGGAAAGGCTATAGGTATCATATTAAGAACCTTAAGAGCCGAGCAAAAAGACGGGGTGGGTCGGGGATATAAGAAATTTCACGCGGACGGAGTCGCGGGCAGAAGCTAGTTGTCAATAAACCAAGAAAAAAAAGACAATTTAAAACCGATAAGTAATGCCCAAAAAAACATGAGACTTTTTTAAATCACTTTCTCCCGAGAGATGTCTCCATCGATTTTCGAAACAACATTTACATAACACATATTCACTTTCCCTTGAATGTAACGTTTACAATTATGTTAATAACGAGCCTTGGGACTCTTATTATAACAACAGCATATTTTTGTATTACAAATAAGAAACTATTCAAGTGATTTTACACCTTATTTCTTGGTGTAAAGATTCTTTATTTATGGACGAATATAATTGACCTTTCGATACGGGCTTTTATTGTAAAATAAGTACACTTAGTAGGTGCTAGTTGAACTACTGCTCATCACGATTCGTTTTGAATCCGATTTTGGATCCGGTTAGGTTTTGCAATGATTTTTATTTATTTGCAATAATTTGCATTATAATATAGATCGAGGTTATTATTGACTGCGTCATTAATTTGTATAAAATTAGTTTAATTTTAGACATTTCATCGTCTAGGCTCTCGTAGATATATATATTTATAATTAAGTAATACCGATTTTGAAATTTTAGAACTAGGTTTTTATGGATAAAACATAGGTATTGCATTTGTTTGCCATATCACATGAAACATATTAGGTAATTTTGTCTACTACTTCGGAAATCTCTGCTTTACTTTTCAGAGCTGGGGTGGCCCAGTCGTAACGGCCGCGACTTCAGAGTTGCAGGTCAGGTTTGAACCCAAAGAGGCACTGCACTTTGTCTTAATTATTTCATCGCCACTGCTCTCAAAACGGTGAAGGAAAATATCGTGAGGAAACTGGGAAGTCCTAGAACCAAAAATTCGAAGACATGTGACATCTACCAACCCGTATCTACTGGGACCGCGTGGTGGATTACGGCCCATTTCCTCGCACCGAGACAGGCCTGTGTCCCAGCAGTGTGGGAACATTATAGACTGATAATGTACTGCTTTAGGTACATTTCTGGAAGGCTAAAAAAGATGTCGTTATCTTGCAAAATATTTCTCAACTTATTTTTAAACATTTTACATAAATTGTATTTTGTGATATCTTAAGTAAGCTATACTAATATTATAAAGCGGTAACGTTTGTTTGTAAGTTTGTATGTAGGGGGTAATCACTGGAATAACACGTCGAATTAAAAAAATGCATTTGATAGCTCAATTCTTAAGGAAGGCCCCTTAGGAGCTGAGCAAAAAGAAAGAACCACTGGCGAAAACGAAGCATTAGCAGCCTATGCGATGCGACGGGGTGATAGGGGGAAGAAGAAATTGGAAGCGGACGAAGTCGTAGGCAGAAGTTAGTAGCCAATAAGAAGCTTGGACATTCAGTATAGAAATTATTTATCATAGCATCCCACCTTCCTTCTCCGCAGAGGTGGACACAGCACCCTAATTGCGTAACAGACTATTACTCTCAATTTGAATCATTTTGAAGCATATTGCTAATCCATTGCTCCATATGTTCGAAAGGTGTGTCTGCTCAACAATGTAAATAACGCAATGAATGTTGTTGAACTGTCAAAATGAAACCCATTGCTACTGATAGTGTGTTTCTTTAATCAGTATAATTATTGTAAACTAGGGTTAGCTATAGACTAGTAATTCGGTTGCGGTTTTATTGGATATTGATACAACGCGATAATGCCTGTGGGTCACCGAGCCAGATAATTAATTGGTTTGCGATCTCATCGCAGCACGCGATTGCCATTATCATAATGTATTACATAGTGCAGTTATAGTTATCACATAAATACATCAATCAATCATTGCAATCAAAGCAGTAGAAATGGCCTCCTTGCGTGTCGGTAAGTTGGTCGTGAGTTCGAATTTAGGCTGCTATTCAGTACGCAGAATGCACTCTGCTTTGTGCTATTTCACCACCACTGCAGTGGTAACGTTACTCAGGTTGCAATTTTACGTCATGACTACGTCCATTCACGGTCATTTTTGACGTAAATGATGTTGTAAAAGACAAGACGTCCCACAGACGTACTAAATGACGACCTAATGTCAGGTCCTCACTGAATTGACGCTAAATCGATGTCACCAGGATGTTCCTTTGAGTACCAGACGTTAAAATGACGTCAGTGTGACGTACTTATTCGCTGAATAAACTACGGACCCCAAAATGAACATTGGGATGACGTCGCAGACGTCATTTTGCTACCTGGGTATAGTCTTTGTTGTGTATCATAATGAATTTGCCATAATTTAGGGATTAAATTACTTATCATCAGGATGCAGCTTCCTCCTGTCTGCTATAAACGATAAACTGAGATCGTTAATCTGGAGATAACAATATCCTCTTTGGTCGTTAACTGCAGCGGTCATTAGAGCGTATAAGGTCACCATATCTTAGCGGAATCCTGATGTTTTCATCAGCAAGTAGAGGAAAATTTGACTTCGATGAAAAATTATATTTTCCATGTTCTCAGCGCTAAACAAACTTATTCCGTATGGCAAGTAGGTCTGCCGCCTATTACCTGCATGCGACTTAAACATAATGACGAAATATGGGTCTACCCTTGCGAGTATACACGTGTAATAGGTACAGACGTGTATTTATGATATTTTTAGCCTATGATTGTTAAGAAAATGCGCTGCTTGCTATCATGTCCTGACCTTAGTTTTCGTTTGTTCCAGCGGTGGCAATGGCGAGGGTCTGGAAAGCCGCACGGAGGAGACGCAGTTCCCGACGGCAAACATGATGAGGCAGTCGCCTCTCATGAAGAACTGTCCTCTGAGGGGAGCGCCTAAGTGTCCTCCAGCTTCTAAGAGGTATGGATCCTTCGACAAATTTTATGATGACGAGGCTCAGAAAACTAGCTAAAGTTACCTAATAATATCCTAAAAAGTAAGATTTATTTTAGCTTATTCATATTGGCTTTACTAATTTACATCGTCAGCTGAGGTTCTTCATAGAATCTTCTGGTTTTCAGTTAGGTACAGATAAAACATAGCGTGTCCATGCGCAGAAACATAAAATATGTTATTGAGCAAACTACGAAAGTACTAATAGAAATGGCAGTTTAGCATGAATTTTAATAACATTCTCTTTTAAAAATGCTAATGCCATTCTTCTACGTTTTTTTATACAATCTAACTCCAAGTTTGTTTTCCAGATACCGCACCCACGATGGCACCTGCAACAATTTCAACCGTCCCCGCTGGGGGGCTACCATGACACCCGTCCAACGTTTCCTCTCACCTTCCTACTCCGACGGCATCCAAGCTGCGAGGAGGTCCATCTTTGGTTCCAAGCTCCCTTCAGCAAGAGAGATCAGTTCTACGATCCATGAAGACAGGAATGCTGAGACCATAGGAGTGACCCATCTTCTGATGCAATGGGGACAGTTTTTGGACCATGATGTGACGTCTTCTTCGCAGTCTAGAGGGTTTAATGGTTCAGTGCCTAGGTGCTGCAAAGCTGGAGGGAAGGATTTCGTTCCTAAGGAGTTTATGGTGAGTGTAGTATTTTGTTTTTGACCAACAGAAATCAGAATAGTCATTCTCTGTAACCGCCCGTTCACACTTGTCGGGTGTCCAATCCATTTTTAATTAGATATCGCCGCCGATATGATTTTAACAAATTCAGTTTGGTGGGTCTTGCTTATCTTGCTTATGAATACACGGTGACCAGTTGTTTCGCTTGAAATAAAGAAATTATTTCAAATTAAGTATAAGATTCGAAGTTAAATTTTCATCCGCTTACTCATCCCCTTTGTTTCAGGTTTTCAGTTTCCTTTATTTCAGGCAACTAGAGCCCATAGAAAAAACAATACATACTACTACAAATATTAGAATACTTATAAACTATTATTATTTCTTGGACGTAACTTTCTAAACCAAACTCTCCCTTCTACAGCATCCCGAATGCTTCCCCATTCCGGTGCCAGAATCAGACCCGTTCTACGGTCCCCGCGGCGTGCGGTGCTTGGACTTCGTGCGATCATCGCCGGCTCCTCGGGACGACTGCGCGCTCGGGTGGCGGGAGCAGCTCAACCAAGTGTCAGCGTACATTGACGGATCACCGCTGTACGGGAGCTCAGCCACCAAGTCGGACAAATTGAGGCTGTTTAGGAATGGTGAGTGTACCGATGTTTATTCGTTTTTCATATTTTCTTGTCCTATACTGTCCCAAAACTCAAACTCAAACTCAAACTCAAAGCATTTATTTCAAGTAAACCAATTACAGGCATTTTTGAATTGTCAAGTGGTCGGTCAGTCAAAAAGATGAAGCTAGTTGCCCATTCCAAAGCGTAGTAGGTACCTGTGGAGAAGAACGGGCAAGAAACTCCACGGACACTCTTTTAAATCATAAAAATTGTTACAAAATTTTGGTTACATCATTCAAGTTGAAATTATACATGTGAGAACAATGTAGAAAGACGTGCACGTTAAAAGCGTCCGTACTAAAAAAGATAAAAACAACAAAAACAAAAAAAAAACAATTTAGAAATGAAAATACTTAGATTAAAATAAAAATACGCCGTGGCGGCTAAGAGATGACCAGTCCCTACTGGCGGCGCCCGTTCACGAACATGACGAATGGATCAGCACCATTTAGCTCAACTATTTTGAAGGGAACTCAATGATCCAACACACACGCCACCACCAGCGAGACATTTGAGTGAGCATGACATACCCCCAGCCGCCAGGGCACATTCAAGTCAATGAAAGACGTACCCAGTAAATGGTAGCTTTATAGTTTAGGTGCATAGTGCTCACACGTGTTATGCAATTATACAATATTAAGAGATTGAATTTATACAATACAAAGATAGTTTTTCAATCTTCAGCAGCTCCAACTATATTTTCGAATGCTAATTAATTAGTTTATGCAGCCTTGTGGAGCAGGACCGAATTTAGTTTCGTTGAGTTGGAGTATGTGGGGAGGTATTTTATTGTAGCATTTTAAACAGTACCCCATGAAGAATGAGTCTACTTTAGCCAGTCTGAAACCTGATTGAACTAATTGGTCCCTATTTCTGGTCCTATAGGTGTGTCTGTCACCTCTTTTAGTGAAAAGATTTAGATTTTTCCTTACGTACATGATGTTTTCATAGATGTATTGACAAGGTACCGTCATGATATTAATATCCTTAAACTTATCCTTAGAGAATCGCGCCTGCGGAGGCCATATATTGCTCTGATGGCTTTTTTCTGCAGAATAAAAATAGACTCGATATCTGCAGCCCGTCCCCATAGTAAAATACCGTAAGACATGATACTATGAAAGTAACTGAAATAGACTAGTCTCGCGGTATCTACATTAGTAAATTGACGGATTTTTCTTAGAGCATAAGCTGCTGAACTTAGCCGTCCTGCAAAAGATGTTATATGAGGACCCCATTGCAGCTTTGAGTCAAGCGTGATCCCCAGGAAAACAGTTTTATCGACGAATTCTAGTTTCTCTTTATTCAATACTATGTCACAATCACTACTTTTAACATTTGGTAAAGCAAATCTTATGCATATATTTTTTTTTCCATTTAACACTAAATTATTAGCAGTGAACCAATTTTGCACCTGCAGTAAGGCGTTATTTACGTCGTCAAGATTTGATGCACGTCTATTTATCTTAAAAATTAAGGAAGTATCGTCAGCAAATAACACCATTTTTGGTTGGTTTTTTAATAAATGGGGTAGATCATTAATATATACTAAAAAGAGGAAAGGACCTAATATCGAGTCTTGTGGAACACCCATTTTTACTTTTAAACCAAGTGAATTGACGCCGTTTATTTGAACTTTTTGTTGTCTATCATTTAAATAAGATTTTACTAAACTGAGCGCAAGTTTACCTAGTCCGTAATGCTCAAGTTTCAAGAGCAAGGTTTCATGATTAACGCAGTCAAATGCCTTGGAGAGGTCACAATTTCTAGTAATTTGGAAGAAATACCTTGAATATTTTGATGCAACAATTTCAAGGCATTTTGCTGATCTCCTTTTTGATATTTACTTACTTTAGAGCAAGAAGATACCTTGTTGTTGCTGTTGTTAGGTGTAAATATTTTATTACTGGTATCTTCTGTTGTCTTACAAACTAGTTTAAATGATTATCCGGAGTTAATCCCAAGACTTCAATGTTATCACCAGGCAGTGAGCTCATAGTGCGTGAGGGAAAAGGAACCTCCTTCGTACAATTTGTATAACTATTTATAGCATTTGAGCAACATTCATTAAGGCTAACCACCGTATTATTAGTATTATTATTACTAACTTTTGTGATGTTAATAATACATGACTTCGACATAATACTTATGTCTGAGTTTATATAAAAAGCTAATAGCCTTGCTATTATGTGTCTAAAACTAACAGGCAGATACACATTTTCTATGAAACTATTGGTGTCAAAATATACAAGTTTGTCACTATAATGACTTACTAAAAAGTGCATATGCTTATTAAGCATATGAATATAATTGTTTTGTCTATTTGTCAATTTTTCAAAATATGGGAAAGCACACAATATTATTTTACTACAATTTAACTTTAACAACTCAGTTACACAGTCAGTGATTTCATATTTTTTGACCTTAGAACTGTTACCTACAAATACAGTAATGTTGGTTTTAGGATTAAATACATTTCCTGTTACTGATGCCATTATTTTTGTTTGTAGGTTGACCCTGGCATACAATAATTTTTAGTAGAATAACTCAGGTGGTTACTAATTAATTTACCTAAACCTCTTCCTATACTATCTGAGAACATAACTGAATTACAAAACTCATGACTACTGAAAGATGGACAACTACCAATCTCATGCTGCACCACTTGAGATAGATCTTGTACTATATCAGATATGTCCTGGTTAAGGACACACTCTTGTAATAAACTCTCAGTCTGGGACGGATCCTCCGGGAAAATGCCAGAAATAGGTCACGTTGGAAAAGTATACTCGACCAGGCAAAGGCCCACCCGCGGTTGCGAAGCCTTAGATGATGATGATGATACTGTCCCACTGCTCAGCAAAGTTCTCCTCTCCCATACTTTTCCACTCATCTTTATCTTTTGCCTTTTCCAACCTATCAGTCAAGACCAAGTCCTAATCGTCACTTGTGTGAATTTTCTTAACGTAGAGAATCAACAGGTTTTAAGGGCACTGCGATCAATTTACAAATGCTAAATAGGCTTCATACTCGGAGCAAAACTTTCCTAGATTCAAATGCCTGGGTTTGTACTTCAAACTTGACAATTTTCTAATTTCCACCAGGCATGCTCCAATACGGCAGAATGCAACAGCGGCGCCCGGTGCTGCCCCCGCAGCGCTCGGACGAGCTGTGCCGCAAGGGCGCGGTGTCTACCGACTGCTTCAGGTCGGGAGACGCGCGCGTCAACGAGCACCCGGGGCTGGTGGCCGCGCATATTGTGTGGCTGAGGCAGCATAACAGGTGAGGAAGCATTTACACTACTGTACCATCTGGGACCATAGTGTATACATATACTCGTACAAATAAATAAAATAGAAGTTTCTGTTTGTAATGTCAAAATAACAGCTTTTTACTAAATGCATATAAAAATACTGTACTTATGACAAAAAAACTTTTTTTAAATTATGTCTGTCTGTTTGTTTCGGCTAATCTCCGAAACGGCTGGACCAATTTTGCTGTTTGTCATGAGTATACTTTGAACTCTGGCGAAGGACATAGGACTACTTTTTATCGACATAGCACGCGGGCGAAAACACGGGCGGAAGCTAGTTAATCATAATAGATGAAAAGATAAATATCAGGTTTTGTTACTACCATTGGGTGTGCAACAGGAGACATGGCATTTTAACATGCTTTTATTCGTTATTTTTTTTCGACCTGTATTGTCCCACTGCTGGACAAAGGCCTCCCCTCTCTTGTCCACTCTTGTCCTGAGTCATCAGTCCTGCATAGCATACTGACTCTGAAATATTTTTAGAATGGCACAAGAGCTAACACACCTGAACCCGCACTGGAGCGATGAGAAAATCTACCAGGAAACGCGCAAGATTGTGGGAGCCATGATACAGCATATCACTTACAGAGAATTCCTGCCTATTGTGCTGGGTGAGTTATTAGCATCATCTAGTCATATAAAAAATGACAAAGGCCTCACTTAACCTTGGGGAGCAGTACATGTGTCATTGCTTAGGATATAGTTTGATCCATTCATCCCCAGACAATTTTTGTAGCCCCTTTTTACTCAATTCGCTTACACACACAAGAACACATGGCGCAGCCGATACGTATCTTTCGTAATAAAAATTAGTAACTCTTAGCAAAAATCTGCTTTATAAACCTTTTCATCACCAGGTTCTGAAGTAATCCACCGCTTCGAGCTGGAGCTACAAAAGAAGGGCTTCTACAAGGGTTACAACATTAAGATCAACCCTAGTCCAGCCAGCTCCTTCGGCTCGGCTGCCTTCAGATTCGGTCACAGCCTCGTGCAGTCTTCCATGGTGCGCTTCGACAGGTTCCATCGACCTATGAGTAATAGTAAGTACTTTACAATAAATATATACACAGACATATATAGACAGAAAGAGAAGCTCATAAATCGTAATCTGTTTGATAAGACTCGTCACATCTTATAATATATTCGGTCATGAACGGAACATGGACGGTGTTCAATTAGAATACAGACCGTTTGGCTAGTAACTATTTTTTTTCATATGCGTACATCCCTGTTAATTTAGGTTTGTCCAAATACTGGCTGGTTCAAGAAATCAAATGATTTTTTTCACATAAGTGCTGTTTTGAGGTGGCGCGGGAAGAGTTCCTGGAGGTATTTGAGAGATGCCTTTGTCCAGCAGTGGGACAGTATAGGGTAAAAAAGCCGTAACAGCTAAGCCAGAACAGGCTTCACCACTCCACCTACAAATCGCGGTCGATCGCGGAAAGATTATACAAAACATAATTAAATTAACTTTAAAACCTTCTCTTTCAGACGTATCCCTCCACAACGAGCTGACCAACCCCTCCAACATCTGGTCTATCGGTGCAGTTGACCGTCTACTCCTCGGCATGCTGAACCAGCCCATCCAGAAACGAGACGAGTTCATCTCGGGAGAACTCACCAACCACCTCTTCCAAACTCCTCAGTTTGACTTCGGGATGGACCTAGCAGCTATCAACATTCAGAGAGGAAGGGACCATGGAGTGCCTCCGTACACGTCGTGGAGGGAACCGTGCGGGTTGACAGCTATAGTGGACTTTGAAGATTTGCTGAGGGTGATGCCGGCTAGAGCTGCGAGGAAGATGAAGGCGTTGTACAGGTTGATAAATTTTGCGTAAACGTTGCAGAATAACAGTCAAATACTTTAAGTCTTTTTAATATATAACAACTTAATGCAACATAATAGCAACTTAATGATCACTTACACGATACACGACAAAGAGTAGGCAAACCGTTGAGCTCCTCCAGTTCTGAGTTGATCTTCACGATTACTGACAAATGCGTGCACTTACTGGACTGGTCCACTGAAATATGTATGCTTCTTTCCACAAAAGACCATTTAAGGCACTAATCTACCATTGTCTTCACATAATCTAACCAATTAAGATTATGTCTGGACTTAAAAAAAAACTTTGACCATTGCGTTCGTTTCGCCATTTCTTCTCGGGTATAATCAAATCAAATAGGAAATATCGAATCCATCTAGCTCATTTTTTTATATGACGTGTAAAAGTGATCACGATATCCTTTTTACAGAATAAATAATTTAATTTAATTGAATACCGTTTTCTGTTAGATTCCCAATACCCGGCAGGTATGTTGAGAGCGTAGCAACTACTTACTTATTAAGTTTTGTAGTGAAGACCAATAATAGTATATAAGATAAAACCAATTCCATACATTTTAAGGAAGAATACTGTCTTGTAATGTTTCCAGGCACGTGGATGACATAGATCTGTTCACGGCGGGTATGGCAGAGCGGCCGGTGGTGGGTGGACTCGTGGGACCAACCTTCGCCTGCATCATAGCACAACAGTTCACCAACCTCAGGAAAGGAGATCGATTCTGGTACGTGAGATGCTGAATAATAATAGCCTCCCGACCGATTTCGGTCACGGTGGCCGATCTCAACGGAGAGTAGCCAAGTATGCAGGAGATATTATAGTGCACAAGTGTGTGCGTAAACACAGGTACACTCTCTGTTCCTTTACTTTCATAGTCCGATGGGACGGCAGTCCGACATGACCAGGGAGAGATCGGGCGCAAGTCCAAAGGTTTTACGTGCTTCCCGAGGAACGGAAACGGTATTCTGTTGTGGGGAAATGCCGCCGAAATTCAGATATTTTTTATTTTACAAAAAAGGGCAATTCGTTCCATTTATAAATTAAGTCCCAGACACTCCCTCAGAGACAAATTTAAAGAGATTAATATAATGACTGTGCCTTCTCAGTACATTTATGATAATCTTTTGTATGCACATAAAAATATTAATCTGTTTAAGAAATACAGTGATATCCATAATATAAATACTAGGAACAAACATAAATTTGTTGTTCCTACAACAAGGCTCAAGAAAATAGGTGGCTCGTTTAGATGCCAATGTATACGTTTTTATAATAAACTTCCTAGCCACATTCAAGAACTAAGCATTAATAAATTCAAATGTTTTATAAAGATAAAACTATGCCAGAAAGCCTATTATACTGTAAAAGACTATATTGAGGACAAAAACGCTTGGGATTGAGCTGCTCCAATAGGTCTAGACAGTGAATGTTGTTTATTTTTTATTTTGCTGATTTACACTTTTGTTTTTTTAAATACATATCTATTTATATAGAGAATGACATGAACATTTACTGTTTAAAGTCTTATATTATTTTAATTATTGTGAATGTGAGGACTATGTGGGTCATTGTTTCCGTTTTAATCATGGTCTGGCAGTTTGAGTGGTTTATGCGGTCTACACAAATGTTCTGTCCTTGGTATTGCTCGTCGAATCGTTGAGCTCCTTAAGTTCTGAGTTGAGCTGCACGGTTACTGACGAATGCGTTCACTGACTGCACAGGTCCACTCAATCTGTGTGGTTCTTCCCTCAAAATACCACTTCAGACATCAATCTACATGGTCCTCAAAGATCAAAGATGATGTCCGGATTTTTATATACACATTGACATTGATGAATTTTATATAAACAATGACATGGATATTTACTTTGTATAGTATCTTATTTTTTATTATTATTATTGTGAGTGTGAAGACTATGTGGGTCATTTCTTTTTTCTTTTTTCCTTCTTAGTTAGTTTTAATCATGGTCTGGCAGTTTGAGTAATTTATGCGGCCTACCCAAATGTCCTTTCATTGGTATTGTTCGTCGAATCGTAAGGCTCCTCAAGTTCTGAGTTGAGCTACACAATTTTTGACAAATGCGTGCACTGACTGGACAGGTCCGCTCAATCTGTGTGGTTCTTTACTCAAAAGACCATTTCAGACACCAATCTGCATGGTCTTCACATGATCTGACCAAGATTATGTCTGGACTTTAAAAGAGACTGTGACCTCTGAGTTTGTTTCGGCCTTTCTTCTCAGAGTAGTCAGATAGGAAACGCCGACCTCATCTAGTTTAAAAAATATGATTGACATGTAAAAGTGTTTGTACAAACCTACTTACAGAAAATAAATCATTTATCATTTATCATTTACGGCGGTAATAAACCGCCAACTTCCAAACCCCGGACTGTTACTATGAAATTCCTAATGGAAAACCCAATAACACTTTGTCCAACCAGAGAACCGAACCCAGGACCGCACGCTCAGCAGCCGCGCTTGTAACCACGAGACCAACGGGGCAGTCAAGGGGGGCTCTTAGTAATATTATCAATCCAGACACAAAGCTGCTACTTACTTGCACATTAAAATCAAAAAGTATATAATGATTTATAACTATTTATATTTTCAGGTACGAAAACGGAGGTTTCGACTCGTCATTCACGCCCGCACAAATCCAACAAATTCGTCGGATCTCCTTCGCCCAGATCCTCTGCCGTACTTTAGACAGCATCGAAACAGTTCAGCCCTTCGTTTTCCTCTCCACTGATAACCCTGACAACGACAGGATATCCTGCCAGAACGGACTACTAAACAACTTTGACCTATCACCCTGGATTGAAATAGACTCAGAATCTGACAATGACATAAGAAAATCTGAGGAGACTTCTGCGAAACCAATTAAAAGACCAACAACTACATCTAAGCCTACAACGACTAAAAAGACTGCGCCCAAAGGTGCATTAAAACCTAACAAAAAGAAACCCGACAATAATCCTACTACTATTAAAAACATGACTATTGAAAGTATGACAAAAGAAAACCTAAGTGACAAACTTAACGTGACTGAACTAAAAAAAGAAAATGACAGTGACCAACTTAACCTGACTTTGAGTAATGACATGACTAGCACGACTGCTAAACCTAACATGACGACTAAACCCACCGTGACTAGACGTGACGTACAGATTGATGACAAACTTGACTTCAAAAACAAAAGCCGACGATTTGACGACTTCAAAGTTGACTCTAGACGTAGACCATCTAATAAGTATGACGAATATGATTATGAAGATGACGAAGACACTCATCAAGTGCAGTCCGTTGTCGTAAACAACGTTGCACATAAAAGACCTCAATATAACAGACCAAACAACCGACCTAATAACAGACCAGTGATTACAGTGACAGAGAACATTGACAAATATACTTACTTGATAAACTACGTGCCAAGACCAACTGAGTCTTGGCGACAAACAACTAGACGACATACTACTGGACGACCTATGTCAGACAGAGACGTGGTCAAAGTGACCTATCAGACTTATGACGACACTTACAGACGACCAAACAAACCTTACTATTACAACAGACAAGACGACCCTCCGACAAATTACAGATACAACCGACCGACTCATACGACTAAATACAGCTACCCATCATCAGCTAGATCCAATGACGAGACTGTTACACAAAGAAGTAAAGTGACTGACAAAACTGAGACTAAAACTGAAAGCACGACTGACTTATACAAACTAGTAACCTTTGGTTACGTAGGGACTTACAAGGGTGCAGCAAGTACCGCTGAAAAGGAAATGACTGACACAACTGACAAAAACAAGACTGTAAAGGACGTGACTGACAAAAATGAGACTGTAAAAGACGTTACTGACAAAGAAGTGACTGAAAGACATAAAGCTGAGGCAGGAAGCAAAGACTTTTCGACTTTTGACGCAAATGATAATGAAAACAAGAACATGAAACTATCGACATTTTACGTATACGAGACTGCGACAAAACCTTACTTACAAAGACCGACAAGACGTAACGACGAAATGCCAATACAGACAAACAAATACTATTATATTAGAAATGTGCTTCATAAATACTCTGACACTGACAAAAGTACCCCAAAACCGACAGACAAAGAAGAAAAGAGAGAAGTTATTGCAGATAACTTTAACTACCCTGCTAACCCGGTCAACATAGAAGAAAGGTCTGCCATTGATAAAATGGCGTCGCTAGACGACATAGAAATTAAGGCAAAGGGTGAGAATCGGAATAGACCCAGGGTGAAGCCGTCCAGTCCTGCTAAGACTCCATCAGTGGCTTTCCAAGTTATACCCAGTGAGAACAGGTAAGCTTTGTGATCTTTTTAGACTTTACTCTGGTATATTCTCTTTGGAAAACTCTTCTTGATGCAGTTGATATAACTATTAGAAGTAGTTGCACTGTTAACCACTTGTATTGTTATCATATCAATTTAAATATTATTTAGAGCTTGGAAACGTAAGATCACTTAATATGACTATATGACTACAATATTTATTCAAGTGTTTGTTTCTTTACATACCAAAGCCAAGTGCATATTGAAATGAAGTTTTATGGCCTCCTTTAAATATAGTTACAAAATGAATGTTACTACGTGAAAATTCTCTTATTAAATAAAGGAAAGAAACTGTTTTCTTGTTGTATCTATCGTTGTCTGTACCTTATGTTTTTTGCAGTCCATCGCAATGGGCGGTCTACGAAGAAAACCTGGATCTGCCTGAACAGAACATGATGCCAGCCATGAAAGCAGACCCCTACGCTCTGAAGGAAATACCCACACCCATTGCTTTCAACAGCTTTAGAAGACGGAAACCAGGTTTTGGAAGGAATTGACGAATATCCAGACATAGAGGAAATTTTTCCTTGACTCCAAATACTTATAATTAATTGGTATCACATAAGTTAGTGGATTTATTTTTCTTTATCCTGTAAATGCGTGATAATCTTAGGGTATTGTGGCAATTATAAATAGGAATCTTACTTGTGACTCCAATGGGATAGACCGATGGTAATAGATGATGTAGACTCGGTCAGTCTGAGATAACGATTCCCTGATGTTTTTGAAATCGGGTTGAAAGTCGTATCCTAATTGGTGCCGAGAGTAAGGTCCCAGATTCTTCTTGATATTGTAAAAAAATAGTATGATTTTCTTCTAAGGGTTTGAAGCGAACTTCTCGTTACTATTCAACAATTTGAATAGCAACGGGATGACTGTGACATGACTAAATGAGATTGACAAAATGAAAGCGACTGACTAAAATTTTGACTTTGTTTACGTAGATCAAAAACTAGACTACCTAATTCTAACTTTGACTGTTATTGCGACTGAAGTGACTGACTAACTAAATACCTACCAACTTACACAGTGTTGAATGACTCATGACTGAAATTAACACAAAGATGTGACTGACTATTATTATTAATGCGACATTGATTGACCAATTTACCTAGTACCTACTACCGACCTGAAGGAATAGTTGACTGAGCGTAATGACCACTAAATGCACCAAATCTACTGACTGACTACTTAATGCACCAACTCTACTGACTGACCATCACACGGACTATGTTACTGACCAAGTACCTAAATATAGAGTTGACTAATAAATGACCAAATGGATTTACTGAAGGTACCATCTATTAGGTTGTTCACACCAAACGTGTGCTGACATGTAGTGCGATATGAACGAATGCCAATTACCTACTTTAGTTTCTAACGACTTAGCTGATGTATCTATCTGACTTTACAATGACTTGACTATTGATGCACACATACCTACAACAACAGATCACGGACGGACTCTATGACAATGGCACATTATGAAGTACTTGTGGCGCTATCGTTATAAAATTAAAACAAAGACTACTCTAAAACTACTGTGGACACCTTTTGGCAAAATTGTATTGTTTTGAAGTAAGGATAATATTAAACTAAAAATATTCTGGATAGATAAAATGGTATCACCTACCAATGAAACCAAGACTTTGACAAAAGTTACGGACTGGCTAATGAAAGGACTAACTGACTAGCTTTTGGACAAATGGACTAGAAATGATGACAACAGACTTGGACCAAATATAATTTTATTTAGGTACTACATTACATCGATTTACATGGGCATGATTACACATGGCATGATTTACATATATGACATTTTATAAACCAGATCTCGTCATGACAAAGTTAGTTAAGTATTGACAATAATGACTGACAAACCTATATAATACGACTAAAGACTGTTTGAATTTTAACATAAATAAATTAAATATTATTTGTATTAAATATATATATATATATATATGTATATAGCTATGTAATCGTGTATTTATTTTAGTTGGAAATACAAATATTTTTTTTTTATTAAAAAAAAATTGGTATCCTGCCATGTAATGGTGACCAAATTCAAATCATTAGTGTTAAAATAAAATGTATAAAATAATAATATTACAATTTCTTTATAAAAAAAAAGTAAAGAAGTAGGTACTGTATTTTAAGCTGCTTCAATATTTTTGACTACTACTTTGATAATTAATTTATTGTATCATTAAATACTTCCTACATTATACTGATTTAACCATAAATATAGTACAAGAACTCAAATGTAATTTTAATAAACAAATTAACTTTGAGAAAGAAATGAAAATGAATAATTAAGTACATTGTTTTAATTTCACAGCATTATTTTAGGTACAAGATGTATTTTTTACTGATCTTAATTTTCCTAAATACATTAAACATTGTGAATAAATAATTTTAACAATATATTGTCTATTATATGTTTCCTTTATATCATTCATAGTACCTACATATTATTTGTCTGGTCTTACCCGACATTTTCTATTAAATTCTTTGATTTAATATTATTTCATATGCTGTTGGAAAATATTTGTTCTACTACACTATCCTGAACGAGTGTACGCCTAAACCCTGTCGCTGAAGTGTCCTGTCGGCGAAGAGTCCCGTCGAAGTAAAGTCTTTTCGGTGTTTAGTCTGTCGGCGTAGTGTCTGTCGGCGTTTAGTTGTACACTGATCCAGAACTATAATAGATTAAATAAATATAATAGTTTCTTTTGATATTTACTTAAATTAATATATTATCTTGCGAGCATGATCAGATATATGAACGTAAATGATGCAAACGGATGTAAGGATCGTAGCAGGTTGCATTCATTACTTTCTGTCTACCCCCATGAGAATGTATGTATGTATATCCATGTAAGGAAACAGGTATTTACTTCTTTTTAACCAATGTAATGATTAATTAATTGAACAGTAGGTACACTTTTGCACAGAAGACTCATTGAAAGAGAGAAATAAATGTTACTCATTGCTAAGAGTAGGCTATTTGCAGTATACAAGGTATAACTTAAATAACGCTATAAAACCTCTTAAGAGGTCATTGCCAAACTCGAACACCAAAACTGAAATCGCGAAAAAAAAATCAGCTGTTCCCTACATTTATGTTCGCATGACTCGTCAAAATGTAGGGAACAGCTCATTTTTTTTCGCGATTTCAGGTTTGGTTCCATTTTAAAAGTTGTTCATAATGAACTCATCATTATGAACAACTTTGACAGTGACCCCTTAAGAGTTTGTGCGTTATTTAAGTTACACCTTGTATAATCAGCTTCATTATCTAATAATCATAACTTTAATATTATAAATATGTCCTTTAACCATATGCTGGATATTAACACATTGAAAGACACTGAAGGAGACACAATAGAAGTTTTATTGTTATTACATTGAGGGGCAATAAGTGTCCTGCAAAGTGTTAAGCAATCCTTGTTTATCAATATGAAAGGCATATTCAGTATTAATGGTATACCATTTTCCCGAGAGTGATTGACTAATGATTACATTACTGATAGACACAACATGCCTTTGAACGTTTCTGAGAATGATTTTATAAATACAACTTACTGTGAGAAACAAAACAAATCACAAGAAGGATTTGATTGTGTATAATATATTTTATAAAACTCACATTAATTGGTTATTTACTGATTTGTACCACAAATACCTATGCAGGGTGGCATGGACATCAATGTCCAATCTGTAACCATGAATTCAGCACATTATTTTAAACCCCCTAGTGTAGGAATATTTCAACAGTTATCAAAAAAAAAAATTTGCTGTTTCATAGAAAAGTGCAATACCCCCCTGTGTTGCAATTTTTTGTTGGTTATCAGGGTGCGGGGGTTCAGTCATGTACTAAATCCATGGTAACAGGTGGCAAGTTGATGTCCCTGACATCCTGTATTTGACACATTTATCTTTTGAAAAAGATGACAGATATAGTACATGCTAATTCCATGACAGACAGGGCTTTTTCTAAAACTTGATGTATCATACTTACAGTCAAGTACTGCAACATATCTACTATGTAACCACTTACAAAATAAAATAAATAAACTGATTACGCATTGAATAAGTAAACTAAACATTGTTAAACAATCTTATAATGATAGAATGTACCTCTAATTAAGCATGATGGTATATAAGGAGAGATTGGTACATATTTTTAGCAGTTAAACTGAACATCATCAATCCACAATACATGTACAGATTACATTTAAAAAAAAAATTGAAAATATTTAATCCCTCTCTGGGTAAATTTGTACCAGGGTGTCAACTAACTCCTGAGCGAGCTGAGGAGAGCTGGCACAGAGCACTCTGCGAGATAGCAAGTCAAGAGGTTTTCCACTAGGGTCTATGCAGACACCTCCAGCCTCCCTCACTAAAATATCTCCCGCAGCAATATCCCAAGCATGGATCCCAAACTCAAAATTGGCATCAGCCCCACCCATTGCCACCATCGCCATATTCAAGGCAGCAGAGCCCAATGCCCGTAGGCCGTGCCCCTTGCTCACAATGCGCTTGTAGTTCTCAAACACAACTTTACACCTCTCTTCATCCCTGCTCGTACCAACTTCAAATGCAACTAATGCATTGCGCAGCTCAGTACAACCTGACACATGTATTTTTTTGTCATTCAGGAATGCACCCTGACCCTTCTTCGCGGTAAACAGTTGCTGCAAAATAGGATTGTAGATAATACCGGCGACACACTCCTTGTTTATCGCAAGTCCCAGCGAAATGCAGCTGTGTGGGAATCCGTGCACAAAGTTGAGTGTTCCATCCACTGGGTCAATGATCCACGTCGGGGCATCAGTCAGCTCGCACTTGGCTCCACCGGCGACTGATTCTTCACCAATAAACTTATGATCTGGGAACTGTTTGGATAGACCCCCAATAAGCGTCTCCTCCACTTTTTTATCTGTTTCAGTAACAAGATCAATATCACAGGACTTCTTCTCGAAGACTTTGCAGCCACTTACGTGCTCAGTTATAAGGTTTCCAGCGGATTTAACGAGTGATAAGGCAACATCAAAGTAGGTGTCTAATTCGCCCATTTTAAATGAAAAGTTGCGGTTAATAACTTTAGGTTGCGGGCGAACGTGAACCGGCAATCGTCTTACGATTCTGTAGATAATGATAACAGAAATAATGTTAGTTTAATTTTATTCACGGAAATTAGTCGGAAAGTCGGAAATCACTGGACTGTCATTTCTTTTATTTTGACATTGACAATGCCCTGGATGACATTGACACCTTTTATGACTTCGTTACATGCAGAAAAATGAAATTGTCTTATGTATAAGGTTTTGGGGACTAAGACTAGGCAGATGATGTTAAGGGTTTAGGAAATCGGTAAAGCTATTCTCTCATCATCATCTGCCTAGCCTTTTCCCAACTATGTTGAGGTCGGCTTCCCGTTGAACCGGATGCAACCGAATACCTACCACTATTTTACATGAAACGACTGCCTATCTGACCTCCACAACCCAGTTATTTGGTAATACGATATTGACTACTAGATTGGGTAACAAAATATTGAAAATATGAAAATTTCTAAAGCGCTTTATCCACTTGGCTGGATATTGTCGAATGAAGACCATAATCGTAAGTTGCATCGCAAAATGGATAACTTGGAATTCCCTTAGGCTCCATACACACTGGGAGTGCAGCGAAAAGCAGCGGCCAGTAACGTCGAGCTCGGCAAGTAGTGTCAGAGTAACCGACGGTTGAGCACAGCCGCAGTCTCGTGGTTTTTGAGCAAGCACATGCAGGGCAAAAAGTTGTTTGCTGAGTATGTGCGACATGGTGGAGAACACGGAAAATAGAGCAAAAATAAAGTGATCTTCAGAGCCTTTGATTTTGGTATGAACGTGTGCGGCTTAGCCCCTAATTATTTAAATAGGCAAATCTGATGAAGAAATTGTGGGTTTTCCCTGAATCTGACTGAAAACTTGGATTTGGCCGATTTTTAAAAGGATATTCAGGGCTCAGACCAAATTTATTTGGTTCCGTTCACGAACATGACGTATGGATCAGCACCATTTAGCTCAACTATTTTGAAGGGAACTTAATGATCCACCACACACGCCACCACCAGCGAGACATTTGAGTGAACATGACATACTCTCAGCCGCCAGGGCACATTCAAGTCAATGAAAGACGTACCCAGTAAATGGTAGCTTTGTAGTTTAGGTACAGACGCCAGCACATCAAGCTACTACAATCTATCAGATTTCTTTAATAGATTTTCAACTTTAGCGCTAAAGCATAAGGTTCAAAGTTGATTGGGAAAATTTGACAGTTTCGGGTAGCTTGATGTGCTGGCGTCTGTACATAGTGCTCACACGTGTGTTATGCAATTATAAAATATTAAGAGATTGAATTTATACAATACTAAGGTAGTTTTGTCAATCTTCAGGAGCTCCAACTATATGTTCGAATTTAGTTTATGCGCCCTTGTGGAGCAGGACCAGCGTTGTGCCAAGCATTTTTGTCAGCTATGTAATCCCCAACTTATAATATGCTTGGCTGCATAGTGTGCGTTTTATGTAAGATTTGAATTTCGTTTCATTGAGTTGGAGTATGTGGGGAGGTATTTTATTGTAGCATTTTAAACAGTACCCCATGAAGGATGAGTCTACTTTAGCCAGTCTGAAACCTGGTTGAACTAATTGGTCCCTATTTCTAGTCCTATAGGTGTGTCTATCACCTCTTTTAGTGAAAAGATTTACGATTTTTCCTTACTTTCATGATGTTTTCATAGATATGTATATTGACAAGGTACCGTCATGATAATTAATATCCTTAAACTTTCCCTTAGAGAACCGTGCCTGCGAAGGCCATATATTGCTCTGATGACTCTTTTCTGCAGAATAAAAATACTTGATATATCTGCAGCCCGTCCCCATAGTAAAATACCGTAAGATATGGCGGTCTCTGCTTAGTTTTAAAGATCTCCGTGACCGCGCGGTTCTCCGCGTTTCAATGGCGCGGCCACTTCCAAACCCATATAACTTTTTAACCATAACTTTGACAAATGTATGGTTTTAGGAATCAACTTTCACAATTTTTACAAAATCTTGGCAGTTTTTTAATAATTGTTTTAATCACGCAATGCCCGCGCCGTCCAAACTCGCATCTCCACATGTAGAAATAGCGAGTATCGATATCGAGGTGTCGAGATAGCAAGCGCGATCGCGAGCATCTTTGGCAAGTAATTACGATCGTAGGTTTTAGTAGATAAGTATGCAGCTTTTAATTAAAAAAAATAGGGTTTGTTGGGTAGGTATTCAAATAAAACAAATGATATAAAAATCATGAAAAATTGTTTAATTGGCATGCCAACTGATAACTTGTTACAACCTATGGCCAATTTTACAATTATCAATATTGTTAATAATTAAATATAATATTTATGTAAAATAAGTTTATGCTTCAATGTTTACTTACATTTAAATTTTATATTATTATTCGGAAAACTATAATAATGAATAAAAAAAAGTGGTCATGAAGACTCTGGTAAATAATGATAAAAAAATGCTCGCACGATACTAGTCAGGCCTCTGTTACAAGAGACTAATTCCAATCGATTTTACGTATTAAGTCGATAATAAAGAAAACATAAGGCCACAATTTATTACTACGAGTCTTACCTAAGTCTAAAGAGCAAGCCGTTCTAGCGCAAACCCTCGCCTGCAGACACAAATAATACCGTTTTTTATTTAATGTAAACAATTTACAGGACACCACCTGGCCAGATGTATTTACATTCAAGATGTTACGGAGATGGTAAGGGACTTTATTGTTAAACACTTAATATAAGATGTGACGGCGCTTCGCTCTTTGTATAAAACGTAATAAAAAGTGTGCAACTCGATGCAGCTCAGAATTTCGAACAAGAATATGCTTGCAAAAAAAAAAACTTACTATGTGTATATGATTGATTGAAAGTTATTGTATTTTATGCTTAAAATGATTTTCAAAAACTGAGCCGACAGAGTGTCAGGTAAAGTCTATTAGGTTTAGATATGCGCGCGCGCCGTCACACCCCATCACATCAAAAGCTCACATGTTTACTTATCAACTATAATTAAAATTTGTATGGCAACTAAGCGCTCAGTGACTTACACTGATTATATTTACATTGTATAGATGAAAGTGACGCGAACCGAGCACGCTCAACAAACTGAGTTGAACAAGAGTCAGTTGCTGTAAAAAATAATTTATAAAGTACACATATTGCGCTCAGTTTGAACTGAGCATGCTCAGTGCACGACGTGGTTGATAGGTCTCAGCAAACGGTACAATTGATAATGGAGGGGAGTCAATCATTGCAACAACAGTCTTGGTTACTCAGTCGTGTTTTAAATGCAATCATCAAACAGTATAAGTAATATTTTGCCACATTTTAATAATACTTTTAAAAAAATTTCATTACAAATATCACCCAATGAGTAATTTAACAATCTACCCGTCCGACTTAGTCTGGGCAAAGTGAAAATCTCGATTGTTAGGAATGTATAGTTTAATACTGGGATGGGGGTTTATCACCAATTGCTATTGTTTTTCAGAGATTCGACTGTTTAAATGCAATTTATTTTAGTGTAAAAATTGAGCACCCGCGTTATTTAATGTAGTGTTCTAGACGTACGAACGTGTACACCAACAGCAACTCTTGAACGTTCACTACGCGCCATAGGCCGCTTGTTACATCATAATCTGTTTAAACTTTTTCATGCATTTAAAAATATATCGTCGTATAAATTAGCGTACAGATTCATACACCTAAAATCGAAAAAAAAAAAGAATATGTACTCAAAATATTTCATAATGACAATACAATTTCACGTACATATATATAATATTATACAATGAAAGAAAACGTATATTTAGATACAAAAGCCTATGCGTTCTCAGCTGTTCGCTACTTCCATACATTAACTCGATTTACATTGACTTATAGGCCACATCTATACAATCGTAATTTTGTAAAACTAATGTACAATGTCTTAAATCACAATCACGTTAATTTAAGAGCGGATTTTTCCAACGCCCGATAATTTTATGGGAAGAATAATTTTGAATTTTTGACAGTTCTTCCATACAAAAACTGTCAGACGTCAATTTTATTCCACGAATAAAAATTATTGAAAAATCAGCCCTAAATGTGATAGCTAATGTGAACACGGGTTTATATCATAATCCCTCGCCAAAGATTTTATGTACAAAAATACGATTGCAGTATAACTTAGCTACATGTAAGAGCGTAATATGAAGAGATGTATTCTCCAGTAATTAAGTACGTCGATAAAGTTGAAGAAAGAACAGTTACAAGAAGGAATAACAATAAATTTTCAAAAATAACTACTTAGCCTAAGGTCAAAAGGTCACTAAACTGAAAGTTAATCACGTTTGACATTTGTTTATTAATTAAAAATGAATACTAGTAATATGTGTTGCATGTTAATAGTATTCCGGTCTACCTCTCAAGCTGAGCTACGTGTTCGTCGAGTAGGTCCACCACAACAGGCCACAGCTAGGCTTCGAACTGCCAGCGCTTGTCTATAATAGCCGTTGGGCTACTGTGATTAGTTTAAAACGCATGCATTTAGGCAACAGTTTAGAACATTAGGTTAAAAATCCTAAAAGAACACATAACCTCACATCTGCTATTACATGTAGTGAATGCGTAGACACTTCGTGACGTCACCGCTGTCACAAGCACGTCACAGATCGTCGACAACAGCCGCGCACGACTACGCAGCGAGTTACATCACTTAACCAAAAACATAAACGCACATTTATTGCAAGTTCAGAATACTACGGCTTATTTACGACAGCTAGAATTTTGACATCAAAATAAATTTTGACGTCACAGCTGTAGCGTCAAGCGTGGGTATTGAAGACGTCGTGACGTGCCGGTGTGTGTAGTGTGTGTGTGTGTGTTACTCGACGCTGTTGGTGGTGTCGTTGACGTCATCGAAGGACTCGTCTCCGGAGCCGGCGCCGGGCGCGAGTGACGTGCGCTTCATGCGCGACGACGACCCGCCAGACAGACCGATGCCGCCGCCCTGTCGTCTGGAAACACGAGGCAAACAACCATTAATTTATGTCTCAAAATAGTATGGGTAACAGTTGAGAAAGTTTGATATAAATTATACTTGTTGTTGTTCTATTTTATATTGCCCGTAAACTAAGTTGCGATTTTAGGAAAAGACTTAAAATAATTATTTATTTACTCAAATTAAAATGGTGCATAAGCAACCAACGAAAATGATTATTTAACACACTGTGTAGACAGAAGAAGCCTTCGAGTTCAAAATAACTCAAGTAAGTCCATTGTTAAACATCGTATAGGAAGCTAGACAAGTGTATACTCATAGCAAACCATTCTCAACTCGAAAATTATTATTAATCTCTAAGAAAAACGGACGACACATGAAACACAGTTATTTTTAAAGCGACAAGTAAACCCACGCTTTTCGACCCTAGAATGCCCAGGTTCAAATACATCCAGGTTTCTTTAGCCCACCGATTTACCCCCTTTTAGCTCACCAGACCGGTTAGGAGGAATATCAGCAACGTGTTACTACCGACGGAATTGTGCCAATTATATGTGGCTTTCAGTCTAGTTGCATTGCAAATATTCCAAATAAAACAACACAATATGAAATGAAGTTTTTCATTCAATGATTTCAATCCCATTCGTTCAGTCATGACAGTAAAGAGTGAAGATTTTCAAGCATTATGATCAGTAAGTAAAAATTGTATATTATAAAGCGAATGCCCCATTCCACATGTATTTAGCTTTCCATTCCGAACGAGCCCGTTAATACTCGAGCCTAGTTAAACTAGGTCCGGCCTAGTTAAACTAGAGCCAGCCTAGTGAAGCCTAGTTAATCTCGAGCATGATATAGTTAGCCCACTCTACTACCTGACGCTAGTCGCTCGCTCGCTGTTTGTCTTACTCACTCCCCCACTCGCTAACTGTTTCGTCATCGGCAAACGACGGCCTAGCGGAAACATACAATAATTTATCTAGATCATATTATGGACCGTCAAATCTTTGTCCCGTCGGCGTCGTTTGTTTACGTTCCTGCTGCACGTATCGCCATAACTATAATGTCACGACCAACGTTGTACAAGTGATTAACGAAAAGTAAGGGAAATAACAAATTATTACTTCTATGAACCTCTACGTGAAGTACATCATAGAAGATTTAGTAGTTTCAAAATGGTTATTGTTAGTCACAATGATACATCAAGAAATACTTTTTAAGACCGCAACATAAGATTCAAATTGAAATGATTAGAGGCCAAACTGAGCGCATCAATTTGCGGTTTTCAAAGTAAAACATTGGCAAAATTCAGAATCTGCACACTAAATGCGTAATATAACTCAGTCACAATCCGAGGGATTTAAAGGATATTCCTCAGCTTGCTTCATAGGTTTGAAAAACTCGTTTGCGTTGATAAGTAAATAATGCAAATAACGTGGCTGAACTGTGAAAATGAAAGGCATTGCTATCGATTGCCATTTTACCTGTTACGCAATTACCCCGCTGGTGCCTCATGCCATGAATTCTGAAATAAACGGGTACGACACGACACACATCGTGAGTCTGGCCTCTACTTATTTTAGCGCAGTTTAGCGTAGTACGTGGTCCGTACCTGAGCTTGTTGCGCAGATTATTGCACTCTCTCGTGAGGGTCTCGTGCGTCTCCAGCATGTCCTCGAGCTCGCGCTGCGCCTTGCGCTTGCCGACCTTCTCGCGTTGGACCTCTTCCTCCACCTCGTCGAGTTGACGCTTCAGCGCTTTCACGCGGACGTTCATCTGAAAAGGAATTAAGACGTGTTATTGATGATGGGTAAATAATGTTGTGTGTTGTGTGTGATGTTGTTGTGTTGTGTGTTGTGTAAGATTACAAAAATTTGTCCAAGTTTTTTTATTTCATTTCTGTGCAGCCTTTTGTTGGAGAACACACTCACACTGACATCGTGACTTTCCCTGCACTTACAACTGCAAATCATTGTACCACCCGCCACCTTATGGCCTATGGGCTCTGAACATCTTCCCCAGCAGTGGTCAGTCTGTACATACCTTCTCGATCTGCTCCTTGTACTGGTCAGCATGCCTCCTCTCCTCGTCCAGCTGCAGCGCCAGTTCCTTCATCTTCTTGTCGAGCTTGCGAGAAGACTTTTGCTGCGCGAGGCGTTCGCGAGACTCCGCCTCCAGCTGTTCTTCGAGGTTAGCCACCTTCAGCTCCAGGGAGGTGATCACGCCCTGTGACATGGAAACAAGAAAATTATACGAAATGTTACATTAGTTTTTACGAAGACATTCTATGTTCTGTCCGATTGTGGAGTCGGATTTTTAACCTCTCAAACGTCGAATGTACACCATGTGTACAGATAACAATAAAATTTCTATTGTGTCTGATAATTGGCGCGCAACGGTTTAAGTACAAATTTAATATCAAATTATCAAGATAAAAAATACCATAATATACTCAGATAAATAATATGCAGGTTAGCTTTTGAGGCTTCACAAAAATGCGCAGTGTTTAAAATTCACTTGGTTTCTTCTATGAGCCTACTTTTCAATCAATCTAATCAGTTGATAACTCACATCGAGTCATTTGGTTAACAGTTGTTTCGGCCAACCGATCACAACAGCTACTGTAAGATTATACACCAGATTTGACTATAACGTAAACGTACCTTGGTCTTGGTCCGTGCAGCAGTCTCCAGTTCTGCGAGCTTGGCCTTGAGCTCTTTGTTCTGTCGCTCCAGCACTAACTTGCCGCTCTCCAGCTTCTGGGTGGCTGACTTCTCGGTGCCCAGCTCCATTGTCAGCTGGTCGATTTGGTTCTGAAGAAAAAAACAAATATTATATGAGGAGGATCTTTTCAAAACGGGATATTTCCAAAATATGAATTTTTTGAACTGAGTATGAGATGTTCTTACCTATGCTAAAATACATCATTTTACACCTTAAACGAATGTAAAATAGGATATGCTTCTTAGAAAATTGGACTTAAAAAAGCGTGTTCTGAACAAAACATGATATTTTTTTTTTTTTTATCGACATAGTTCACGATCTATTGATTTCGTAACAAAAGAGGATATTTTACAAGGGTGTCGATTACTTATTAGGTTTATCTCTTCAAAAGGGGACATTTTCTTACACAGAATATTCGTATCATCGATCCGTTTCTTTTTTATAGTTTTAAGCATATTTTTGAATTAGTATTTAATTTACAATTCAAAAGGAGATAAATGTATAAACTGTACATTGTAAAAGGGGATATTTTCATGATAGGTGGAACAAAAGAGGATATTTCGATTTTGTCCTAACAAAAGGGGATATTTTAATTTTTTATGTCCTTGTTATCAATAAACCAGAAGGTATTAAAAGAAAAAAAAGGTACAATTCTTAGTATTTTATTATGTAGTTCTTATATAGTAACATTATTTTTCTGTGCACTAAAAGGTTTTCCTACAATCAGTTTTTTCTACTTTCTGGAAAATGAGTTAACATGCACATATCCCGTTTTGAAAAGACCCTCCTCATATATCATACGGTATGGAGTTGTTTAAAAAGCATGGGAACCGCCATGAAATGCGAGAAATTATGTACATTTTATGGTTTTTTGGCAATCAATGGCATTTTTTAAATACTTTTGAATAAGTAGCCGGTCTTGGAAGAAAATGACACGTTGCGCCGACACGAAATAAATTGTGATAAGAGCAAGAGAATGATAATGTTGACATGAGTAGCCTTTCAAGTTCCAATTACAGACAACATAACTTTTCCTAATAACAAAAACTAGATTATTTGAGAAAGATTGTACTACAATGAATGCATTCATTATATTTCAATGAGTATTTATAATAAAATAAAGCAAAACTAGGTGGTATTGATTTTAGAAGAAAAAAAAAACCAAAAATTATGCTGAGATATAAACTTGACAAGCTCTGGTGGTAAATACGTTATTTCTTTCTTTTGTGATACATACCTGTGACTTCCTCAGCCTGTCGTTGAGGATCTCGTTATTGGACTGCTCCTCGTCCAGGTCTTCCTCGAGAGCTGCTATCCGCGCCTCCAGACGTTTCTTCTCGTCGATGAGAAGTGTACTCTGGTAAAAAGAATATTCAGTTACTGAAAATCTACAGATTTATTGTTTGGGAGATGTAAATATATGTTTGGGGATAGGTAAGGGGTTATAGCTCCATACGGAGCTAAACAAATGAGTATTTGGACTGTGTAGAGGTGTATTTAGAGCTATTTTATCACGATAAACACGGTAACTCCAATGGCCTTGGTGGTCCTTGGTAAGTCAGGGTATATTCCAGATCGTCTTGTAGAGCTGTTACCTTGGCTGACGAATTGTTAAGCTCATCAAGCAGGTCGTCCCTCTCGGCCTCAGCCTGCCTGCGTGCGCGGTCTGCCGCAGCCAGCTCCTCAGCATGCTGCAGAGCTTCCTGTTCCAGCGCCTTGCCGCGTCGCTCAGCATCCCTGGCGGCAGCTGCGGCTTCCTCTCTGCCTGCACGAGCCTCTTCGGCTTCGCGTGCGGCCTCCTTCAACTGTTGTTGAAGTTTCTTGACCTGTTTGGCGGCGTCTTCTTTCACCTGGAAAGGAAAATGCTGAATTTGACACTTCGAAAATAAACGCGTTTACTAGTATGTTGTGTGTCGGATCGTTGAGCTCACGATGGCTTACGTATACGTTCACCAGACATCAAGTTCACCTGTTTGCGCACACATTTGTACACTATAATAATTATCTCCTACGTAGTTTAATTGACTAATCTCCGTTACGAGTGGCCGCCGTAATCGTATTCGGTCAGGATGACATTAATTAATAGTTAAATTCAGAATCTTAGTTACTTTCGTTCATTGTCACTTCCATAATTATCAACTTTACCAGGTATGGAGCCTTAGTTGATTTCTGTGTGACCATTTGTAACCAAATTTGTATAATATATTGAGATGTTACAAAAGGTAATTATCTGATTCTGGCATGAAGTGCAAGTAGCTGACCTTATTAGCAAGATGCAGAGCTTGTTCAGCGTCCTTGAGGTCTGCGTCCAACTTCTTGCGCATCGCCAGCACGGCGGCGCGCTGCTTGCGTTCCTCTTCCAGTTCGCCTTCCAAGTCGCGCAGCTGTTTCACGATGCCGCGGCGTTTCTCCTCGCCTTGCTCTTCCTTGGCCTGCGAATGAGAGATATAAGGTAAACAAGGTAATAAGTGGTTGAAACAATATTAATTTCAGTTTAGAAAACTGTAACTGAACCTTAGGATTTCGAATGTAAGAAATTTATACAAAGCTTTTCAGCGCAATACACACAAGTACAATACCCGGCGGGCAATGCTAGAGCACATCCAGTTTTAGAAAGATACAGTCGCAAGGGTCGTGCTTTGTAAAACTTAACTTTTTTTTGTAAATCCGCTTGATGAAACAAATGTTGGCCATATTTTAGTTTTGTTATTGCCTACTCTTGTAAAATATATTCATGTCCTATTTGACTAGTAACACACCTGCAGGTCCCTCTCGAACTGCGCGCGCATGGCCTGCATGTTGACCTCGAGGCGCAGCTTGGCATCTTCAGTGAGCTGCAAGTCGTCCTCGATCTCCTCGTTCTGCGCCTTCAGCTCGGCCAGCTGCGACTCCAGCGCGCGCTTGGCCTTCTCCAGCTCGTGCACGTTCTTGTCGGCCGTGCCCTGCGTGTTGGCGAGCTCGTCCAGCTCGGACTGCAGGAGGCGCTTCGTGCGTTCTAGTTCTTCGACCTGTGGGTGAAGAAGATGTGTTAGCAAAAGTTTTGATTTGCGAGTTGGTGGTTGGTGGTTGCTTGCTTGGTATGTGGTTTGATTGTTGTGCGCACTTTCAATTGTTCAGCTTATTTTACTATCTCTGCTCTAATAACAAAAACATTGTGAAGAAGTGGCATGTCTTTGAATACAAAATTCGTAGAAATGTTACGTCCACCACAAAGATAATTAGCACTCACAAAAAGAAGGTACTAGCATCTAGATCACTATGGTAGTTTGTATTCTAGACTACTATCGTATCTTAAAGTAGAAAGAGTCCTTTTCACGAAAAAAGCAGTCGTAGCAGTCGCAGTCAGGGCGCCATAGTTATGCGACGGAAAGTTGTTATCGTCTGAACATCTCTGTATCTATTTATCTCTTCTCTTTAATAAAAACTCCCTTACTTTCTCAGCAGCAGTGTCAAGCTCCCGTGTGAGTGAGAGAACGCGTGTCTCCTTGTCTCTCGCGTCTCTCTCGGCCGCGTCACGCTCCGCCGCATATCGCTCAGCGATCGCACGCTCTTCTGACACCACCTGGGACAAATAACAACAACATTAATACAATAAAACTGTTGAGACCGCTCCTCGCAACGTGTGGCGCGCAGGCGGCAGTGAGTGTTAACAGTTCACTGTCACTTTCATTTTACTCCAGCAAGATCTATCGTCGCGATCAAAAACTGTTTAAATATAACATGAAATATTGTTAGTATACATCAGACAGTCACAAGAAATAACAAAAGTAAAAGAGTTACTATTGTAATAGAAACCTTACTCAACATTACATGCCAATTTATTTCAAACTTAAATTGAAACAATCAATCATCTTGCTAGCTAAGGCGGCAGTGAAAACGAGATATTCCACAGTAGTAACACTCACACAAGCAATAAGAAGAAATAAAAAACAGAGTATTTCCTCCTCCATTTTTTTTTTAATAATACACGTCTGCGGCAGAGTCCAAAAAGAGGGTATTTTTTTTAGTTGGTCAAATAAATTCATTTATTTTTGGCAACATGGGTGATACATAGATGTTATACATGTTTTGTATTTTATTTTTCATAATGTTCTCTCCGTGCAATGCCGTCACTTGGGCATTAAAAATTTACACTTAATATTACAACCTACTATCATAATACCATGCTGAATAACAATAAATATTACAAAATTATTAAATTAGATTTTTTTTGTATGTAGTCTTTATTTTTTTTTAATTTCACATTCTCGTGTAGGGATAAAAATAGCTGTACGTTTTACTAAGGTACGCATTTAGATTTATACTATACCTTGTCGAAGCTCTTCTGTTTCTTCTCCAGCTCCATAACCTTGGCTCTCTGCGCCTCCAACTCAATGTTAGTGTCTTCTAGTTCAGCCTGGATCTTCTTTTTACCTGAAACATGGAAAAGAACCATTTTAGACTATTCAGAATAAAACTACCTTTGTCTTAATCTTTTCTGAGTACCGTAAAAGGTCCGACACAAGTGTGTAACATAATATAATTCCTCAAATTATATTTTAAAAACAAACTGCGATGTTTTTTATGCCAAATATGACGAAATTCTATCACGTATAACAACCTCCTCGCGTCAATCATATTCTATCAGTGAGGAGAATCATAGAGGTGCCCACCCACAGGCCCCCCATAAAATGGACCGATAACTTGATGAAGACGATGTCGCTGGAATCCGCTGAATGCCGGACGCAAAGACACGGCCGTTGTGGCGATACCTGAAGGAGGCCTTTGTCCAGCAGTAAACATCTTGCGATTGAATGGAGATGACTACTGTGACAGACTACTCACTCTTGTCCAGCTTGTCATTGGCCTGTTGCAGCTCGTCGATCTGCCTGTGCAGCGCCTCCACGTCCTTGCTGAGCTTCTTCCGCTGTTCCTCAAGCGCTGCAGCGTTCTCCGCTTCTTCTTCCGCCTTTTTCTTCGCGTCCACGACTTGCTGGGTTAGGGCTGTGACCTGGGGAAGTTGAAAAAGAAATTTTAAGTTAGAAGTTGATCTTTTTTTACTTTTATTTTTATTTGTGACGCACTAAGCATCAAGGTGCCAATATTATAAGCATTACATTACATAACTGAAAAAACGCGGTTGTGCTACAGGTACAGCTCTGCCTAACCCGTCGGGTAAAACAGGATTATTTTTGAATGTTTAAATATATTACTTACTTGTTTCTCCAGATTCTTCTTAGCCTCTTCTTCCTCTTCGAGCTGGTCTCGTGCTTGCTCCAGCTGCTGTTCGATGTTGCGCAGCTTGGTCTGTAGAGACAGCTTCTGTTTCGTCTCCTCTTCCAGCAAAGCCTGTTCGCAATAACACATTATTATAACTCTCAATGTGAACCTTGACAAACTTTATATGTTCAGAAAATTGCGGGTCAACGAATTTGTCGCGGAATTCGTTGATTTTATGATACATAGGGCTGATTTTACAACAGTCATATAACTTATAATTGAAGAATAACTATGACAGTTTGACAAATTTTCCATACAAAAGCTGTCAAACGGGAATATTTACTCTTCAGTTAAGATATCAGACTATTGAAACACCAGAACTTAGTTAGCGATGTTTTCCCATTTCTGACCAATCAGATAGATCTACGATTTTTGTTTTGTAAATAACTGACTTAGCTCGTCGACGAGTCAGCATCTCCTGAATATTTTTACATAACATTACACTATCATGGATTTCTGCAAAGTAGCGATAGATTTCATAAATTTAAAAAAAAGTAAGTTAATAGTAAGAGGTCCGTACCTGCGCCTCGCTGAGCTGCGCGCCGAGCGTGGCGGAGTGCTTGAGCGCGGCCGAGGCCTTGAGCTCGGCCTGCTCCAGCTGCGCCGCCGCCGCCTCCGCCTCGCTCTGCAGCCGGACACACTTCTCCTGCACTTCCGACCTTACCACAAAAATATTTCACTATTATAACAAATAGTTAAGTTAGCGCCTAATCCAAGTACACCAAAGCTTGGTTAACATAATATTGTGATCATAAGCATTCTTAAAAGACATGCTGACTTAAATTATGTTTTACATCAAAAGCATGTTGTATATACAGAGTAATATGCAACTGAAACACTTCAGGGGTTATAAATGATAAATGATAAATGATTTTCTGTAAGTAGGTTTGTACCGTATAGGTAGTAGAAGTTTTAGGACATTAATACACTATCCTTCGAGAGAACCTTATATCGAGGTCCACTTCTAAAAGGTCAAGAAAATTTAATAAATAAGAACTTGCCAATTATTACTTGCTTTTAACAAAGTAATGGAAAGTAGGATGCTACTAAGTCCTACAATATCTCGTTTTATGTAAGTCTAGAGGTACAGTACCTGGTTCGTTCCACGTCCTGCAGCTTGGCCACGAGGTCCGTGAGCTGTGCCTCGGCCTGCTTGCGTCGTCTCTCTCCCTCAGCTCGCGCCGCACTCGCACTCTTCAGTTCGGTAGCGAGGTCTGCGTTCTCAGCTTCTAGCGATTGCTTCGCTTTTTCAAGCGCTGGAAATTAAAAGTGAGGCGTTTAGTATCAGATAATTAATAAGAATAAAATATACCGCGATTCGCAAACTATAATTCTGTTATTTGTTCAGTCGAAGTACACGATTATTGACAAATTAGGAGTGATTGGACAGGTCCACTCAAATCTGTGTGGTTCTTGCTTCATAAGACCATTTTAGATACTTATAATAATTTGTAACACCCTTTAACCTATGTACACGAATCAATTTATTCGATTTGAACTGAATACCTTTACATAATAACGAGTCCTGGGTCCTGCGCCCTGGGCCGGGACTGGTGCATATGTGTTGCCAGTAGTCACGTGCGGAATTAAACGAGGTAACATTCTCACACGGAAACGTCGAGTTCTCCACTTTGAAGTTATCGTCCTTAGACAAGCCAAGCTTTACGTTTTTCTGCATACGCTCCTGAACGCACGCCATATGATCATAATAATGTATAATAAAATATAAATACTAAAATATTAGATGAAATTTTTATTCGTGTAGATGACAATTATAAAATATTTTTTTGACAGTTGAATTATTTTTGAAGTTCGGATTTCGAATCACTGTTTTTGTTTTTCGAATATTTTTTGGCTGTCAGAGTCATCTTGAAGTATTTATGGAAGAGGTTTGGGTTGTCTGATTAAACCTAAATTGGCGGAATCTATTTTCCTTACTAAAACACGAAGCTCATAACGCCGTCCCGGCGACTGATTTTGAGGACATACCAGCCACACACGGTACGGATTTTGGTCAGATCAGACGGATCTGAAGGTAGAACTGACCATGTATGAAGCTGCAAATACATGTACATATGCCTGTAACCTACACAAAAGTATATGAGTAACTTGCACGCAATGGCTTAATAACCCATTATTTCTAAAATGTAAACAAATGGGCCAAAAAACGTACATGTGGATGCCAGTTTGTAACTTTGTACTGCCATTTAAACTGAGTTTAATAATGTTATTAAAACAACAATTTTAGTATTGGAAAAAGTGGTAAGATTTAATGTTGAAAATACAGATTAATGTGTTACTAATTCTCTCTAGCATGTGATTGCGTAAGAATTTAACCTGAACAGGGTTTGTTTACAATTTCATCAGATACTTCTGGAACTGATTATACTTGATACTATTGTGCAAGTTAGAGGCATGAGTATAATCGGCCTATATAAAATGGTACTCACCAGCTTTAGCCTTCTTGATCTGTTCGTGCTGTTCATTCAGCTGCTGTAACTCCTGCGAATGCTTGTGCCTCTGGTCGGTGAGTACAGCCTCGTGGGAAGCTGCCTCTTCTTCCAGACTACGCTTGAGTACTGCTACTTCTTGCTCTCGTTTCGTTCGAAGCTCTTGTTGCGCTGTTTAATTAAAGGCACTATTAGAAAATAATTTTAGGAAAAGTAGAAAAAAAGTAATGTCTGATCAATACTTTTTACTTTTTGACAAGTTTTTTGAGACACATCAATGACCAATTTACTAGGTAAGCGCACATGTAAATCACGAGCATCGCAGTTATCGATGGTGTTAGCAAACATACTTTAACGAACCTCCTTGTGTGTTAGCTACCTGTAACATACTGTTCCTAATTCAATACGAGTTTAATGTTCAAAAACTTGATTCATACATTTCTATCGGTCTTAGTCCTCGCTCCAGGTCTTCATGTGCTATACTATACTACAACACACTTACCAGCAGTAGTGTCGAGCGAGTCCAGCAGCTCGCTCTTGAGCGCTTCCAGCTCCTCGTTGAGGTCTCTCTTCAGCTTCTCTGCCTTGGTCCTAGCGGCTCTCTCAGCATCCAGGTCTTCGTGTGCGTCAGCGAGGGCGGATTCTGCCTCGCGCGCTGCCTTTTGAGCTGCAGCGCGGAGGGCACTCTCTTCATCCGCGCGACTGATTGCGGTTGCTAGTTCCTCTTCGCGTTTGGCTGTGGAAGGAAAGGAAGGATGTCAGTATGGCCCGCGCGACTGCACTCTCTTCACAGGCAACTCTAAAGAATTCCTTCTTGTTCCTATATTTCATAAGTGCATTTCAATTAAACTTTAGAACTTTAAAGTCCCATTTACACGATGCAAGTTCTTACCTCTGACATAAAATAAAAATAAAGCAAGAGATGAGTAGTATTGGCTAAATACTGTTTGTTTGTTAATTTTTATTGTTACCATACGTTGTATGGTATCACGGGCAATAAATTGCACTGTAAATCAGGTTTAATGGTAAGTAAGATATTATTTGACTTCATATTGTAACATTTGGCTGCAATACTCACTAAGCACAATCTGCAACTCCTCAAGCTGTGCCCTCCTCTCAGCGAGCTGTTCCTTCACATCTTGTAGCTCTGTCTCCAGCTTCCGCTTGGCACGGTCCGTCTCTTGGCGCATTTGGTGATCCTGGTGAAACGAAACATTGTGTTATAGAAAAATATTCATTTATCGTATCTTTTATTTCCGAATCAACCATGATCGGGTTTACAGGTAATTCCTATATTAATAAAGTTCGTTTCATTTTTGAGAGCACACACACAAAACCGTCTGATACATTTGCTTCAAGTAATGTTAGCAGTTATCGTGTTTGGTTTAGACGATAATCAATCATCAGGATATAATAAAAACTGAATCTATAGTAATACACTGTAACATTACAAACGCCACAAGACCCTTATGTTTTGACGCTTGAATGATAGTGAATGAACATTAGTGAAACTGTAACGAAAAAAAAAAATGAAAAAAAAATTGTCGGCACCAGTTCCGATCTTGGCCACGCGTCAAAAGATCCTTGTTCAGTTATACGTGGTATAAAGTAGCGTACCTTAAGAAGTTTCTCTTCCAGCTCTGCGATAGCGGACTCCTGCTTGGTCTTCAGCTTGCCGAGGTGCTTCGCTTTCTCCTCTTCTTCAGCCAAAGCTTGGGACAGGTCGTTGGCTCGCTCCTCCAATATCTGAAATATCACAATGATAAAAATACCTGTTGTTTTTCTACAGGAAATCAGTCTTCAGTAATTGATTAGGGATTCTCAAAAACAAAACATTATGGTTTTAATTGTAAATCCCTTTCTTTCTTATGTCGAATCATTAAGAAAAATGGATGTTACCCTATACGGGCTTAAGCAATACTATTACTTATAAATTTTATATTGGGCGGAGGACAAAAAAATACTTTATATAGGTGCTGCAAATGTTGGAAAAGATATGTAATTATTAACTTATCCCATTTTTCAATTTGATTTCAAGTTTTTGTTTTCAGCATTGCATTTTTTTTTTATTTGACTAAGCTGCGAATCCTAAACAAACGAAGAAGGTAACAATTTAGGACAGGTGGAATAACTAATAGTAAATACCTTCTTCTCCTTGACGAGTTTCTGGTTGGTGTCGTCGCTGAGCGCCAGGTCTTCCTCCAGCTTCTTGAGTTTGGCATCGCATTGTACGCGCTCCAGTTGTAACTTCTGACGCGCGGCCTCTTCTTCCTCCAGTTGTTCTTCTAGGTCCTGTGAAGAACAAATGTAGTTAGTTAGGTGTTGCGATGGGGGTCAATTGGTTCATTGGAGTTTCATGAAATGGTGACACATTTCACGTTTTGCCCATTTTATTTTTCTCGAGTTTCCTTGAACCTAGCATATGCCATACTTTCCTAAGAAAAATCTAAATATCAGATATACCCAACAGCTGGGTTCTTAATGGCATTCTGAGGTTTCGATATGCAGAGGGGCGAAAATCAGTACAGTATCTAATGATAGCAATCCATAGATAATGCTAACCCTTGCTTGCCAATAATCATTTTGCAGTATATGCTGTGTGCCTTTTAGTATGTGATAAGTAAAGTGTATTTTCTTTCTTTCTTTATTATTTACTTGAAAATTTTTATTATTTATTTATTAAAACTTTATATACAATTAAAAAAAAATACTGTACAAAGACGGACTTAATGCCTTAGGCAAACATTTTCTTCAATCTCATATGATGATGAGAATGACTACCGTATTCTGTTCTCAGTGTTCTCACCTGTATATTAAGCTGCAGCCTCTTCTTCTCCTGCTGCAGTGCGTTACAGCGCTCCTCCTCCTCCTCGATCCTGCCCTCTAGGTCGTGCAGCAGTTCCTCCAACTCTTGCTTCCTGGCAGCAGCGCGGGCGCGACTCTCTTCAGCCTCAGCACACAATTCTAGTTCAGCCTGGAAGGTAGAATGAGATTTATATAGTTATTATGGATTTATAAATTAACCCCTTTATTCATAAACATTGCTCAAAGTAAAGTAGTGATTAGAGACTATTTAACCAGACGTTTTTGACGTTTAAACGTCACTTAACTTTAATCATCGTTTATAAATTATCCCAAAAATGCTTTTTAATATTTGTGTGGTTTTTAAGTCGAAACAAGAAATAACAAAATTGACTAGTTAGAATCAATGTTTTGCAGAAAGATGTGAAAAATAAAATTTTGGATGTTTCTAATAATATCCATTGAAAAGAGGAGATATTTTTCACATGGGCTCTGTATACTAAAGCATGAGCCTTGATTCAATAATACATTTAATTCCGGCTTATGCATTTTGCTAATTATTACATTTGATTATCTTTCTATACAGCATGTTTTCTTTTACCGTCTCCAAATTTTTACAGGGTGATCTACTCTCAGTATGGAACCAACTCTGAGATAACAAAAAAAAAAATCTACTGTTTCATACATTTTGGTCAAGTAGGTATTGAACTTTTGTATTAAACAGCTGATTTTGTTTTCGTAATTTCAGAGTTGGTCCTATAGTGAAAGTTGTCCATATTCATGAGTAGAACACCTGTAAAAATTTGGAGCCTGTAAAAAAATCATCCAGTATACTAGTATACAGGCCATGGTATCTCCAATCACATTCGACTATAATTATGTCGAAACAATTTAAGTAATCCTTGCTAAGTGTGTTTCCAAGACACTATTGTGTCATTAGAGTTTTGATTTTAAACATCATATAGGGAAACACGTCCTCTACCAACCTGCAACTGTTCAGCCAGCTGTGTCTTCTCAGCATTAGCCTGCTGGAACTTCTGCTCATACTCCTGGCACCGCTTCACCTGCGTGTCCAGCCGGTCGCGGATCTGACGCAGCTCATCTTCCTTCTGCGTCAACTTCTCTTCTTGCTTCGTGACTTCCAGAAGAGGTTTCACCTGGAAATGCGGTTAGGAATATTCGTGACGTGGCAGGGCACATGCTTGCACTTACCTAGTCAAATAGTTAATACTCTTATGGAAGAGAGTTACATAATATGCTCGTCGTTTTTTGTTACCTGTTGAATAAGGTGTAAAGAAAAAAAAAAAACATAAAAGAGTATGTATATTTTTACACACATACGAAGAAAAAGAAAAGAAAACCAAATAATTGCTAAAAACTAATACGTTAAAGCAACAGCGTGCTAAGAGGCGTTTGGAACCGAGTGAACAGTTCTATAAGGCTAAGAACTCACGGAGCGATTATCATCCGCGCCCGCCGCGGTGTGACGGAACCGCTGTTTTATTTCTAAACTCACGAGACTGGTTGTTTGTTTGCGCGGTTACGCAGCCGTCGCGGTTGCGCTCATCGCCCCCAAACTTAGCGGGCGATGATCGCAAGACGGGCGGTTAACGATCAGTTGAAGTCCAGACCGCCGTGGACACGACCACTGCGGTCGCCCGCCAACCGATCGCAGAGCGCGCGGGCGTAACCCGCCGAAGCTGCGGGTGACTGCGGCCGGCACGATTCTACTGGTTGCCCGCCGGTACAGCGGGATCCACATACAACCGCGCACACCGCGGGCGTAAAACGCGTCGTGAAATGTGCTTTAATTTTTTACATATATATTTACATTCTACAGGAGCTGCGGACCCGCAACCGAGGCGATAGCGGGTGAAAATCGCTCCGTGAGTTCTTAGCCTTAAACGACATGCCGCACGCTATCACACAAACATACTTAGGTAGAAACAAATGACAAATACTCGCAAAAAAAGTTCTGATATTCGGATACATAAGTAGTAGCAGTTTATATTCAATTAAAATAATATGGAAGCAAAGCTAGTGTACTTCTTAGGGTGCGCTCACGCACCTTTATCGTGTGAACGTGGCTTAAGTTTGCAAAGCGGAGGCGGACGGAGAAAAGACAAGAAGTGCAGAAATACACTAATCAGATTATTGATGATTGGTCTATTCCTACTCAGGAATAGACCAATCATCAATAATCTGATTCTTCTGATCTGGTCTATTCCTGTGTAGGAATAGACCAATCATGTTTTCTCTCCGCTCGTCTCAAATAAAGCCCCTGGTTTTGAAAACGCAATGAATTCAAATTTACTGTCAAATATCATATCCACTGATATTGTTGTTGGAACAATAACTGTAAATATTAAACATGAGATTTGAAAGTATGTTTGTATTGATTAAGCTTTCATACACTGGGTACAAAGCGTTCAAGGGAAGTGTGTAGCAGGAACCATGACTAGTCAATATTCATACGATACCCGTAATCCCGAACCCTCTGGCCTGAGCTGAACTACCCGATATTTCCAAGAGTAACTGATTCAATGAATTCTTCAGAACCTCTTCTCTAGAACTAAAGAATCGTGTGAGGTATTGTCTCCCCACTCTCTGTACATATATTGTAGATCAAACATACACTAGACGTGTGACATTTATAGTTATGAATAGTTGCGCTTATTAACAATAGAGATGCGTGTATCGGTGTAATTTGTATAAAAATTCATAATGTATGGGACTGGAATGTTTCCAAAACAAATATTCTAGTTGGTTATGTAAGGTGTGACGTACGATGAAGGGTGATATGGCACACGTGTTAGAGTTATAGAATATTATTTCATACAGTGTTATGTAATTAGAATTGTATGAAATCATCACTATTATCATTTCCCGAAAATACTATTACGTTCATGAGAAGGCCCTGTTGGGAGAGTCGGTTTCTTTGGCGCAAGATAATTATAATATGAAAGCATAGGTAGATAATATTGAATAGACTATCACTAATATCACTAATAGAGTCTCTGTATAGCATAAGGGGTAAGTATACTATGTACACGGTGAGGTTTTGACGTGGGACTGCATGGCGAAAGCTGAAACTATGAGAAATACATAAAAAGAATCATGGGTTCGATTTTGGATAAAACAAGAATTGCATTTTAGTTTTTGAACAACAAATGTTGGTCTAACCAAAAGTCGAATCCAAAAGCACCACTTTTCTCTATTTAACATAGTTTCGATTGTTGTCGTACAGTCCCATCTCAAAAACGTATCCTGAACATACCATTATGGCCTAAGGTAGTCAACTTACCTTTATATACAGCCTCCACCATTGCCAATTCCTCAACTTGAGGTAGGCAGCGCAATTCCTTTGAATGATCCTGATAGCGTTCAGCTGCTGCAGTCTCTTCTGGTAGTTTCTCCTAGCAAGGTAGCCTCGGCAGAACGCTTGGAAGTTGACTATCAAATCAGTGATCTTGTAGTCCCGTTCCTCCTCAAGATGTGCCAGAACGCCAGCCCGGAAGAAGATCTTGGACTGACCGACGCGGTATAGATTGTGATCTAACTCTAGAGCCTCGATCATCTGCTCGCAAGCCTTCTTTCCATCCATAAAACCTTTCGGAATGATGTTCGGAGTCAGTAGCTCATAGCGCTGTCTGAACTCCTGGAAGGGAATACGGTTGGGGAAACCTTGTCTGCAGATTCTGATACCTTCGAGTACACCGTTGCATCGCAACTGGTCGAGCACTAGAGGCGCCTCGATCTTTCCAGCCTTCTTCTCATGGTTGGGAATGATACACCTTACGAAGTTAGGGTTAGTGTTCCTGAGCGTTGCCATCAGCTTGGTCAGCTGTTCCTTGTATAACTGAGAGACTGTTCTGAACATGCCCTTGCGGGTTCTCGCGCCGAATTGCGTGTCGGTCATGGCCTGCTGCGCCATGCCTACTATCTCTGCGTCCTTCCAGATGTGGCACACGAACGGGTCCTGAGACGACTGGAGGAGCTGGACGACATTTTCGTTGAGAGGATCCATGTTCTTCATTAACCACTTTTCTGCGGAATAGTCTACTTTGCCCGCGTAGTGGATGATTGCGAAGTCGGCAACACCACGGAAGTCAGTCTTCATAAACTTGGGATGAACGGAATGCGCCGAGACCAGCTTCTCAACGAACGTCTTATCAGTAGCCTTGGGGAACCAGCACTCCTCGTCCAATAAAGCCATTATACCCATAGGTTTGTCGATCAAATCGATGGTCGGTTGTAAATCGAGACCGAAATCAATGAACTTCCATTCGATACCTTCGCGCTGGTACTCTTCCTGTTCGAGGATGAACATCGTGTGGTTGAAGAGTTGCTGAAGCTTCTCGTTGGTGTAGTTAATGCAGAGCTGTTCAAAGGAGTTGAGTTCGAAGATTTCGAAACCGGCCATATCGAGAATGCCGATGAAGGAAGCCCCTTGTCTCTTGGTCCTGTCGAGCGAGCGGTTGATCCTGTTGACGAGCCATCTGAACAAGCGCTCGTAGCAAGCCTTGCCGATGGCTTCCACCGAGAACTCCACCTGCTCCTTGGTTTGTGCTTTCGTGACGAAGTCGCGACCTACTTTAATTCTGGGCTTGAGATACGCCTTTGTCATTTCTGTGACTGACAGACCTGGAACACAAAAATGGCACATTAGTTCAACAATCATAGCGCCTACATCTCCTCACATGAATAAAATCACTTACCAAGTAAATGCGCGATCTTCTGCGCGACCGTGTTATCAGGCAACGTGGCCTGATCAGAATTCCTCTCCTGCTTGAATTGCATAGAACCGAACAGCAGTACCGCAGACACTATCCTGAAGATCGAGTTAAAGTCTTCGTTGTTCATGCCCATAATGTTCATGGACTTGATGGTCGCTTGGAACTCAGCGGCGTCATCAATACCGGGTACGGGTAGAGCAGCATTTGACAGGAATGGGTAACTCTTGGGGTCTTCTAGAATGTACTCAGCTCTCTGCTGCGTCGTCGCACCGGCTAGAAGCTGGTAGAATATGTGGAATGTCCTCTCGTCTTTCGCTTGCCTGATCGCCCTTGATTTCTCGAGTAAGTACGTTTCGATGTTCGCGCCTGCTATGAAACCTGACGCGTCGAAGTTTATTCTAATGAATTTACCCTGTAATCACAAATAGTTCGTTAAAAGATACATCCACTAGACTGTTTTATAACTAAAATGGTAGATGAGTTGTTGAATACTTACAAATCTCGAAGAGTTGTCGTTTTTAACAGTCTTGGCGTTACCGAAGGCTTCTAAAATAGGGTTAGCTTGTAGCAGCTGTTGTTCCAGTTCGCCCTATAAGAGAAAATATTGTTACTAATCTGATTCGGCATCTAAATCAGAGGATCATGCAGATGGGTTGATTGGTTATGAAAACAAGCATTGAGTGATGATCTGTAAGCACTTAATGATAAAGACAAAACAGGGATTGTTCTTTTGTTAGTAGGATAGGTATCTTCAAAATGTCAAAACAGCACAAATGGTTTTATTTTTAAACAAATTCTCGCATTTTTTATTAAAAATATGTAACTAATTTTTCAAAGAAATTGTTCCAAGTTGCATCAAATTATAATACATATATGCACAACAAACTTTTTCAAGCATTGATTTTGTGAAGGTAGTTTGAGCAAAGTTAATAAACTAAGGTTTTAGCCTTCCATTACCTCGAATGTAGGTCCGTTTGTCTACGTAGGAGTTAGCAGCGTGAAATGAAACGTTACAGGTTAATGATACAGGGTTAGTAGGGAAAACAAGTTAGCAACGTCACAACATTAATTATAACTCGAAAATATACCCCTTAGATGTATGCCAAGTGTTTCATCTAAAGTGCAACGTGTCGCAGATCTTGTTACAGGATGTGTTGCGAGACACGTTGCAAGAACTCAAACGGTATATCAGATATCCCACCGTTTAAATATATTTTAACTATGATTATGTGTATGCAACATTGTACACAGCACACCTTCCACTGGTTTCCAACAAGGTTTATTTACGACAAACAATAAAGAGCTACATTTACGATTTTCTATGAAAATTGTCCATTGTAATGCAAGTTTAATGATAAAGTAACGAACACAAAGTTAGTACATGACGCAAGCAAAGCTTCTAATTTATAATAGTGTGGGTTTTGAGGTTCTATTCTAAAAGAAACATTAGGACATTAGGCATTGGCCATTAGGGCATTTGGATTGGCGAAGTGAATACATTTTGCGATAAAAAAAAACAGAAATAAAGAAATATTGTTTTTGGGTAGAATGATGCTAGACGTAATTTATCCAGAGATATAAATGGAATTTGTCTTAACTTTATACCATCATGATGTAAATAAAATAAATAAATAAGGGAATGTGGGTTGTATAGATTAAGCTATCTCCTGTAAATATAAGTAGACCTAACATAACGATAACATAAGAGTATTTCTCAAAATAGTTGTACATTTGTGGAAAAAACATGTCCCAAAAGTTCGAGTCAAAATATTAAAATAAAATGATGAAACTTCTTGCAAGATATTTGCGAAGGGATGAAGAAATATACTCCTGATTAGGATTAGATATCGCAAAGACCGAAAATACTTCATAAAATTGTGTAACGCTTCAAGTTGTCACTATCATGATTTACTTTTCCATACAAAATCTTTTTGTCTCAATGGGTACCAACGACTTTGCCGCTTCAAAAAATACTACTTCACGTATGTCTAACGTTCTAATTTTCTGTAATTAGCACCTTCGTATAATCTAGTTTAAGGTTCAAAGTTGATTGTATCCTGCTTTCTTTAAAATATATTGAGTTTCACGCAATAAACAAAATGTCTCACCTTTTTTACTTTTTAGTCACGTACTCTTTAGTCACGCCATTTCTCAGTAATTTTTTTAATTTCTCAATGAATCTGTAGTATTTTGTACTGGAAACACTAAAAGCGTTCTTATTGGGCTATGGTAAATATCAGCGCCATATATTTTTTCAGTCAAAAACTAGATTCTCTTAGTCCTAAGGTTACTATTTCGTCACAATATTTCATAACAACTTTTTCGTCACGTGTACATCTTTCGTGAGAAATACTCATAAGCTCTGCAATACTAATAACATACACCCTTTATACATGTTCTTTTTAAATAGACGGGGTTGCGCAAACTGTAACCATGAATTCAGCTGATGATTCTAGCGTGGAAATATTTCGTCGGTTATTAAACAAAAAAATCTGCTGTTTCATAGAGAAGTACAATACATACGCGATATCAAAATGTATGGAACAGCAAATTTTTTATTAATAACCCATGAAAACATTTAACGAATTCATGCTAACAAGTTTCGCGTCGATGTCGAGCCACCCGTGTGCCGCTACTTATACCATTCATTATTCATCTATTACCTAAAAAATCAATAAATATACATAAATAATATAATAATACATGTAATATACAGAGTAAGCGTGCAAGAATGCATTAAGCTTCAATTTTGACCATAGAACAGCCAATATTTTACAGCTAATAAACATACTAGAAAATCCTTTCACCACGAAAGATGAATAATGATGATAAAAAAAACCATTTGTCATGCTCGTTTCATGCCAACACTTGAAAAAGCACCCAAATAATGCAAATTGTGGTGAATTATTCTTTGAGACTAGGTACTGTTTGAAAAATAATTAATACTTAAATAAATGACGATGACAGTATAAAAAGTTTTTTTTTTATATTTTTCCGCTCCCTGTGTCCATTGAGGATATTGCAATGTTATTTGAAATTTTGTTTTACGTTATTATTCTTTATGAAGCCAAATTAACTTTGATAGATAAATATTAAACTAGAATAATAAACCACATAAAAATGATATCCCCCAATACTCGGCAGGCCATTAGTCGATTTAATTCTTTTGTTTTATTATTTTTCCTTGACTTACTATAATCAACTGTGGTGTCGGTCCCTGTTGTTGTCGTATCGATTGCCAGGTTCACGGAAGAGAGGGAAAATAAAAAATATACATCAGTGTGTTGTAGATTGTAGAAGATAAAGAGTTGTTTATAAAGAGTGTTGCCAGAAAAAAAAATCTCTAACAAATCAGATTTTTTTTTAAATAAAATAATTAATAATTTTTCTAGCAGCACACACAGAAATAGCATACAACCATGTGCTGTACACAATAACTCATGCCACCTCCATTACATGCAGGTGTCAAAGTGGTTCTTAACGTAAAAGATAATAGCGTACAGTGAACCAAACAAATTACGCATCTTAGCATACACAATCGAAGATCTAGCTGTGAAACTTTTGTGCTATACAGGATACATTTTTAATCAGTGTTCAAACCGTCACCATGATTACAGCACTTGATTCTTAGCCCTAGAAAATTTTCGTCGGTTTTAAAAAAACAGCTCTTTCATAGAAAAGTACCTACGCGGTCAAAGTGTATGGCAGAGCAAAAATTTTTTTTAATAGCCGACAAAAAGTTTCAACGCAGGGGGTTCAGAATCTTGTACTGAATTCGTGGTTCCAGTTTGCGCATTGGCTAAAAAAAAAATCCTGTATAAGGTCTATCTACTCATACACGTAATCTTTTAATGGGTCATCGTATGCATCATTACGAACAACTTTTACTATGGGACCAAACCAGAAACCGCAAAAAAAAATCAGCTGTTCCCTACATTTATGTTCGCATAACTCGTCAAAATGTATGGAACAGCAGTTTTTTTTTGCGATTTCACGTTTGTCATATAGTAAAAGTTGTACATAATGATGAGTAAAATGAACCCTTCAAATATTTCATGTATGAATAGATAGACCTTATATACAGGGTGGCAGGGATACGACGCGCAAACTGTAACCATGAATTCAGCATAATATGATTCCCCTAGCGTAAAAATTTTTCCTCGGTTAGCAATTTTTTTTTATGTTTCATAGATAAGTGCCTTAACGGTCAAAATGTATGGAACGTTTTTTTTTTAAATAACCGACACAAAATTACAACTCATGGTGTTCAGAATCATGTGCAGAATCCATGGTTAGTTTGCGCATCGATATAATGCCGCCCTGTTAGTACAGATAGAACATGATGCTAAGTAATACAAACATCTAACAATTACCCTCAATAATTAGCAAAATAATTGCACTCTAGCAAAAAACACTCAACGTTGTGACCTACATAATGAATACATACTTTTTCGCAATTACAGAATAAATTTCTTGCAGTATAAGACATGTAACGAACTAAACACTGAAGAGAAAGTGCCTATAACATTTTATTCTAGTTATTGGTACAGTAAAACGTAAAGAGGCTAGCCAGATAACGACAAACTGGTTCCAATCCTCACCCGAACACGATAGTCGAACCAGTAGACATGTGAACGCTTAACAATAATAGAACATGGAGTTAAGTTACAACAAAACAAAACAAATTTAACTTAAGAAAATACTACCTACCAAAAAGTCTAAATACGTTTTTGAATGTGTCAGAAATTGCTGTAGTCACTCGAACGATACTAAAAAACGTCTAAATACAGAAACTTTGCATAATCAGCCTATACTATTCCCACTGCTGGGACACAGGCCTCCTCTCCGTGAGAGGGAGTGGGCCATAATCCACCACGCGGGCCCAATGCGGGTTGGTGGATGTCACATGTCAAACTTTGCAAAGTTGATATTGATTCTGTTTTTTCCAATACTCCTACATCACACCCACACACATGCCTCCTCACACTCACATCACTCCTACATTATCCCCATTTACGTTTAAATAAAAAATGAACCAAACATCCCCCTAGTGGCCTACTTGACGTTCAAAACGCAGGATTCAAGTTACTCAATTATTTAAGTGTCAGTCAAAGTCCACGCCAGTCCCCGAGTAAGGGATACTACGTAATTACCGTAATTACGTAAACTTTAGTTACTGCATTAGTTAACTAAACATTGTTATTTTACTCGTTGCGGCTAGGAAAGTGAGTCTAACTTAGGTGTTTAAGTTTATTTACGACTCATTTGAGAAAGTCAGTGGAATTTACCTTAACTAAGTGATAATTAAAGACACACGTAACTGAAACAAATACAATTAATAATGGACATGAAGTTTTGTGTCTATGCTTACTATTTAGTCTTGTCTCGTTTTTTTTATTAAAAAAAAAACCCTAAAACTAAAAGCCTCTTTGAAATACAACAAGTATAACTATTTTTTTACGAATTCCTGTAGTTCTATAGTTTTTTTTACTGTCATGTTTACACACCCTATCATTCTTAAACGCATAACGCCAAATCTCCTGGATAAAAACTTTAGGTTCAATACAACACTTCGGTTCGAATCAAAACTATCTATTTACTTTAATATCTATCTTCAAAAAAACTGCATCAACATTAAAATGTCTTACCGCGCCGGATCCTTTGGGTTTGGAGGCGGCGACGTACGCCAGGTACTGTATCACCTTCTTGGTGTTCTCTGTCTTACCAGCACCTGACTCTCCCGTGCAAAGGATTGACTGGTCCTCTCGGTCTGGAATATAAGATAAAATCACATTAAAGATGGCTGACGCTCTAATTGCGGAGAAGCTTGTTGGATGTAAAAAGTATAAGACAAATCAAGAGTTCTTGCTCGGATTGCCGTTTGTTTTAGGCAATTTCGGGGTTCATACGTGTTTGATAAAGAATTATAGTAGCTCCTATTGTACTGTAGTTGTTTCTTAGTATTTTGTGATCATAGACGATCTCTTCACTTTTTTCCGGCACTTAGATTAAAAGTTAGATATTGAGAGATGCCGTTACTACTAAACGGCTACGAAATGTTATATTCTCAATCAAAGACAGGCGATGAATATGGCAATACTTGCATGACATGTCTACGAAAACTAATATTCAATACTCAATCAAATTCTAAGAAACACCTATTTCGCGACTACGCTTGTGTTGTGTGTACTGTTATAAATCTGCGAGGTGTGACCGTATGTTGATGATATTTAGGATAAGAAGCATATTTCATTTGCGACAACTTGTGCTGCTGATGGTATCAGATGGAGACAAACTATGGGAACTGGGCAGTGGAAGGTGCTAAGTTCGCGCAGATTGCTATTGTATTCTGAAATGAGATATGATTTGTAGAGCAAGAAACACGAACGCTGACATTACGTGAAATGACTTTAAATATGTTGATACCGACGAAGATATTGGAGCTTTAATTAGCATAACAGCCTATACTTTTCCCACGGCTGGTACACAAGCCTCCTCTCTTCCAGAGGGAGTGAGCTGTAATCTACCACACGGGCCCAGTGCGGGTTTGTAGATGTCACATGTCTTCGAATTTTTGGTTGTAAGACATGCTGGTTTCCTCACGATGTTTTCATTTCACTGTTCTTGAGAGCAGTGGTAATGAAATGATTGACACAATGTGCCTGCCTGGGTTCGAACACAAGGGGCCGTTACCACTGCTCAATTGGTGCTTTAAATATATTTTTATTGTACTGATACCCTATACCAAATAGATACTGTCGATTTTATTCCTATTAGGTTAACCGAGGGATTATCAAGAGAACGCTACGCGGAAATATCCTAGGTCTAATGGTAAGTATGTATGTAGAAAAGGTGTTCTGCAAACAGTATAATGACCACATATAATTCGCTGCTTTTCATCAAAAATTCAAAACATGTAGAGAACTTTAATTATTTCGTGAAAATTGTACACATTTCCCAGACAGCTTTAATCTACCCAGCATAATAGTGGCAGCCGCGGGGCTCGGGAGCAGTGGTTTGGTGGGACGACGCCTTTATTATATTGAATACTTACATTTTGAAGTAGGAGGGCGGGATACCTTCCAGTGAGGTGAACATTCTATGAGAGGTCGTGACCTATGAGTGTGACTATACCTATTTTAAAGATACATTTTAAACCCCTTACTAATAAACGTTGTATATCGTCTGTATAGTTGCACAACGCTTTGTCTTCTTCGTTCGAAATTCAAATTACTGACGATTAAAAGTATAATTATTATCGGTGTATAATTATTCATCTGATATAATACGTTTATTAGTAAGGGGGTAAGTAACCACGACAATATTCCTGATGGCGATACATACGAGTAAATATACGCTAGTCGCACTCATGGCAGATAGACCTGCTACATTTTTATCACATCTTGAGAGAGGATATCTCATGACGCGACGTGGTAAAAAATATGAGACAATCTTAGGCTTATGGGTAGTTCGTGTCGACATTAGAGAAGATAATAATCCTTTACGGCCTATCAGATACACGTGTAGATTAGGTCCACATAGTTTAAAATCAATCTAATTATGGTACCGTTATCAATTTACGTTGTGTGAGAAAAAGGCGTGAAGATAAAATACATTCTTACGTCGTTGATAAGAAACTACCAGCTGGTATTATTACGTAGAACTGTTTTTTTTTTGTTGAATTCATATCGACGGGGAAGTGCTAACAACTCCTAACTTAATTTTTTTACGAAAACGACTTATGAATGCAGTTTGATAGAGTATTGAATTGCGCGTCTACTGTTATTATGAATTAGGTTGAATTTCGCAAAATTGACGTAGCTAGGCACCGAAGAAATATCTCCTATATTAAGGTCCATTACAACCTGATTAATTTTGGCAGGAAATATATTCTAACTTACTAATGGAAATTATAACAGTGTTTAATTTTGTAAATACCTCCTATCTTAACCGATATGGTGATCATGATGGTGATATAGAAAGGCTATAAGGGCTACCACACATAAACACGATACGACGTCGCGTCTAACAACGATGCGGGCGTCGTTTCACGATACGACGTCGCGTCGTGGAAATCTACGACACGACGTCGTAACGTGTCGATGCACGATACGACGTCGTGACGTTAGAAACTCACGATGCAATTTGCGATTTATTTTCCTGCTATAATTATGTGGCGTTATCCGATGAAGTAACTCTTCGAAACTTGATGCACTCATTCTAAAGTAATCAAAAAACTTGTTGTGGTCTATTTTTAAGGCATTGTACTTCTTTATAAAGTGACTCCCGTTATTCATGTTTGAAAGAAATGGGTGGATCCAATATCTTCTGAGTATCTGTCTTTTCTTTCTTCGTCTTCTTATTAACAGCAGAAGCAGAATGCGTCTAGAGCGGTCCATTTTTCGGAATTAACTAAAACACCACCCCACTGTATTGACGGCATCGTGCCGTATATCTTGCGTGGCACATTACGTTACGATGTCGTGTTTTTATACGATGCTCCTCGTAGATTTCCACGACGCGACGTCGTATCGTGTTTATGTGTGGGAGCCCTAAGGGCCGGGACACATAAACACGATACGAAGTCGCGTCGTGCTACGACGCGGCATCGTTTCGTCCACGGAGTAAAATCATATACCATCCAGTCCATCACATACCATCATATACGTCGTAGCACGACGCGACGTCGTATCGTGTTTATGTGTCCCGGCCCTTACTCCTATCTTCAAAAAAATCGCCTGTTTTGCATATTTGGTCTATTTTTAGTAATTTTTAGATTCCATTGTTGTATTATCGCCGAATATAATTGAAAACTTCAACGAGAAATAATAATTGGCTTATGTTTAACTTACCACCAGATATAGCAACAAATAGCAGACAAAAGTAGTAAATGATCACCAAAATGAAACTCGCATTTTAATGTAAAATTATAACCAAAGTTTTGACACTTTGCTATCCTATTTAAGTAAAATGACTCCAAGTAAATCATGAGTAACCCAAAAATAGTAAATGATCACCAAAATTAAACCAACATTTTAAAGTAAAATTATAACCAAAGTTTTTAAATTCTGCTATCCTATTTAAGCAAAATGAGTCCAAATAAATCATTGTTATCCCAAAAGTAGTTTTTTTGGCATGTATTTAACGCGGCGACAGATTAATCTGAATTTGGGATTAAAAAATAATTAACGGTAGCAAAAATGGTAGGTTGGCAGCTACTGACGGCGGATGAAAAGTAGAAAATGGGCATTCTTAAATTAAACAACGAGGTTGTATATCAAGTACACTAATTATTATCTTTAATAATAATAAGGCGTAGTCGACGGAGCCCCGCTTCGCGGGGCCCCTATTTCTGTCTGCAGGGTTTAAAGGAACCTAACACGAAGCGGATGACGGGGGCTCGTTCGCTCGCTCCGCTCGCTCTCTTGAGCCCCCGTCATCCCCTTCGAACCTAACCTGTCCGTGTCGGGGTGCCCCAAGTCACGAGCTCGCTTCGCTCGCTCTTGCATCCTAAGTTCTCAAGTTCAATCTTGTGTTTTTCTGGGAATGAGTCTTCAGAGATGCCTATAGTTGCCTATAATACAGTTTGTTATCCCACTGTTAATATTAGTCGCCATGTCATTATTTTTAGTAGCAAATAGATAGTCGCCCTTTTAAGTTGTTAGTCGTCTGGAAAATAATATTCCGTTTTTTTTAGTAGATTTGGTGTACATTTACTAAATTTGGTGGTCGAATACAATTTAAAGTGGAGTCGTGACTAAAATAGCTGGTACTATTATGGTGGTCATTATATTTATCCCCATAATAATTTTCAAAGATTTCTGTAACTTGTTTGAAATGTGGAAATTACCCCTATCTTCAAATTTTCAGCCACACCAGCTTGGTGATACCTCCTATCTTACATTATCTCGCTAAATACTTATTCCAAGCAAATTTTCATTATTACCTTACAAGCGGGTCCATTTAAGTATAAAATTGCCATTTACACATTTTTTCTTAACTTCTGGGAAAAATTAAAAACGGTTTTTATCGCCTCCTGTAAAATTGGGTTTTTGTAAGTTAGGAGTTGTTAGCACTTCCCCGTCGATATCACGGTAAACCTTTGCGAAACTATAGAGCTTGTTCATTAATGATTCGGCAGCCTTTTTCCAGCCACTGCCTGCTGAGTATAGGCCATTTCCCTTTCGTGCCATTCTTCCCTGATCTGTGCGAGTCTCATCTAGGTCTTATCCATGATTTCTGTATGTCGTCTACCACTCACTTGGCTCTTGGTCTGCCAATGTCTATCATTGAGGTCATGTGAAGGTTATATCTAACATCAACTCGAGGCAAAAGTTCTGACAGCCAAGATGCTACTAGCTGCCAATGAATTGACTATGTCACCTCTTCCACTGCTTTGGGTGTTCAGCACGGCAAGTATGTACTGTGAGTATTCCTAAGTACATGTGAGTATTCCTAAATTACCCTGCACTGATAAAATTGTGGTTTTTCCTGTTTTTAATATTAGTATTAAAGTCGGCTTCCCCTTCGAAAAGTGGTTGTCTACATTAGGATATCTTCCAGATTTCCGAATCAAACACACTCGCGGTAACAACCGTCTGCATAGTTACTATAGTTAGTAGTTATAGTTACACAAATAATTTTCCTTCCTGCACCAATACTTCCTGCCTTGGATTAGCATTGTATTGTATGGTTAAATTCTGTCATTCTGTCGCCGTGTCGCAGTTGGTAGTTACGAAACGTCTGCTTTGACGTGGGCGTTGCCAGTTACCTGCACACCAGCGATCATTAGTGCTGTCGTTTCGCAGTGATGGGACACATGGGGGACAAGTCTCATCGTCTCTTTAGTTAGCATTTTATTTCAGAGTCTAAAATCCAGACACTTCGGAAACTTCGTAAAAATAATAGGCAAGTACAGACACAAATGTATGTCTCAACAGCACTGCTCCTTTGTAATAATTTTCAAATTTAATTAAGTGTCAAATACGAGTACACTTAAGCAATATAATAGAAATACCGATACCAGTCTTGGCAAGTACTTTAGTTAGACAAAGATAATTTACTAGGTCGCTCTAATTGTTTAGTAATAGCTCTCGATACGACATAAATTATGCCGCAGCTGTGAAGGGACAAATAGCTAATAAGAATTTCCCTTATTTGGCTTAGGTAACTTCAGTAAGCGCAAAATGTATAAACTAAGAGTGCCAGTGAAGTAATATTGCGCTTACAAATACAATAGCAAAACTGCCTCGAGTAAAATACTAATAATCAGTTTGACGTACAAAATCGTGGTGGAAACCGGATGAACTAAGCAGCAAAAGTAGAATAGAATAAGCCGAGCTAGTTCAAGTCACTATTTGAGGAGCGACTCCCTTTTTGGAAAAGGGAAAATGGATTCCACTGTCTAAATTGAAGTTTACATGAATTTAATATTAGGATCATAGCAAGTGGCGTTCTCTAGTTTCTGCCTACCATCATGGGGAAAACGCGAGAGTTAATGTATTATATACATTTAATATACAGTAAGTTTTTTTTTCACTGACTTGAAAGTTAACTGAGAATAAACGCCACAATATTTCAAAGTTACTCTCTCAAGCGGGTACCGATACCAGTTCCCCTCACTAGAGTTCAAAGATAAGGGCCGTTCGTCTAATTGTTCTGTAATGGCGCCGATACGGAATGACTTATGGCACAACTGTCGCATACCACTTTATTTCGTACAAGGCGAGTGAATATTTATTGCGAGAACCTGTATTTTTTCCATAACAGACAGTTCAGCCGTCGGAAATGTGTCGAAAATTAAATAACCCTTGACTTCTTGAAAACTTAAATTCTCATACATTCTCTATCTATATACCACAGAGCCAATCTTATAGTCAGTAGTGGAGCACAATTCGAAAACCGGATAAAGTAGGAAAAACTCGGCAGAAAAATTAAGGGCAATAGTCGCCGAAAATAAATATCCATGAGGCTGCAGATACTCAACCATCGGCGGATTCCATACGTAAGGCTTCCAAAAACCCCTTTTTCCTCTAATTTGGCAGAACGCAAAGCAGAAGTTTGCTCAAAGCAAAAAATGCCTCTGCCCTGTAGGTTGGGTGCCATACAAAACATTCATATTCACTCTAGGACAGTTTTTTAGTTAACTAACGGATTCGAAAAAAATGCATAAGAAGGACTTTAACTAACCTTGTAACATAGAACGGTAGGCTGTATCTGTGATGGCGAAGACGTGGGGAGGTACTTCATGCCTCTTTATGCCCTTATACCTCTCCATAATCTTCTCCGTGTAGATGGGCAGCTTCTTGTAGGGGTTCACCACCACGCAGAAGAGGCCGGAGTATGTCTGTGTAGGAAGAGAGAAAACTTGGTTAGAGTTTTTATAATCAAAGGTGTGTTTTTAAGGGAGTAGACCTTGGTTAGAGTTTTCGTAATCTAAGTTTTCTAGCATTTTCAGAAATCTACATTTGTCTGTTCCCAATTTCATGTTATTTCCATATTCTATGCGATGTAAAGGATACATGATTAAATAAATAGCAGTCAGGGACTTCGTAGTTTTATGGTGTGAAGGAAGAAAAGTGTTTATGAGTGTAATCTTAATAAATCTCAACAGATATCATAATTTTTTTACCAAAAACAAGAAATACTGTCATTGAACAAATATCAAGAGTCACGCCAATATAATGTTTCCTTTTAAATGAAATAATTCAAACAATACAAATATGAACCCGCCTTTCTGAACTTTCTTGAAACTTCTCTGCACGACAAGCTTTAATTCATCGCGACCATAAGTTTCGAACTCCTAGTAATACGAGAACTTCTCAATTGAGAAGTTAAGAAAAGCAGCTATCCTTTTTCTGACAACGGCATAAGGTTCCAAATGCCTTAACATTTCGACAATTATAGCTGTCACTTGAATAAAAATAATGGTCTTAATTATTTGGGTGAAAACGCAATTCGATATGACTATTAGAAGCATGGTTAACTCAATTTAACGTGGAGAATGTGTGCTGTATGATAGGCCGCTAAGCCATTGGGAAAATAATAATCACACTGCATACATTACTTGAACCCGTCAATTATGTCTGAATTGGCTACTAGGTAGGTTGGCAGTTTGGCAGGACCTTACATAATTTTGGTATAAGTGAGACGGACTGGTACGGACTGGATGCGGAAGGCGGAGGACAGGTGTTGTGGCGCCGCCTCGTTCAGCAGTGAACTGCGATAGGCTGAGTTGATTGATTGATGTGAAGATACCATTGCCATATGAATTAAGAAGAGGTGACGAGGGCGACTCTACATGTAGAGATTCGAGAAGAGACGTAGAAAGGTTGTAGAAAGGAACAATTAGCTGGAAATGATGAATCAAGCAACACACTACCTCTTTCCCACATAAACATGGAACTTCAATACTAACAAGCCATAGGTATCAGTGTCATAACATCACAGGGAAAAACGAAAACGAAAGTATCCGCATCCGTAGAAATGGTGGCAAGAACGAGAAGTGCGCAAGAATGAATCACGCGCAACAATCGCGAACATCCGTGCATCTGCGCCCGCGCATAAACTATTGTATTGTTTCTTATAAGAAAATTGGCTTTTGTTATGTTGGACTTTTTGTGGTGTCTCGTGTTACATGGAATGTTATGTGTTATGTATTTGCGTGTTCTTTTTAGTTCCTTTTAACCTTTTTGTCGTATACATGTCATAAACTACCGGTTTGGTGTTATTGGTTCAAACAGATTCTAAACTAATTGTTACTTCGTTTAAGTTGTTATGTCTAATGTGAATCTGCACCTTTGGGAGAACAGTTACCTCTGCTCAGCTTGGCTTCATTCTGCATCAGAACATAACCCGCGCGTGTGACAACAAACTGGAGCATAATTATAGCTTCTATATCTTCAAGAATTAACCTGGCTTAATCCCAATTATCCGCATATAGAGTGACAGGCTAACGCTATGCTCTAAATTACATTTATTATGCAGTCAATTAAAATCGTCCTTTGCCCACATAATGACATTTTAATACACGAAGAGTTGAAATTCCAGTCGACATAACACTATACGAGTGGTCAGTTAGAATTCAATCAGACTTGCCCTGCCTACTATCTGTGCAAATGACTTTAACACTAAAACACTAAGTTATTTAGGTCAAGTAGATAGTACCACTGGTATATCTCAAAGCAAACAAGTAATTAGTAAGAGAATTATAAGTTGATGCTAATTGGCGGGATCGTAAAATTGACGGAATTGATACGGTGAGATTGATTCCTAAACTTGTTAGGGTTACTTGTTTACTTACGATTGGAAGGTTTGGAGTCATTCACAGCCGGAGAGAAACAACCTAATTTGGTTAGTTCGAGTCCTCAAATCTCCGCGACCTCCGAATGAACTTCAGTTAAATTGGAAAAATGCAAGTCATTTTGATCACAGATACGCTCCCGGGCTCCTAAATCAAGCCACAAATGCAACAAATGCACTGTGCATTTCCTGTAAAGTAAAAAGCCAAAAAAAAAGAACGAAAGTATGATGAGTCAAAGAAAAAGTTTTTATGCAGTTTTGAAGCCTTACTGCCATACTGGCCATTATTTTGGTGTCATCACTGTTCCAATTTGATTTCACGACCATTAAAAAATGTATACCTACAAAAAACTGCAATTACGATTTGGGAGTCCGACAGTGAATTTAGAGCAGTGCAAACTTTACAAGAGCTTATTTCGTGAATGACCAAATATTCTTCCCTTTACGTACAGAAGGACTACAAATAATCGGCAATTTTTTTTTAGTTTTATATATAATAATAATTATTATTATTATTTTCGGCACACAATTTCGCCACCCATATCAACCAAACATTGTAGGTATCGGCAACATCAAAGATACGTTAGCACAAAGATAAACGCAATTATATCAATCAATTTACGATGTGACCCGCGTCTGGGGTACTGCGCAGGAGCATAATGTTGTTTGTGTTAACACCTGACCTAGCCGATGATCTATGGATCGATAACTTACGGCTGATTCTATAAAATATGAGACCACTTCTGAGTAAGTGTCGTGGTTGGTGTCCATGTTCTATGAAAATATAGTATATACACAATTACATTGCGGTGTGCGCTGAGTGCTGATTAGTTTGGTGGTGGCAAACAGTAATGTTGAAGGGATTTAGGATCATGTTTTTGTTAATGCTATACCAGTTACGATGGTAAGGGCTTTTAGATTGTCTTCTTCGCTCGTGTAGTCCTAGAGCTTAAAAAGTGTGTTCGATAATTTGATAAGTCCATTTCTTGGATTTGTTTAAGTTAGTTAAATGGATACTGGAGTATTTCCTCCACAATCTGAACGCAATAGTAAACCTATAGTGATATTAATTAAAGTATCATTAATGTAAAACGATAATGCAATACACTTTGAACGGAAAAGATAAATTCAATTATAATTTATTCACCTAATGACTACCGCGTTGGATTTCATTAGTAATGAGTAGTTGAGAGTTTTATGAGTAAACTTAGCTTATTTTTCTTAGATTATTTTTTTTAAAACGATAACGTTGTTCCTTAGCATGTTCAACTTGAAAGGACCAGCTTTAATAAATTAGTAGATTACAAAGGCAGCAAAATAAAGAAAAAACGCAGCGAAAAATTTGTGTCATATTATGAGACTTTAACCCTACACAATGCATGATTTTTCTTATCGGCTTAAAAAAAATACATTAGCCTGCAAATATGATGCCATTTCTCGAAAAAATATTTAGAAAAATCATAACTCAATAGAAACGTATGTTTTTGTGCATGGCACATCATGCATTATAATGTTAATATGTGTTACGTAGTATCAATGAAATTACAAGATTACACGTAAAATGACAAATATGAACATGAACTTACCTATACTAATTATTTCGAGCCTGAAAATTCTATCATATTAATTTTATCATTTTTTGCGATTATTATACGCCGCTCGTTAATCGTATTCTAAGTACCCACCGATTTGAAGAAAACATAAATAAATGTTTATCTACAGATCTATCCAAAATATATGGTACTAAATTCGATACACAAATACATAATAGTTAATCTTGTCAACACTAGATCACGCTACTTGGATCGATTTTTAAAATATAAGACATTTTTCGGTATGTGCCATATGTGGGACACTATGCGCTGTAGGGTTAACTAGGGTAGCTTTAGGGACGATCTTCGCAGGGTGGGTCGTAACAGCTGGATGAGAGTTGCCGAGAATCTAGGTGAATGGCGTGCAATTGGAAAGGCACATGTCCAGCAGCAGCAGCAGCAGTGAACTTCTGTAGGCTGATGATGATGAGATGAACAGTTACACATTAAATCGTGTAAATTTTAAAGTAATGGTTCACACCTCTTCAGCGTGTGGTTTTTAAGATTGAGGGGCCCGTGGCTAAATAATAACAGCCGCACAGGTCGATCGATGAGGTTAAGTTACGCTTGCCGTGGTTGGTCTGTGGATAGGTGGCCATCTTTACATACCGAGACCCCTCCGTGCCTCGGAAAGTACGTTAAGCCGTTGGTCACGGCTGTCATTCGTGAATCTTTGACAGTCGTTACGGGTAGTCAGAAGCCCGAAAGTCTGACAGCCAGTCTTACCAAGGGGTATTGTTTTACCCACTAACTGGGTTGTGGAGGTCGGATAGGAGTCGCTCCATGTAAAATACTGGTATTCAGCTGCATCCGGTTAGACTGGAAGCCGACCCCAACATAGTTGGTAAAAAGCTAGGCAGATGACGTGTGGTTTTTAAGATTTTTTATTATTGCTGAATGGGCCTGCTCTCTTGACCTTCGATCACGCCTGATGGAAAGCGATGGATGTGGTCTGCTGTCTTGTTTTGTCTCCCACCCTTTTAAAGATGAATCTCAAACCCAATTATCAGGTCCGAGATAACACCACATTCTGTCTCTAATACAAACTTAAACGTGTCCAAAGCGGGCGCTAGGAAAACTATTTGAAATATATTAACAGCAGATAACAGGCGGGTTCTAAGCAACAGGAAACTTGACAGATAACGCGGTACCTGTTTACAATTCTATAATAACGACATTTGTATGCAAAACAATGTGCTTTAGATAATAATTAACGGGTGTTTTTGTTCCTTCGATTCTATTATGTTTGTTTTGATGTCACTGGAAAATAGAAAGTTTAAAAATATTCAGATATTATTCTTGTCTGCGGTTTTGTTTGCATTTTTATACTCTATCCTACCTACAACCATACTCAGGGGTTCCGTTGCCAAACATCATTATTTTCTTAGTGCACCTGTGTCTGTATGGCAGTATAAAACAAAGAACCCATGTTTCTATCTTCGTTGTCTGATATCAGAATGTCACTTATTAGTTTTTGTTTTGTGACCATACCCGCTCGTTAATAATCGCTGAGTAAAGTCACAACCAAAATCAAAATATTTAATTTCACAATAAACTTATATGGGCACTTACGAAACGTCGGAAGCTATGTGAACCAATTTTAGCTTCACTTTTACCATACATTTTTCGAGGTTTAAAAGCGTGGTTAGATTGAGGATTGGTATTTGGGGGTTGGGTTTTGGGGATAAGCTTTATCTTGCAGTGAGATAATAATAGACTAGTATTATTACTAAGTTAGGCATAGTTTTTTTCCGAGTTTATTTATAGGGGGATAGATACTAAAAATGTTACATCATTGTAGGTAGGTTGATAATTGATTAATTGCCTGTAACTATTATGGATCCTATCTTTGGTAATGTGGTTGTATGGACAATACGTCGCGGATTAACTGCTCTGGGACTATAATCAGCGATTATGTTAATCAGAAAGAGAGCGGTTGTTTATTGGAATATTTTTCATTCCAACCTTAATTGGGTGTGAAAGAATTCTGCGAAAGCGTAGAAAACATTTTTCTGGCGTAGGGGTTGGAGATACACAAGCAAATACAGTCATAATATAAAATATGCCTGTTTAATACTTTTTGGCGTAATTTTGTGATGATATCAGGTTTCGAATTTTGCATAAAGAATTCCGAAGGCTTTGCCACGGACATTTGCAATGACCTCATATAAAAAGGTATTTCGCTCCGGAATTCTTGGTGGTATTCCGCGACTATGAGTCCGGCTCTCAGACACACACCCTACAGTTAAGATCGGTACTAGGGCACAGTTAGTTCTAGTCCCTTTCTTACATTTAGCGTAGGGTCAAATTAAACGGGTTTTCTTCGCTGACCCAAAATAGAAAAATATATATTTTTCATTCATTACAAAATCTGGCTGGTCAGAAACGTACATCGCAACATACTGTATCTACAATAACATCTAGTTTATCTTATTTAGCTTTATATCCAATTGTGAGGTGTGTTGCAACCTCTCGTTATGAAGGACCACAAAAACTAATACGACACGGTTTCCACGAGTCTGCTGCCTTATTTGGTCGTGTTCAACGATACCCTTACATGGTATACGCTAATAAATACTTTGGTAATACGCCGAAGGCTTTAAAAGTCCGACTGAATGACATTTTACAAGATCTAAGTGACAAAATGACAGCTGGGTAAGCTTGAATGCTAGAGTTTTTTGGGCTGATTTATAGCGTGCTTATTATGCTGTTTCCAAGGATCAGTGTTGAGGAAAAAAGCAAAGCTACTTCTTAACTAATCAAACAGCGGCAAACATGCCTTTCAATTAATAAAACCAAATGGATAATAAGCTGTCATAATTGGTCATGTAAAACAGTTACAAGGTGAGGAAGAAAATGTACTAAACTTTGGCCACCACTTAAGACTTATGTACGACTGACGACCGTTAAAAAACCGCCCAAACGAGACCCAAAACAAGCAACCAGACATTTTCCGACACGGCTTGACCCCACATTCTCAATTTGTCGAAAACCGTCGTTACCTTACCACCGATGTGTCATCATTAGGAACGCAATCACCGCGTGAGCACAATGGGAAGGTGAGTTACAACGTAACGTATGACTCACCACATCGACATTCGGCAAACGAAAATGGCCGCAAATATATTTTATGGACCAGTTTATGAACACGTTCGAAAAATTCTTTTGTATAATGCGAAATTCCAAAGAGGGAATGAGATTTGCAGCGATAACCGAGATTATTGCAACGCATGAATCTAGATTAGAATCACATATTTTCAATCAAAACAACTATTATTTCAAACCAATCTCTGCATAACGGAGTATTGGAGACAAGGCTAACTGCGGTAATTTCAAAAACCACAGACAGTTCGAAGGCTCTACGTAACACGAACTTCTATTTAAACCAAGTGCAAAAGGAGCAACATCCGCACAATAGAAAAAATATTCAAATCCAACTACCAGTCAAAGCCACGTCTAAGCTACATAATGCCATAAATTAAATTCTCGTACGGAACAATAGTAATAAATTCATAAAATATATTAGCTGATAATGATCATTGTTCCAAGAAATGATCATGACCTTGGGATACCACAACAACGAAGTTAATAAGCACCATCAAGGCTGGTACAAGACTTTTAATGGAAGACGACACTGGACAAATTGATGGTTCCCCGCTAATTAATATTGAGCAACCGCGTCTCGAATGTAAAGCGAACTAAAATGTTTTTAAATTACTGAAGAGTCATGAAATGCAAAGGTGATGACGATACATCCTTGTGCTATCCAGGTCAATTGCCAGGATGCGATTTGCATGGAGTAAGTTGTGAAGGGTCGGTTGATATTGAACCAATGATTGTTGATGGTCAGTTGCAGGGTTGAGGTGATATGTATGTGCAAGATATTTATGAAGATTGAGACATTTTTAAATGTAACTTATGGTACCAAATTCAATCTGATGAGCTCCTAAAAATATTTCGCTCTTTAGCTTGTTCCACAACAGAAATGCCTATAAATAACTGACCGTTAGTCATAAAAGCGATCCGATACTACCCCACATATAAATGAAACTATTGAATCACAAAAATAAATAATGATAATTTTACAGTAAATGAATATTGATCCCATAACGTTATCTCAACGTTCACAATCCTGACTCATGCGCCGAACGATAGCCTGGGCCTGCGCATCTGTACAAACGGTAGGCAAGGCCGCGCGAGGCCGCCTTTTAATTACTGGAGTGCTAACTACGCTGGTATTATCTCTTATTAGAATGCAGACATGATTATAGCTTTTATATAGCTATCAGCTCAGATCCACTAGCTATTATAATACATAATCATTTTAGTATGGATTTCCATCTGCGTAGGCATTAGTCAAGAAGATGCAATTTCAAATGCAACGGATGTTTTATTGTACTGACAAACTGACATATGAAATTAAAACGAAATCACACTTTGCCCGAGACCGGATGATAAAACTTAGGACTTCAAGATCAATGATCCACATAAGGCAGCCATTACGGCAGAATGTATGACTTATAATTACACTCATTGCAGTCAGTGTGTTAGAATGCAAAGTAATTATAAATATTAAGAATTCAGAGGGACCCTTTATTGGGATAATGAATGGCGTATTGAGATGTTAAGTTATAATTGGTTGGTCTAATCAACATTAAGACTTGGTTATTGCCCCAGCCTTTTAGAGATTATGGTATCTTTCGGACAACTTAAGACGGTATTTGAATTCTTTAACGCAATTTTCGTCATGAAGTCATGAATTACCAAGTAAATAATAATAACTTAAATTGAGTTCTTCGCGAAAATAAAATAGGACATTAAATAAAGTAAGTAAAGTCAACGTCACATTAAAATTCGCCATAAATTCTACTGTTGCTATCAACATTTCCAGCAATCGACAGTCAACTTCAATTCCGAAGACTATACAGTGTGAGTCTTTATAAAGTGCACATATTAAAAAGGGTGAAAATATAAACAGTTTTATCGACGGAAAAAATGTCAAAAAAAATCTAAAAAAAAATTTAAATTTTTAATTTTTTTTACTCTCGTCTGGGTACCCCATGCAAACAAACTGTTACTACTTTTAAACTAAATGTCATATCAAAACAAAACAAAATTAATAATGATCTCTAATAATAGGCCAAGCTAATAAAGCCATAATTTTTTGAAAAAGAAACCTCATAAATTAATTATTCATGATTTTTTAAAGAAAATTTACAATTTTTACCATTTTTTACCATAAAAAAAAAAAAAAAATTGACATTTTTTCCGTCGATAAAATTGTTTATATTTTCACCCTTTTTAATATGTGCACTTTATAAAGACTCACACTGTATAATTACCCAGCGCATTAGTACAGTGACGACGGTAATCCTTATCTAACGCCCACATTACTGCAACCACCACGCCAAAATTATCCTTACCACATTCAAATTCTTCAAAATTCTAGCTTACTTTTGCATGTACGTGTGTGACTAAATATGTAAACAGTGCATGAGTCATGACTAACAGACGTGTTATGGAGAAACGTTTGGATCACGTATGTACGTGACTTGAAGGTCTCCTTATATGGTCATTCAAGTGTTTTGATATAAAAGAGGTCTGTACTGTCTATATATTACAAGAATAAAACTATGACTGATGCAGTAAACATTGCATACTAGATAGAATCATAGGTGAAGTAACGTTAGGCGCGCCAATTTTGGATTGATCATTTGAGATTGAACTGTTTCGGAGATGTCCGAAAATTTTTGAACTTAATATTTTTTTTTTTTTTTTGTAACTATCACCCACTTTACTTTTGCGTTGAAAGAAATAAAAAAAAATCATATCCAGTATTTTCGCTTCGTCAATCAGTTTCTTTGCGTACTGCAGCTTTTTCTTCTTTAACTTCAACATTATTTTCTCAGTCATCAATTTCTCTAACAGATTAACGTTTACCCGTAACTCTAAACAAGTTAAGACATCAATCAAATCTGATCATAGCTCCGTATATGAGTGACGGCTAATCACTATTAACGTTATGCAAATCTATGCTCTCTACGACAAACAGTGAGCTTTTAATATAAATCACCCAAATAGCGCTGCCGATAAAGGTAGCATGTAGGCGAAGCAGCTATTGTTTGTCGTAAGACACTGCTTCCAATGAGCCTAGGTCGAGATTAGATATAGCAATTTGTTTGGAGATAACATCAACATTGTCTAGCGGATTTGATTTGATTGGGAGCCCAGATGTCTCGAGCTAGAGTTTGAAGGGGTTTAAACCTTCATATGAACGTGGATCCACGCGGGACACAATGGCTTTTTAATTGTTTCTGTAATTCAACCGGTTAAGCATGGACGATAAAACTCATTCAAGATCGTTCAATTTTGGGTATAATCTAGAGGATAGTATATGCAAGCGTTTATATACTTTAAGAAAATTTTTTGCAGTCTATTCCTTTCCTAATTATTCATGTCGCTGAGGAAAATCTATCTTCTGTTTCTAGGTCAACTTGTATGCCATATTTATTTACCATCTGCTTCCCAGTACCCTACAATCTTATCAGTGACTAAGCTTTACGTAACAACAGACTTATCGTAATCAGAGGAAGGAGCACTGAGCATTATTCACTGTTATAAAAACAATTTTTCAACAATTACAATTACCGTTGATAATTAGTTTATTATCAGAGGAATGGCGGGGGTCGTTCAACTGCGCTTGCACAGGATATAGGCTCGTTTCGTATCGTGGCATCCGTTGTGATATAAGTGCGTTTTGTTCTTGTGATGCTCTCTTGTTTTTGTTGACATGAGGATGGGTCAATTGTGGACTGTTTACAATGCGTAGTGAATGGAAGGGTAATCCAATGCAATCATAAGACAACAAAACATTATACAGAAATGTTTTTGTTGTTAGGTGATAGGATAATAAGCGAAATGAGTGTGTACTGTGTACTATGGGTAGACCTCTGCCTAACCCTTCGGGGATTACAGGCGTTTTGTTACGTCATGTGTAGTAGGGCTTGCTACTATTTTGTTATGTCCTGAGAAATCTCAAGCTCAGGAAAATCTTGAACGAGAGGTAATTTTCACAATATCTCTTAAAATATTCTGGTTATGTTCCAATCGTGACATGTGTGTCATGGCGCCTAAAAACACATACACTGAACACATTTAAAGGTTGCGAAAGACGTATTTACGGGCTCACCCAGTCGTTGGCGTCATAAATAAATAGTACATCAATCATTTGGGCCGTTGGGCGGTCAGCCAGCCCTGACTCAAGGTCGGTTTGTGCGCCCAGGAAGTCTTGATGTAATGCTCAGTAATAAAATGCCTTTATATATTTTCATTACATGAACGGTAACTTTTAATGACAGCGTCTTGCTTTTCTTTCTTTATATTTTTAAAAGTTTCACCAAGTTTATTCAAAAGGGCGTAAAAAACGGATAAGGCTCATGTTTTTAGGTTACGCCTATAGCTGTATTCCCAAATTGGCAGGTGGCGTCTGTCTGTCGCACACATGGCTGCTACACAGGCCTACACAATGGCCCATCATCAAGTCCTATTCATCGGTTCGTTTTAGTAGGTCCTTATAGGCAACATCCAATAAGTACTAGGTACCCCGTCATGCCAAAGTATCAAAGTCAGGTCAAAGTATGTGGACTACTGATTAATAGTGAAAGATTACTCTGATATCAGCTGCTTTATTATCATATCTTAGCCCTTTGGCTCTGCGAGTGCATTTAGATAAGTAATAGATAGGTATTTTACGTACACTGCAACTAAATTGTATCTAGGTACTATCGCAGTAATATTTGAAAAAGATTTCAGGCTTCCTAATTTGACATTTTATTTGCAGTTCCCGTTCGCATCTCAAATGCTGCTATTTTTACAGGAGGAAAAGATAACAACAAGTGAAAATATGTCAAGTCCTGTAGATTACATACAGGTCCTATGTCATGATAAGCCCACGAATGATTACATATCGCTGTTTCTAATAAAAAATCTCTTTCAATTGCATTATAAAAACAAGTAGTTTCACAGTTTGGTTTCATTGCTTAGACCATCAAGGAAACGGTAAATATCGATTGCCCAAAAGTGGCTAGTGAGGGATAGGATTTGGTCCTAGTTCCTATGTCTTAAGATGGCAAAAACAAAACATCCGATTCAAATTGTAACTTTAATGAACTATGAACGAAATTGTTTACAGCGCTCATTATCGGCGTTCAAACAAACATTGTATGTGTAGTGGATCAAGACTGGATTATGGATGACGCGATCGCGATTGCGCTGACGTCAGACCATATCCCACGGTGGCACTTGTATTTGTAACTCGTTAGTCGAATGGTTCAATGGATGATGTGGATGACCTTCTCAAGCTGGTAGAAGGTCGTCAAGAAAACGAGGGATTTGTGCGAAGGTGTGAAAAACAGGTAGAAGTTTTGTGAAAAGAAGCCGGCAACCCAGCATACGTAGTGTTGCAAAAAACTCGAGTCTTCGAGTCCTATATAAACGGACTCGGATGATGAATTACAAGACTCGACTCATTACAACAGGACTCCAAGACTAGAGAACTATTTTCTCTACAAGCCCTTGTATGTGACATGAGAGCTCGAGTCTCTTTGTGCGCTCGGTTCCTTTTTACGCGGCGAGTCGTACTCAAGTTCTTTCCATGTATGAGTCTAGCAGTTAAATTGTTACATTTACAGGGCGGGGAGAAAGTCTCAGATAAAAAAATAACAGTACTGATTAAGGCTATTTTTAATCATTTCTAAATATCATAAAAAATGGGTAATTTAAATTAAAGTCCAGCCATGATGCGAGACACATTGAAGCTTGTATAGTTTTATTGCCGATACGGTTTCTTTTTTTAGTGATTAAATTGCTGGATCTTGAAAATGCCTGCTCGCTTGGCACACTCGTTGCCGGAATACTCAGAATATGAAAAGCTAATTTCTGAAGCTGTGGCAATCGAATAGTTGGTTGTGCCCACCAGGATACAATATCAGTTTCTTCTGTTTCTGTAGGCATTATCAAATACTCTTGAAGTTCATCCGTAATAATCGATTTTTTTTTATAAATCGTCGAAAAAATGATTTTACTCGAGCTGTCTTCTACTTCTAACTTCGAATGATGAGTTTCAAGTCTCATCTTCATGCTTCGAGTTTTTCTTGAAGACTCGAGTTCATTTTAAGACTCGAGTCCTTTTGTAAGACACAAGTGGTTGTTAAATGACTCGGACTCGGTTTGACTCTAGACTCCGAACCTTTTTAGCACACCGAGTCTTGCTTATTTTAGTCGAGTCTTTAAAATTACGACTCGAGGACTCGAGTCCTTTGCAACACTAAGCATACGTGGCAGTAATAGGAAGTACCATCCAGTGAATTTGAAAATGACTACATCGTAATAAATCAACATGTCGTCGATATAAACCAGAAGCAATGGAAATAGTAGTATTTCTAAGACCGATTAATGTACACGCTTTTGGTTAACACCAAAAGCTTGTACGTTAATCGGTAAACATACGGTACATAGTAATTAATGTTGAAATATCTACAAGCTAGCCCACTAACTAACGCTAAAAGGGTTGGTATTGGTACGCATTACCATTTATTACTAAAGTATGGCGATATATCTCAGCTATACTCGAATGACAAATTATTACTGCATCCACTTTTCTAATTACGAACCTCATTTAACTAATAGATAGGTGCGGCAAACAAGGTGAAAGGCCGGGAATGAATGCCAACAATGTAACTAGTGAAGAAATACTATACACAAAAAAACCACTGCTGACGAAGGCGTAATAGTAATAGAAAAAAATTTTGATGTTGAACTCAAAAGACATCACACAGAGATCCAAAAAAATAAAACCCCCGTCTCGCGTCCCGATAAGACCGCCCATTGTGTCACCCTTTGTAAAGTTTCTATATTTACGTCTGTAATTTTTATGGTGTACATAATAATAATTCTATTCTATTCTAATAAAACAAAAACAGGATTATTTCTTAACTGACGTACCAATAGGCAAGATAAACAGCACTTTCACTTAAACCAAACCCTCTTAAAAGGACACAAGAAGACAAAAGTTCAATAATACCAACTCTTGAACATTGACTTTCTACAAAGCCTATAATCTCCGAGACAGGCCGGGTTCGGGGGGCAATGCACCTGCACCAACCAGGGACGAGGGGGGTGGCACCACCTGCCGCTTCGTTGTAAATATTCGGAGACATTTCAATATTAAACTGGATTTGTATCCTATGGCTTCATTATTAATTGCAGCACGTCTGACATTGGGAGGTCGAGGTGCGTGAACGAATGATATAGGTTTCGTATTAAATGTAGACAGATTAATAGATTATGAGATTAATGGCTTACATTAGTCTGGTAGGAAGGTTGGACAGGACAGATATAATGTTAAATTACTGCTCATAAAGAGTAGGCTGTTTGTAGACTCATTTACATTAATTTATCATGAACACGTAGAACATATGGCGAGATCAACGTAAATGCTCTTGAAGAGCTATTAAAGACATTTTGTGGTACCCAGCAAAAATCAAACTTCTCACCAAAAATGAAGACTAACCTAGGACCCTTGTAATTTATATTTCGACATAACCGATCAATAAAGCGTTTAATTCTGTAGACATCATATCTGCCCCTCAACAAAAATAAAAACAAATTAGTAATACAATTAAACTGGAGTCTTGCCGCGGCGTCGCGCGCCAATTTTCCGGTCTAACGCCGAACCGGTTCGATCAAGGGACCCTCATGATACGCAAGCTAATTCTTATTGTACCGCTTTAATATTAAATCAGATTCAATCTTTATTTAAGCTGCGGCGCGTGGCTTGGTGAATAATATATTATTTTCCAAGAGACCACAAGCAAACGGCAATCGCTGAACATGATATCTTAGCAGTTACAGGCACTCCGATTATCCAAGTGACTGATCGGTTTAACTCTTGTGCTCAATACGAAAATTCTTTGTGACTGACAGTGTGTTCTAATTCTCCTCTTAGACAGTGGACTTGTTTTCTGGCTGGTTGATAAGATCCGCACTACAAATTCAAAATTCGCCCGATCTTATATACATATTATTAACTGTCGAGATGCTGGCTCTCATTAGCGCCCATATTTGAGAAACATTCTTCTAGTACTTCATAATATCTTCTTCAACTTTCTTCAGACCATAGCGCATCCAACAGTCAGTAATTAAATTGTTTAAGCGTCTACCATCAATTTTCTGGTCTGACGCTTAACTGAATTATCTTAAAGCCAAAGTCAACATCACACTCAATTAGACTCTTCATTCGCACTACAGCCATTGTGGCAAAATCATATAATGTCGTCAGTCGTCAACTACCGCTAAAAATGCTATTCCAAAATGCTCCTTAAAGTAAAGTTGATGAGCCTTCCCGTTTCCAAAGAAAAACTAGACATACCTACAAATGGTACCAACCTATCAGAATCAAACATCTCCAAACTATTCTTGCTACACCCTTCAACTCTCGACATTTCATACGAAACCATTTCCTCCTCCACTCCACCTTCCAACAACTAATTAGCGATCACCAATAGCAGTCGCACGACAATCGCAACCGTCTAATACAATTAGGTCGGTGTCTTGTCGCCGGCGTCGCGTTGACGCGCGCCAATTTTCCGGTCTGTCGCCGAACCGGTCCGGTAGGGCGTGCCCTTGTTGATCTTCCTTTGGTGCGATATCTTATTGAATGCTTTTTAGATTAGATTTTTTTTGCTGCAGCAGTCGCCATATTTAACAGGTGGATTTTTTGCACTTCTTACTCGATCAGTCGAGATATCGATCGATCGTAGTTAGTAGAATTAACTTTTTGTATTAAAGGTTCGGGACATTCGTATCACAACAATCGTCTTTGTTTGATTTCAATTAATTTCTCCGAATGCGGTGAATCCCCTATTCTTTACGAATGTAAACGAACCGAATGATGTTACGGGTTTTGAACGGACGCTGTACTGACAAAGTTGAGACAGGACATTTCTTACTCCCCGCTTTAGATTAATAAAGAGACTCCGAAATCATACCTATCCCGATTTTCCGTGAAAACTATTTGAGAGCACGTTGCATTATAAATATTTTACAGAGAAAACGATTAATTACTGTAAATGGCATTTCGATAAGTCAAAGTTGTTTAAAAAAGCAATAAATCATCAATATTCCGATGGAATAGGTCTCATTAGCATCAATTAAAGGAAATAGGACAGATTAGTATACTGATCAGATCGAATGGTCATTTACGTCCCGCTAGCTTTTACTTGCGGTTTCGTCTGTAATTAAGGTTTTTAGTCCTTGGATGTCCGTCCACTAGGACCAAAATTAACGACAGTTCATTATCAGGACACTGGCAAAGAAAAAATTCGGTCATGATGTCGTTTTATAGCCTGGGCCTGCCTGGGTTATAGGTGGAAGTTACAGTTCTAGAAATATAACATACAATTTCCTAATAGTAGTTAGGAAGTCTCATAAAATTTCATTGCTGTTCTGTTACGAGAATTGCAGACAAAGTTCTGCTGATTGTTTGTGGGACAAATAAGGAAAATAGCTTATTTAGCTAGCCTGATACGATCCGTCACGATCTGCACTACTTGGCCGATCAAACACGTTACGTCGTAGCATGTATGAATGACCTCACGTCAAAGAACCTATTGTCATGGGCAGAGATATGAGGTTGAATAACATGGCTATAACGTGTGTATTGTGTGTAAGACACGGTGGGGCCGTAAAAAGGTTATAAATGATGAACAAAAACTATTGAGTTCTAATAATGCTATTAAGGAACAAATACTGGTTATTTGTTCCTTAATAGCATTATTAGAACTCAATAGGACAGGGATATAAATAAAATATGAACAACAAACAAGAGCTATTTAGTTCTGCTCACTGGTCAAACTTGGGTCGTTAGACAATAACTTAAAGCAGTAAGCACACTACCACATAGGGTGATAAATAATTTCTGAGAGCCGTTACTAAATCCAGCTTCACAAACGTCAATTGACAACAAAATTCTTGCTACCATGACAAACTATACTAAGTCCAATAATACCCTTTCGACCGCAAGGACGTCACAAATGAACAGTTAATTCGGACCACAGCCGGAGGATTCAACAACAACAACGAAACTAATGCGTCACACACATGGTGTGAGTTAAGCAATTACATATTTGAGTCACAGCAAACCAGAAGCGATTGAAAGAAAGAGCTGTTAATTATAAGTTAGTCACTGAACTGGTTAATGAATCAAGATCGGATATGGAAAGCCACTTGAAGACTGCAGATATTGTGTTAGGAAACAACATTCATGCTTGTGTAGAAGCAAGTTGACTAAATACTGCCCCATAATATAAGAATAATATCTAATAATATCTAGAATAATATCTCCCCGTACGCAAAATACGCGCATTGACGTGGAGTTGCGGACACCAGCCCGTGTTACCTATTACCTACTGCCCCATCTCTCAAAAGCTCTATTTTGACGATAGATATGAATATATAGCAGCAGCAGTATAAGGGGAGAAGCTAAATACCAAACGGGTTATTCCAGTGCTTGATATTACAAAATCACCACCCGGACTTCCAGCTGTTCAGGGGAACAACAGTTAGTAGTTTGATTAAACAACGTAATGGGAAAATCCGAATGGATCCGTTTAGATACCTTTCACTTACAACATGCTAAGAATGAGTAATAAAAATAATAGCATTAGTGACATTCTGCGTAGTGCTAAGTTTAAAATTACCTACTGCACCATAGTTATAAGGATATATCCGCTTGTTCAGCGTTGTGTTTTTGGTGAGAACCTCCGACCAAGCAATGAAGTTTCAATAGGCTGTTGACGACTATTGGATGGAACCCATTGTAAAAGATGTTGAACCAAACATTAGAAACACACACGAATACATTATCATATGTAACAGCTATAAAGTTGTCAAATACCATGCAAGCCCTTCATATACCTTCAAGCAAGATGAAATGATTCACTTAACAATTATGGTTGTATCATCGGGGTCAAGCATCCATCTTGCTTGACGCCTGACTCATCGCAGGTACGAAGCCTTTCCCCGGTGAGCTAACACGCAAAATATTTGGGTTACCTGATGATATGGACATGCAAAAAAATGTGCGAAAATAAACACCCTTTGTAATAACTATACTTTTGACTGTTTTGGAAGTCACGGCTCCACAGCGTCGATTTGTGCAAAGGCGGAGATAAGAAAATCTAATCAAATGCGTAGTTGATTGAATTGGTGACACAGCATAGAAATTATTGGAAAGACAATGAAAAAGTACACGAACTTTGTGCGTTAAAAGATAAAGAGAAAAATATCCAGAAACAGCTGACAGCCGTCTCAACACTAGATTAAACGAAAGAGTTACCGGTTACCTTACACAGAGACGAAACACCTCTATTCTCGAATCGTTTGCGAATTAAATCAGTATCGAAGCCGTATCGATCGTGTAAATGCTCTCATTGTTTTCGCTCTAAGAATATTTTTAGAAGTGGCAGCGTATAAAGCACTAGCAGGATCGGCCATCGACACCTAAAGAATGAATTCAGCGTAACTGTTTCAGGGACGGACTGAAACTCACAATCATTCACTGGAAAGTCCAAACTTATTATTATTTTTGTTTGGTCATGCTCATTTAAATTCGTAAACTGCTTCGGCGAATTCTGTAAACATAAATATGCAGTGTGAGTCATGAGGCATTCTTCATTTCCTCTGTTACCAAGTTCCGACTTAGAATGGGAATTTTCACAGAAAATCTGAACATTTTAACTTCAAGTAAATTATTTGAAAAAAACTACAAGTATAAAGCAAAATGCGAGCTTGAGGACAGTACCCATCGATTTGGATGAGTCGATTGGTAATATATGTGGAAGAAACTGCAAAGAAATAAAAGATGATTTCGTCATTAACTAGAGACCATGTTAACCCAAGACCTTCTAAACTCCGAACTTCCCAATACGTGACTGACACGCGGCAACTGATTATGCGATGCTTTATTAAGTACACGTAAATTAAAATTGAAAAATATTTACATTATCAAGGGATAAGTCATCGTTTCTCGAAAATAATATTGCCAAACTAGGCAAGTCTTACTCATTGACCTGAAAACACTAATTCTATATAAAAACAATTACGCAGACTACTTCAATGTTTCGAATGCGTAAGCGCATTTTTATGCCAATCCAAGTGTTTATCGGTCCCGCATATAATCAATGAATTACTTTGAAATGAGTTCAATTGACGCATGCAGAAACGACTTTTTAACAAAAAAACCCACGACTCATACGAAAACCTCTAAAAACGAACAAAAATATATATATTGGCCCTTTAAGTTTAATATAAGTTGTAGGAAATATTTGATCTAAACGTTCTCGCGTCGGGGGACAGCTAATAGGACGGCTAAGACTGGTTGTCAGTTTTTCGAGCTTCTGACGACCCGTAACGACTGTCAAAAATCCACGTATGACAACCGGGACCAAAAGCTTAAGGTGCTTGCCGACGCACGGAGGGGTCTTGGTATGTAAAGATGGTCACCCATCCACGGACCAACCGCGGCAAGCGTAGCTTAACCTGATCGATCCACCCGTGGGGCTGTTATTACTTAACCACAAGCCCCTCTCAAGACTTCCGTTATCTAACGTCCTGGTCATTCATCAGGTTCTCGTCATCAGGTAAAATTAACAGGACTCGTTGAGACACATCTAATAAGCCCACACTCGATGGGTTTACTAGTAGTTATTCAAGAGTGCCGTTATCTAGCGTCCAGGTCTACCATCTGACCAGCTCGATTGTACCATAATGTTTTGTTATCATCGGAATGCATACATTTGCGAATATTCAAACTAAAACCACTAGAAGTGATTTACTATTTAAGTATTCCGCTATCTACCGTCCAGGTACGTCCTACGGAACATCGCCATGACTTTTTTTCACACAGCGATTTGAAAAGAACCACATTAGTAGTTATTGCTCTTTATTAAAATGACATAAATGTTTGGTTGTTATTGCCCGTGGGCACCATTTATTCCGGTCCTCCCATTTCTCTTTCCTACTCCATCATCAGCCCCTGGTCACCATCTACCTGGCAACCTATTCATTTAGACCATTCCAAAGAGCCCAAACACGATACCTCTGCTGTAAGTTTTAGGAGTTGGGTATCCTGCAAATTCTAGGTGATGCTGCAGCAGCAGTTCAAGGTTACTAAGTTCTTTTAATATCATTGAAGTAACGAAATGTTAAATTTCGACTCAATCAGACCTGTGGAAGATGCTCACATCAATTCATCAACTAGAAAAGAGCTGATAATCTTCAAGCGGATGAACCGATTTCTTAAATCATGGCTAATAACACTCTCGACCAAGTCAAATTTAAAAAAAAAAAACCAAATCGGTTCAGCCATTTGGGTACTACGATGGCACAGACAGATACACAGTTACACACGTTAAACTTATAACACCCCTCTGTTTTTGTCGGGGGTTAAAAATTAAATTAAATTATTGCAATATTTTTCAAAAGAATTCATCTTTAAAGGCTGGTTTTAATTCATACAAAGTAAAAAGGTATGATGTACTTCTAGGTCAAGTTACAAATTGAAGCGTAACAACTAGGTAAACGTTAGGTTGAAAGTCCACAAAACGGCAACGCACTTTAAACAGTAGTGTGAAAGGATCATAGTGTACCTTCAAACGGATAACCGTTCTTCCTCTATCTTAATTCCTTTCTAACTAGTCTGAAAAACCACATGAACCCTAATTCTGTTCAATTAAACAGTTCACTGAAATTGGTCTCACGTGGCAAGTTGTAAAATCCGTTTTGTTTTGACGTTTGCTCCGCGTTCGCGCGCCGTGCGTTGACCGCACAGCATTGTTCGAACGGTAACGACCGCCGAAACGACACTAGGGTTGCCAACAACAATTAAACTCAGATGTTCACGAGACAAGTGTAATACCCTTCAAGGAATCATGTTTATGTCACTATTTTTACGTTACGGATTGCTGTAATTGTAATCAAAACGTTACGCGCATAAGCGTGGGTTAAAAATACCGTGAATTGCAAAAGATTTCTGAAAATAGCCTGATAATTGACCAAAACAACTGCCAACACTTAATTACTGATCCGATGTATTACGAACAGTAATAATATATCTCTCACTTACTGTCACTTACTGTCTTCAGAAATTAATTTACTCGTAAGCAAGTTGCGCAAAACGAAATGACGAAATGGCAAATTGGCAATTATTGCGTAAAGAACTGCATCATCAACTTTCACGTTTCATGTGCAAAAGGACCATTTTTATTTTGGGACGCAGCAGCCCTACAACGTTGCAATGATGATCTGCAACACAGCGTTCAATGCCTCCAAGTTTGTTGTTATTAACTAAACAAGTCACATTAACACTTGTACAATACAATAAATATTGTATTCTGCGAGATAAAGAAACCATTAGATTGCGGTCCTTTGTCTCGGTATTCGGGTAATATAGGTATCGTGCGATGAAGGTGTTAATTGCCCAGATCTGACTGGAGGAAAATACAATGGTTCCTTGAAGATCAATAGAGCGAGTGATGATTTCGACAGTTGTTCGTTATTTTTGGGTGTTAAATGGGTGTAATCAGTGGGTTCACAGCCGTCAATGTCTGTATGAACAACGGCTTCCTCAAAAACTGCAGTAGTAGTTGGTTTAGAATCTTGAAGGCATTAAACAGTAACCGATTTATCATAGAGTGAGTCATCCAGTAAACTTCTGGCATAGCAAACTATAATCCACAAATCACCCTTTGGCCAACAGGACATGACTCGCTTCAGGATAGTCAATTTTCCTTCCTTCTCTGCCAAACGAATTTGCCGGCCCCCAAATCCGTACATAAACGGAAACTTTCAGTATTGCAAATAAATTATTATTATTATTATTATTATTATTATTCAAACTCAACGTCCAATGATTCACTGGCCATGTGTTACTGTCTAGTTTTATTAGATTGTTGTGTAAAAACTTGCCGAGCGACCGTTAATATGACTCATGAGTTGCCAGCGCTAAATATGTCACCAAGATCTGCGCTCAGCACTAAAGGTAGCAAAGGTCACAGCAAGTTGGCATAAGTTATAAAACTGTGAACGCTTATATCGGGTGATTGGTGAATCGATTTCTATATTGAAACGTGTTTCCGTTTCTATGGTGTTATTTGGGAAATATTGAAAGCATGGGCTACTTACAGGGATATTGTTTGAGATAACGCATAATCAAGACAAGGAAAGCAACTTTTTAAGGTACTTAGTGAAAACAGTTTACGATATGATCAGTGCTCTGATGAGAAAAAACGAAAACTTGACGATCCTCTGCTCTTCTCCTTGCTTCCTGTCTACACACCTTCCAAGCTTAGAATTCCTTATCTCCTTCATAGGCGCCACGGAACTAAATTACCTACCGCAAGAACTAAATGCTACAACAGATCTAATTAAACACCCTCGTCTATTAACACTGAAAGTTCTACAGGACGGTCCTTTAAAAGCTCTAGACAGTTGGCAGTCAGCCAGTCGCTACTTGTCGAATAAATAGATATGGCTCCGTCTCCTGAATGTCCAGACATAGTTGGAGTGATATGTCGGCTTAGTCAGCTTTAGTGCTGGTTATCATTGCAAGAACTGTGATGTTTTGATCATAAACGTCAAATCGGCTATTGCGTAGATAACTAAAACTGCTTTTAGCAATTACTGGAGAATAATATTAATGTTAATACTTTTGGATATGTCAACTCACTTTATGTTAAGTTTGTGTGTGTGGTCTTTATTATAGTTTTGAAGTTTTACGATCAAAACTATATTATTTAAAGTAGGCTGAGGTTCAATACTGTTTGATCGTCGTAATTACAATAGACGCTCAAAATCTACACAACTGATCTTACTCCAAAGCACACCATAGTCTAATAAAAGGTTAACTGGATGGGCAGCATTCAACTGCAATGCGACACTGTGATAGCATCGCAATGCTTCTCTCCGAAAAAGTTAGCCCCGCTGAATCTAACTTCAAAGTTTTCAAACTAAGATAAAGGGTCTTCGATGAATGCAAACTGACTCCCATAGACTTCCATAAACAAACATTAAAGTGCAACATCGGTTTCTGTTTACGAGAGTCGTTACTTTAGACATCTTATGAGGTGAATAACAGTTATTACAGTTTTATGATGCCCATATACAATACAGTTCGTTAACGTGTGGGGCTTAAAGCGAAATTCGCGTAGAGATCAATGAAGGCACAATGGCCGAATATCTGGGCCAACTTACTGAAGGTCACGCTTTGAACCAGCTTCTATTGTGGTCAACTTCGACACAAATCCACTTACCAGTTATTAGTAATGCACCATACAGCATTGCTATTCTTTGAAAATAGTAGTCGTTAGTGTTGACGATTCGTAAATTAATTCTGTTGCTTTTTCCTCGTCTGCCATTTAGACCATCATCAACTTTGCATTTAAGGAAAATATTACTCTGCAGAGATACTAATACATTACAATACAGCTTTATATACGACGGTAGGCAGAAACTACAGTACGCCGCCTGCTACGATCCTTACATCCTTCTATACTCCTTTTGCCTCGTTTACGTTCATACATCTGGTCATACACGCACGCCTTTATATCTTTATCTGCTAGATTATATTCGTGTTACTACAAACATTTAAAACAAAATTAATTTCAAAACCTTATATGCATAGGATTCGCTGAAATCAAGTATTTCCCGGGAAACGGTGCAAAAATAAAGGTTTCTCAGTAATTGTAGCTTCGACATGGGTTGACGAGATTCGCACTAAGTATTCTCACGCAAAACTAATGAAGTAATGTCATGACAATCGTTCTGTCACGCGTATTTGCCTGACGTCGGGGACAAGGTAATTGCTAGTTTTAAAGTTTTAACGAACATGAGAAACGAAACATTACGACCGTATGAGGTAATCATGATAAGAAACGAGATAACTTTCTCTGACCGCGGGCCAAGTTTAACGAGCCATAAGTTATTTTAAAAGGATATTAAGTAAAGTATTTTGGTATGAAAAGTTATTGGTCCATAATTTAGGACAATAAAAACCAGCATAGGACTTTATTTTGCGAGGTTTTCAAACTTGATTCTTGGCTTTGGATTTTAGTATTTACAAAAGGCGGCATTGCTTAGATAATAGTGTCTAAAAGACATTAATGTAATCAGCCTATAATGTTCCCACTGCTGCAACACAGGCCTCCTCTCTGTGAGAGGGAGTGGGCCGTAAACCACCACGCGGGCCCAGTACGAGTTGGGAGATGTCACATGTCTTCGAATTTTTGGTTCTAGGACGTGCCGGTTTTCTCACGGTGTTCTTTCACGTTTTGGGAGCAGTGGTGATGAAATTAAATACACAAAGTACTACAAATCCGCAAGTTGTGGCCGACACCATTGGGTCATCATTGCTCTTAAAAGACAGTACATAAAAGCTATCTAACTGACACACTTGTCCCCACAGAATACAAATAATCCCGATCATTACTATCGAAGCATTGGCCAATGATCATAACTCAGAAGCTACAAGACAATAGCTGGCTCCATGACCCCAATCCTTTGCGGCGGCGGCGCGGTTAAAAAGTAATTATGACTATTGTGGCCACGACACGTACGGTAAAGATTTCATGTTATTATGTCAATATCGAACACCAGATTTCCTTGTGAACGCATGGAGTAGAACTGGAGTGGTTTGGTTTAGCAATAACTGCAGTTGGTAAAAACTTCAAATCAATGTTATGCATTTTAGATTATACGGGATGAGCTTCTTTAATAAATATTAGTCCTTGGTAGCTCTGGACAGAGAGAGGTGGAAAGAGAGTAGGGAGGCGTTTGCCTAACAGTGGGACATTCGTTTATTTATATGTACTTTATTGTACACCAGAAATACATAACAAAAAAAAAATACAATTGTTACTACAAAACATACAATGGGCGGCCTTATCGCGTTCTGCGATCTCTTCCAGGCAACCTTGGAATGGACAGTGATTGCGTGGATATAAAAAAATGGGGGCATTAATGACTAATAAAATAAAAAAAAATTGGATGTAAGTGAAGAGTCTTGTCATTCTTGTAATCAATGCCCAGAATTACATAATTCACCACATTATTTTTTTACTCTGTTAGCGAACTGAAGGTGACTTGAAAGTCATTCAAGATCGAAGAGGAACTCTGATAATGAAGAAACATTTGAATCAAAAACGTGTTGGCAGCGCATGCGTAACTAAAGTAACAACTGAATTTCCAGCAAACATGCCAAACATACATTCGATACAAAACTGGACTACGATAAAACGAAATCTTATCAAAAGATTGTGCCCACTACGCAGCTGATATTTGTATCTTGAATGAATAAAATTAGTCGCAGTTAAGTCATGATTCCATATCTAGGCTTATATTGTATTCAAATTAATCTATAAATTAGAAAGTTGCTCTATAAGTTGCTATCAGACAATCTCTGATAAAAGCAGGCACAATGTCAAGTTTCTGAGTTTATCGCGAGCTAGTCTACTGAGATAAGATTTGACTTCACTCGAGATTCCAAGATTTTTAATGAAAGAGCACTTCAAACCATGTAACATTGGTGGTTTACATTTAGAAATACTATTATTTTCAGTTTGTATTTCCTATTCTAGCCTCCAGAGCAGACCAGCAGTGCGATTCTGTAACAATATCACCGTGAAAACTTAGGTGAAGTGAGCGTAGAGTGAGCTGTCCCACATGATACTAGGGATTGACCAATTTACAATAATAAACGAGACTTTAATAATATTTTTTTATGCTAATTCTATATCATTCATCTTATATATCATTCTAGATCATTTTATATCATTTCAAAGCTAGTATTTCAGCTGTCAAAACGTTACTATTTTGTGGGACGGACCATAGAATTGAATCCCACGTAGTTTGTGTAGCGTGATCACTTCATCCGATTCACGAAATATCGTGAATCGGGTCTTTAATCTAGGAAAAAAAAAACATCATTGAGATTCTGACTAAGTTCCTGTTTTTGCTGCCGTTTCTTTTTTTTTTTGCTATTTTATTTTAAAACCCCATAAAATAGTAATGTTTCGACAAATAAAATACTAGATTTGAAATTATATAAAATTATCAATAGAATTAGCATAAAAAATGTTATTAAAATCTCGATTATGATTGTAAATGTATGCTTGGTCAATCCCTACCATCAGTGGGATGACACTGACAGCTCACTCCACGCAAGTCTTCACGGTGAGCTTCGTACAGAATCGACTGGCAGCACCCTAATTGCGTAACACACTATCAATCATAAACTGAATCATTCTGAAGGATATTGCTAATCCATTGCTTCGTATTTTCGAAAAAAAAGTTTTTTCAAAAACGTAAATGACGTAATTAATGTTGTTGAACTGTTAAAATGACAGCCATTGCTACTGATAGTGTGTACCGCAATTACCCCGCTACTCCTTTTAGCCAGACACAAAAGCTTACTTCGTCCATATACGAAGACTTCGAGCTTTCCCAAAATCCTTAATTTCATTTCCAGTTTTGTCTTCACTATCAGACACGCCCAAAAATCACAGAATTTGAGTACAATCAAATTAAATTATGGGCAAAAAGTGAACAATTATGCTGTTATTCTAATGTGGGGCGTACACAATGACATTCGCACATTTCAGCACGGCCGTTGAACCAGCGGCGCTTGAGCATGTTACCCAGTGGGTGGGCTGGCTGCACAAAAATTTAATTATAAGAATTTTTCTCATTCTGTTTATGGTTTTGATTTTAAGTGCCATTCAATTTTGCAGACTGATAATTGAGAATGACGCTGGCTACCGAAAACAGGATGAAATGGAAAAGAAGGCATCTAAAATGTCAATTAGACATTCCAATTTTGCTGGGACGATTCATTGCTGTGCTCTCTCTTAGAATAAGTAATCCTGCCAGTCTCATTACTGTTGTTGTGTAGGTACTTCGTCATTAACATAACACAAAAGCTGTTTAGAATATACCTTCTGTCAGCTGTGAAGATACCTTTTAAAAATATACAACGTGTAACGTTAAATGCGCAAAACCTCAGACACCCCAACTGATTTTTAATTCAATTGACCTATTTCAGAGAGAAAATAAGTCATTAAAAAATTGTAAAGGTTTTATGTGCTGTTTTAGTTTTACTGGCCATTCTGATCGTTTCTTGCGTCTGTGACGACGCTTTATCGAGGGAGGAGTCGTCACCGGGCCGCTGCGCCGCGCTGACATTGGCTTGCTTGACCTATTAATAAATAGACACGGCAACGTTTTTAATGAAGATTTTTTGAAAAATGTGACCTATATTAAAAAGTGGTTCAATTAATTCTGCTCGTTATTCTGATCAAACTACTTTCAGGTTTTGCGCATTTAACGTTACACCTTGTATAACGCCTAGTTCTCTGTTCACCATCATTAATCAAATCACCAACTTTAATGTAGTTTGACAACGGCTCTTTCTTAATTTCACTGGTTATAAAGTCTATAAAATTATATCAACGAATAGCTAATACGTAAATCTCGAAGAACATCATGGTCACCGAGATCATTTGGTCGAATGACATATTATGTATAATCGACCGGGATTTTGTTTCGTTTTATGGCATTTTTATAGAGACCATTCTAGTAAGTTGCATTTCTGGTTCATGAAACAGGAAACTAGATATTCTGACTATTATGTTCTTTTAATATTATCTCAAACTTTGGGTCAGCTATATACGATGGTAGTTATATTGCTGAAATTGCCGTCTGAATGTCGAATGAATGATATTTATTATTTTACAAATCAATCTGTGTCCGTAGTTTTATTAAAATACGAAGAATCATTATTTCAGCAACAACAATGTAGTTATTTTAAACTTTTCCCGGCTGTCCTGAACTTATGAATATTCTGATATATATATACTTCAATGTGCACCCAAACAAGTACACAATTAGTCCAAATGATTAAGTTTATCCGTCACGAGTCAATAATAATGTGTCCAATTAACATGTTCCATACAATTAATAACTACTATGTTGTTATTCAATTAGGAGCTGATAACAACGGAGTGACTGTCTGTCACTGGCCTTTTAACGGCATTATTAATTATTTTAAAATATAACATATAACTGCCTGAAGATTTTAATATTTATTGCACAACTCATAATGCGAGGCATTAGAGTGCTTTCCGATCGACATTTTTTTTTTGCCTCCTTACTGCAACTGTTTCTATTGTTGTACTCCTGCTAGTACACAGAACCTACTTAATTTATATACCATTGTATAGATTATTTGATGAGATTAATTCCATACTTTTCAAAAATTGATTTAATGCAGTAGAAACGAAAAAACATCAAAATATTTCTAATAAAATTCCTGTGAAGCAAATGTGAAACCTGAAAACATTATCTCTTGCGAAAAAATCAATCGAGTCAATTTTTTTTTTTTTATAGATTCGTTTCACCCATAGGACCCCTATTTAAAATGGCTCTTTTATTCAAAGCAGTTTAATTATTATTAAAAAAAAAAAAATATGAGCACTTTTGTATTTTCCAAATGTTTTATATAATCTTAACACAATATCTTAAGACCGCATTCATTAATTATGTAATCGGGGCGAAACATCTAGGATCGCATTTAAGGCGGCAAAAATGTAGCAGCTTTTGAGAAAGAATCTAGTTTGACCATCATCATCATCGCTCAGTTCAGACAGTAAGTAACCGTTACAAAAACCAGCGTATCCAAACACATTCATTATAATCAAGATCTATTTTAAGAAAAAAACAAAACGATACTTAAACCTGTAACATTATCATCCGAATGATTATTACAACTTATTCCAAGTGAAGCCTTCCTTGCCACATTAAGCCAAATTACAAAAACAATGGAACGAAAAATTCGAATTTAGCGAATCGTTACTACTTATTAGCGTTCGACACATCCGGTAACGAGGCTGCCATATTGTCGTTGGTACCATTCAAAATTCGAAGAGGTGCTCGTGCGCCGGCCTTCGCCCGCTGAGGACGCAGAGGAGCGCGGGAGGAGCGGGAGGGACTAGGGCTGCCATTGATAGGAAAACAACCGATCTATGAAAACAGTAGAAGAAGGAGTGGTGATAATAATAATAAACGGCACGGTAAAACCAGACTAAAGCTGGATTTCAACAAGCATCAATATTGGTTGTATAATTGTATTATTTTGTTAATTGGGAATAATTTAACTTCTCACAATATGTCCACTAAATCAAAATCATTCAAATTAATGTTATCCTCCCTTGTGGTTCTTGGCTATCTATGACATAAAATTAATCATCTCAATAGTATCTGATCTTAACTTGACCGTACCAACCCTAAAATCAAGACACGAACTGGTTAAAAAAAAACTTGACACAACCACAGTCAAACGTTAAGTGATGTCCTTGACGCACCTTGCTACATTTCCAGTTAGATCACCACCAAAAACAGCATTTAATCCTTATCGTTATTGTATTGGAGTTCAAAATCCAATAATATAAAGATTGTGATTTGGTAAGCCTGGACATTAGAATTCAGAATGGGTGGGTACTCGAAATATGGTAGTTATTGGGCTAGCACAGCTGTGACCAAACAATTCATCATGGCGGTCGCCGTGAATTAAGTAATCTAGTTGACCATATGGTCGCGAGCCAAGATGCTGTAGATCCTATTTTTCCACTGTAAGTACATTTATTATGAGGTCAGATGTTTACTAGCAATCGCTTACGATATGCTAAACCTACGAGAATCCGTGATAGATTGCGCAAATACGATTAGAGGGGGTAATCTTGTTCACTTAGCTACTGATCAAGTCATAATTCGCATTTATTCGTATTATAAATAAAGAAATATATGAAATAGATTATGTAAATTAATTAACCACGCTCAACGGTTGCATTGAGAAATAAATCTCCCATGAGAACAGTAACTATAAATATGTATGTAGAGCTCTTATAGATATCAAAATCACATCTGACAGAATCAAGGAAACTTTAAAAAAAAAACCGTAAAGTTACAAAGAAAAATTCAAAACCTATCACCATAAAAAGCATAAACTAAGAAAGTGCAGAGTAGACGGAGAAAAGAGAACAAAAATAAAATAAAAGCCACAGCACAGTGGACCCGACTCGTCCGGCGAGTGACGACAATGACCGGCGACCACGTAACGGAACGACCATTATGAGATACTCAATTAACTGAGAATGGAAGGATTTACTTAGTTTTTCTTCACGCTCTTTACCTGGCTTAGTAAGTGGAGTTTTGCTATTTGAAATGGTCAAATCCATATTAAGCGCTAATTAAGGCAATATTCACTCTCTGAATTTTGCTGTAGGACGACTTGGATCAGCTGACTTGCAGCGCTAAAGAACTTTTTTTTTTTTTTTTTGCTGGCAATACTGGCAGCCGGTCGTCAAAATTTTGCTTGTTAGAATTAAATTGTAAAACTAATGTATTTCGCGTTTATTTATCTAAAAACGTGCTTAATTTCGATAGATTTAGTTATAAATAATAAGGATCTGTGTTTGTGAATTATTTCGTTGAAAAATCAATGAATAATCAATGAATTAGTACCAGCTGTCAACCAACGGACGGATTTGAAATCACCACCTAACCCGGGGAGTATTTCTTTTAATTTAAGCTTACTTATATAAAATCTTATTAGTTCGTATTGTACCCTTTCCCCTTTAATGTGTATACTGTTCGTCCCAATAAGCAACATAGTGAACAAGCCTGTATTTCTCTTTATTGTGCTGGACACTTATGTTCGTGTGTTATTGGGATAAAATCACATAAGATACGTTAGAGACCCCTTAGAAATCACCCTACTTTATTACTAGACAGACATCTGTTAAGTTCAATTACTAAATTAGAACCGCTTTATGAAATTAACGTTAGAAACTAGATTTTCAATAACTTGACAATAGTAGTACCCCCAAATATTTTGCAAATTTAATTTTGTTTTTTTTTTTTTTCCCTTTTCATTATTGAATATCACCATCTCAATTAAGACATTTCTATGAATAGTTAATTTTCAACCTTACAAACTCTGTGCTTACAAACTCATCATAACTTTTTATTCCTTTGTTTTTTGTTCACTTCATCCTAGCACTTACTATCCACATCTCATACCTCTCTCTTATTCCTTTCACTCACTTGGCTTTCTCTTCTCTCATTCCAGGGTGCCTCTAGGGTTTGCCTGTCAATATGTTGACCCGTAGAGCTGCATCCTTGGATGAAAAACTGAGGGCTACATTGAACGAATTGGAATCTAGTAAGAAACAGAACAAACAGCTACTACAGGAAAGGGATGACAGCGAGGTGGAAATAAAGTTTATAAATGACAAGAACACTGAGCTAAGGAACCAATTGGCTGAACTACATGTACAACATATGGACATACTTGACCAGCATCAACATCTTCGTCAACTTGTGTCAAATTTCCAGGAATGTAGTGACACCCACGAACTGGCTTTGAGACGCATATCTGAACTTGAACTGGAATTAAGCAGGGCCCATAACACAATCACCCATTTGGAATCTCTCAAAGCCCGTGAAGAGTCTGCGATCACCTGCAGTCTTTACGATGAGTTGGTTGGTAGCGGGTCCGGACCCACATGTGTTGAGCCAATTGTAACAATAGACTTAACTAATGATACTATCAATAAAACCAAATTGTTTACTAGTCATAATAAGATAAAAAAATATATTAAAATGAATAGATTAATAAAAAAAACTCAAAAATCATTAAAATGCCAAAAAGTTAAGAAATCAAATATAAAACTGAGGCAAAAAAATTTAAATTTAATACAAGAATTAAAGAACTGTAACAGAGAAATAGAATTATGTAATACTAGGTATGACACTGACACTCAGCTCCTGCAGGATGAGTTGTTTGTTAGGGAATATGCTCTGAAGGACATCTTCAGTAAATATGAGGCTTCTCAACAAGACCTGAGTAAGCGCATGCAGGAGGCTAATGAGTTGGCAGACCTGGTCAAGTACAATGCGGAGAGGTATGAGTCTCTGACTAATAACCTCTCTTTTAGCTGTACCTGCTCCCAGGAACCCCAGCCTCAAGTTATTACACCCACACCCTCAGTAGCTCAGTCAGTAGATAGCTGTATTAAAGATGATAGCAGTAGTATGAATAAATTGTTTAACACTACTTATGTATTTTCTGACAAATTTGGTCAAGGTTTTGGTAGTATATTTAATCAGTGTTCGCCACAATATGTAATTAATCATTGTTTACCCGGTGCCAGTATTAGCCACTTAATTAGTAATATTAAATTGACAAAAATAAATCCCAATTCAACTGTTATATTATTATATGGGGATAGTTTAACTGTACGTAAAAAGGACATAATTGAATCTGTCCAGTTAATGTTACATCTCAATGAGTCCAATAATTGTAAATTTATTTTCTGTGCCTTGCCTTATTCTCATTATTTGTCTGATGAGCAAAATAGGCACATTTATAATTTAAATATGTTAATTTATAATAGGACATGTCATCACAGTGATGCTGTTTTATATTTTGATTGTAATCAATTCATTACTGATTACAAACTGACAAATTATACTATGTATTTGCCACCTAGTTGTAGGAGACAAATTGCTAATCTTTTAGCATACAATATACACAGTGACACCGGTACCTGTAGGGTACCATCGATTACTGTTAGTAGTGGTACTAACACTACTTTTGATACGCCTTGTAGTTTAAACTATTAGGTGCGACAACGGGTCAGCCACATATGTTGAATGTTGTACATCAAAATATGCAGGGTCTGTCCGGCAAAGAGCTAGAGTTAAGTTTGTTTATGGAGAACTATGATGTTCAGGTGTTATGTTTGACTGAACACTGGTTGAAAGAACATGAAGTAGTGTTTATCAATGATGATAACTTTACCGTACAGAGTGCATTTGTGAGAAAAAGTGCTATTCGCGGTGGCTCTTTAGTTCTTGTTTCAAACAAGTTAAAATGTAAACAACGTTTAGATTTAGTGAATCTTTCAATCGAACGCACTATAGAGTTGTCTTGTGTTGAACTTGAGCGATACGTTATAATTTGCGTTTATCGACCCCCCTCTGGGGATTTTATTAGTTTTGAATCGGTAATGGAGGATTCTCTCAATAGGTTGAAATCAAGTAACAAAAGTATTATTTTATGCGGAGATTTCAATATTAATATTTTAGATGTTACTACATTAAGTATTAGACTTCTCAATTTGTTTAGGTCTTATAATTTAATTAACTTATTTTTTGAACCTACTAGGATCACGGCATCTTCGTCAACCTGTCTTGATAATATATTTAGTGTTTTTGATGCCAAAAACAAATTAGTCTTAACTGACTTAACGTCCGACCACTGTGGTTTATTAGCTAGCTTCCCCATGCCATTACATAAACAGCCGTGTAAAATTGAATGCAGGCCTTATACAGCTACCCGTTGCAAAATGTTTAAAAATAATATAGTTCATAGAATTACACCATCTATAGTAGAACACGAGAATCCTAATGAAATTTATGGTGCCCTTTTTGATGTTGTGCAAAAAGAGTACCAATCTACTTTCAAGACCAAAACTGTTAATATTAATGGATCCTCCGTTGGCTTTAACCAATGGGCTACTCCGGGTATTTATAAAAGTAGAGCGAGACTATACGAGTTATATGGTTTGAAAAAATACAGGTTTGACACTCCTTTCCTAGAGTATGTCAAAAATTATTCAAAATTATTTAAAAAGATTAGTGCTTTTGCTAAATCAAAATTTTTAAGCGATGCTATTAAAAATTCTAATAATAAAGTAAAAACAACTTGGAAAATTATTAACAATGAAACGGGTAAATCGGTTAAACAAGAAAAAGTACTTGAGATTATGGTCGATAATAAATTAGTTAATAAAGCCGCTGACGTAGCTGAAGCTTTTAATGAGTTTTTTGCCAACATACCCATAACTACGACTCGCTCCTTAAATTCGTCCCCGTCTAAAGCTGAAAACCTTTTGCATAGTAGTGTACCTCAATGTAGTCGTTTATTTAGTTTCGAACATGTAACCCCACATGATGTAGTTAATGTTTTTAACCTACTTAAGTCTAAAAACACCGGTGACTACTGGGGCATCTCCATTAAACTTTTAAGTAATATAATAGACATCGTAGCCCCCTATCTAGCTGTTACTTTTAATAAATGTGTTGATTTAGGAATTTTTCCTGACCTCATGAAGAATAGTAAAGTCATACCTTTATTTAAATCAGGTAATAAAAACGACGTTGGCAATTTTAGGCCTATTTCCATCTTACCTGCATTTAGCAAAATATTTGAAAAATTAATACTCAAGCAGTTGCTAAGACATTTTAATGTAAATAGCCTCCTTCATAATGAACAGTATGGCTTTACAAAAGGTCGTTCGACTACAGATGCGGGTGTTGTTTTGCTGAAACACATATTTAACGCATGGGAGAGCTCGCAAAATGCTATCGGAGTTTTCTGTGATCTTTCCAAAGCCTTTGATTGCGTGCACCATGACACGCTTTTGCGTAAACTACGTCATTACGGTGTCCAAAACGAAGCTCTCAACGTAATAAATTCTTATTTACATAATAGGTTCCAATGTGTAGATGTTAATGGTGTGAAATCTTCCGCGCTACCAGTTCAGTTAGGTGTGCCGCAAGGCTCAATACTGGGCCCATTCTTGTTCTTAGTTTATATCAATGATTTACCATTCCATTTAAAGGGAATCTGTGACGTTGTACTGTTTGCTGATGATACATCTCTTATTTTTAAAGTAGACAGGAATAGACTAGATTTTGACGAGGTAAACAGTGCACTCTCAATAGTTACGGATTGGTTTACGTCAAATAACCTAGTTCTCAATGCCAAGAAAACGAAATGTGTAAAGTTCGCCTTACCGAATGTTAGAAATCTAGGACCCAACATCGTCTTAGATAAAGAGGCGCTTGAGACTGTGAGCTCAGCAGTTTTTCTGGGAATAACAGTAGATGCCAAACTTCAGTGGGGACCACATATATCGAGCCTAGCAGGAAGGCTCAGTTCGGCTGCCTACGCCGTCAGGAAAGTAAGACAATACACTGACGTTGATACAGCTCGTTTAGTATATTTTAGTTATTTTCATAGCGTTATGTCCTACGGTATTCTGCTGTGGGGCAAAGCAGCTGATATACAAAATATATTCGTCCTTCAAAAACGAGCTGTTCGAGCTATTTACCAGCTAGGTGCTAGAGTTTCTCTAAGAGATTTATTTAAAGATATTGGTATTCTCACGGTTGCATCACAATTCATATTTGCCAACATCATATATATTAGGCAAAATATACACTTGTATACTAAAAACAGTGATGTTCACAATGTTAACACCAGAAATAAGGACAAACTACGTGCTCCCTTTCACCGGCTTCATAAGGTTCATAACTCATTTGTTGGGCTTGGTATAGCCTTTTATAACAAGCTACCCTCTTCTTTGCTAGATTTGCCTTTTAATGCATTTAAAGCTCAAGTAAAATCCAACCTTTGTTCAAAGGCATACTACTCCATCAACGACTACTTAAACGATAAGAATAGTTGGTCGCCCTGATTAACTCAAGACAATGGTTATGTTCTTTCTCCAGAATTAGATTACTGATAGGTTATTATACTATGAGCTCATTATACAATTGTTTTTATTGGGCTGTATAAGTCAAATCAGTTTAGTTTTATTTTTATTATATTATTGACATAATCAACCCATTTAAATGTTTTCTAATGAGTTGATTGCAATATGTGGTTAGCTAGTGACCTCGACGATTGATCATATTATTCTTACCTGAGCAACCGGCAGCAAGTTCGTCATGCTCCCTCAGATGTCACTGCTTGCGGTAGCGTCGGGGGTCGGGTTGCCTCCTTCCCTCAAATATGGCGAGGGGGGTAATGGCTGATCTTTGCGTTATGCTCGTGAACGGGTGCTGCTTGTGGTGACTGGTCGTCTTGCTGACCATGGTTTTATTATTGTTATAATTAGTAATAACTTGTTTATTTAGTTTCCTTCGATGGTCCTAGTTTATCATTTGTGACTTCAAGCGACAGCTATGTAAACAGAACCCAGCATTGCATAAATATGTTAGCGGTCACGCCCTTCATACCTGGAGGCTTTTATTTAATTTTCATTTATTAATTTTTGCTTGAGTACCTACGTATAGTTTTTTATTGTATTTCTTGGTATATTGGCGTTGCTAGCTGACATATGGCAGATAATTGAATTTAGTGTCCTGTGTCTTGTAATGTTAATTGCTTTGCATACCTTGTATTGTATTCAGTCAAGTATTTTCTAACTGAACAGACAGCTGTGCTGCTGGGGAGTTTGTTGCGCCACTTCTTCTTCCCAGCGAAAGCACTAGGAAGTGGTGAAGGGCGGGCGTTTTGGGGGACTGTCTTTTGTAATTTTGACGTTCGAAAAGTGCTGATTCTCAGCCTAGTTTGAATAAATGACTTTTGATTTTGATTTTGATTTTGATTTTGAACGGCGGATTTTCGAATAAGTATAGTTGGAAAGAAATAGATGCTTGGAAGACCTGATCGCAAGAAGCTGTTGAGACGCAGATCTTTGGGAGTTTAGGACTAAACGTCCAGTTTTTAATTAGCAAAGATGGTATTAATGTTTGAACAGTTATACATAGACAAACTTCCTGAAGTCGACCTCTAGATCAAGTTATGCAACATCCAGATGACCAACTAGTACACTATGCATTTCTTTCATCCAAGAATGAAAATAACTCTATTGTCCCTGATGATTGTGTGAACTTTACAGAATGACCTTTGTTATGCATATTTCAATGAAGATATCAGTATACAAAAAGTTTATTTCTAAGATATGGATGAACTTGAAATGCAGCCAATGGTAACAATCAGCTGAAGTTGGTGTAAGGATCTTTCTTTATCTTTTTGCACGTAACAAAGACCTTCACTTCAAAATGCCGACTCAAAATCAGGACGGTCATAATACTTCTTAAAAAAATCCCAAAGCCTCCGTCTGGTTCGAACCCGCGACCCATAAACAAAATGCCACTGGCAACGGTATCGATACCGGTTTGTGGATCGCTCGCCTCGACATACTATATCGATCTTATAGGGAAAGACGATTGTAACGAGAGTGGAGAAGGTATAACTATTGCTAACAAGGCGTTAATGATGAAAACTAACAATTAACACCGATATTACTTTATCATTGTGTGTTCTTAAAATGCAAGTGAAACCTCTTGATTTGTGTACGGATATATCTTCCTTGTCTGAACGTTTTTTTTTGTTATACGTCTATATATATCTTTCATTCCTGAAAGATTTTGTTGTTATACGTCTCTATGTAATCGTTTATTTTTATTTTCTTACTAACTTTACCTTCATTATCAAACCTTTCGTCCAAACATCATGTGTAGGTATATTAAAAACGGGAACTTACCTGCAAAAAATGAAAGATATTTATTAAACTTATGTTACACAAGTAAGCTATTTAATATAGCTTTAGCCCGTGGCTCCATTCACTTTAATGTTCAATGCTCAGCTACTGCACATTATTACACCACAGCAGAACGCAGTCAGTTTTGAACTCACGACCTTTTTGATAGGTAGTTAACACCTACCAGGTAGTTTACTATCGCTTTAGATATTACTTTAAAGTTGCTGCAAAACGGGTCAAGAAATGGCCATGCTATTCTATCAATATAATAGTTAGCCAATGCTTTCATCCGAAAATAATTCAATATAATAATCCATTATTTACTGTGGAGGGAGACGACAGATAGTCTGTGGTTCCATTCCATGTTATACTGGGATCTGTGGTTCATGCTCTAACATATTTGAGAGTTTAAGAGATGATCATGCCAAGATCATTGAATGAGAGAAGGCGTACCTTCACCGAACGCTCATGGGTTATTATACTAAGTGAGTAATGTAAGTATTATATTAAAAGAGAGAGTGTAAGTGCAAGTATCGGTGCAATAAGGATGTATACCACGTACGACACAATGCTGGGAACCAATGACGAGCCAGCGGTAACATGATGTCATCTTCACACAATAGATATTAACAATAGGAAGAATAGTGACACCTGTGAATATTGGATGTGTTTTAATGATATTATATGAAATGTGTGGTATGCAGGAATTCAAGGATTAATCAACAGAACATAATAATAAAACCAAATATCTTTCATGTAAGTCTAACAGTAACTGTAACGACTACAAGGAACAATGATGAAATGTTCAAAACACCAAAGCCAATTCCAGATTAACCTATAAAATATAGGCTTCATAATCTCGCATCGTATCAATCGCATCATCGCGGCATCGTCAAGGTAAGAACATCAAATCGGGTGTGGTAGAACTGATTCCTAACCGAAACCTAACTCTTTGGAGAAAAGGACAAAGTAAAGCAAGTATAATGTGATTTATAGTATGGTAACAGGATAGTTAGCGAAGGTCACAACAACATGGCAACTGACTAATAGCCCATGTGTTGAAGCTCGCCTCTTAGGGCCTGCAGACAGTCAAACGCTTCAGTTGGGTCGATGACGTACGACACTTCCAAGTTGAGTCATCATGTTATTGATATGTAGATCGATTTGCAAATTAACGACGGCTGCTTATTATTCTTAAAGCTACACCGGTGCATCAAACTATTAAAATTTATTAGTTATTGAATCAATAACTTTCAGGAAAATCTTTATGAAGTGGGCTCTGACGTCTGACAATTAAAAATTTGTAGCTCCAAGCTCAAAAATTTTGTTACCTAGTTCTTAGCCATCAATATTATGATGATGAGTACGATGCACGCAAGTAAGGGTGCTGTGAAAAATAACTGAGATAAGGCACAAAAGTACATTACAATGTTTCAAGCAGTAAATATACCATGACTGATTAACAGAATCTGTTCCCCCAACGTTGGTAATAACAACTTCAGATAAGGTAACGCTTAAACCTTCACAAGGACGCCTACATAATAATACAATTTGGAATATTCATCACATTGCGGAATAAAAACTCGCAACAACTTAAACATATGTTACATAAAATACAAGTGAACAGTAGCAAATTAACGAATCGTAAAAGGATCAAAACCGGAATGGCATACCGTCAGAATGTTAATTAGCCCTTAGTACTCTCACACGAGGCATTCTGGTACCGTTACGGTGGTATTACACCACAGCGTGGTTGCATCGCACCCTGTCCTGTCTGACCAGATGGCATTAACGGCGACCCACTTCTTGAAGGTCCTATACCGGCCCGACTTATGCCATGTAAGGCATTACATGGTTACGCAAGTCGCTGATTCTGCGCGAAACTCTCGTATTGTTCATATTTTATTGTATACAATTAAATGTTGGAAACTTTACCTTATTTGGCAAGTAAATTTCGTTTGATTAAAACATAAATCTGACAGTAAAACTCGAATATGGTAAAAAGACATAAAGGGCGAGAACTGTCTAGATTGCTATCAGTAGTGCAATGATAATAATTCAGAGGTTTTACGTGCAAACTGTTGCCCTTATTATGGAGCAAGACCAAAAAATATAAAGTTCAAAACTGTAGCTAAAAACTGCAAAACTTAAGTAAGCATTAACCGTATCATTGGCGAAAAGAATGCCACAGCACGATTTAAAGCCCGGTATCAATATCAAGCTGAGAACCAACAAAAAATGGAGCTTTGCTTTCAATGCGATCGTTGATTGCGCTCCAAAGCCGTTTACAGTTAATCAATGCACCATGTGTAATGACCAGTCGTGGCCGGCACGGTACACGGCATGGCATATGGCGGCTAAAACATGGCCATATAAGGTGGCACATATGGACGACATGATTTGTTCGACGAATTCAGCGGTACATGCGTTTGTGACAACTTTTACGGACATGATGAATGACGTGTCAAAGTTACGAATATTGAAGTCAATGAGGCTGACGTGGATTGTAATGTAGCGCTTTCGAAACCGTTTTGAACAACATTCGCGAAATGATGTATTACGTAGTTGTAAACGACTCATACAACGAAAATCTGACGAGGAAAAGGAACCTTCATAAAGTAACTGTATGATCCGCTTCGAAAAACTTCATAGTTATACACAAAACAGTAACAGTAGTTAAGCCCTTGCATGATTTAAGACGATCTAGATCAAACGAACTAACGAGCTGACCTTAATCTCGCAGCCAAGGGCAATTCATGACTTTATGCATTGTGAACTTTGACCCAAGTAACACTCCATATCGAGAACGTTTAGTTGTATTAAGATCATAAGGGCAAAGCACGGAATACATTGTCTCAGAAATTAAATACTAAAGCAAGCTTTTTGAGGAGCTGTATGTATATAAATGATTTAACAATTTCGAATAATGATGCTTGAAGAGCATTGGTTGATCGAATTTACGGATTAGATCAATTTTGCCGATTGGATTGATCGCTAGACATGGTGTCATATTGCAAAGCGCCCGAGCAAGTTCACACGTAATTAACAACAACTTAGCACTGTGTATTATAAACGCTATGATCGAAGCTCTAATAACAATCACTTATAATAGATCATCAGATCGCTCGCAAAAAGCAATAAAGAGTTTAATTAACAGATGTCCTGGACAAAGACAAGAGCTGATTATGCTAAAGTACTATACTATAGATGATTTTCAACCTTATTTTTATGTGAGTTAAGGTATAATATTGTTATGTGTTTTGTTACGGTTGGCAGGTCAAAAGACTATAATATGAGCATGTGCTTTGTTTGTTTGAAGCACCTCCCGCGTTGATGTATCATCACTTGTGTTGGTAGGCTTGCTATTTTCGTACGAATTTACGCATAATTGTTTCTTCCGTGAAAGCAGTGGTCTTCTTAGTCTGTTCATCAACATTAGCTAAATTAAAATGTAATACTTAATAAACCAAAATAGGTACCCAAACTAAATTCCTACATATTTTACAATAATCGCTCCAGACCGTATTTAAAAGCCAATTATACATAACGGCATAGTACCTTGGTTGAGACCAACATAGCTATAAACCATAATGTTGCTAGATTAATTCTGTCTAATAAAATAAGGGATAATTTTATGGCTTCGGCTAAGAGACCTTTAAAGCAATAATTTAGGTTTATTTCTCCTTTTACATTGGTTGCTACTCCATTATAATGGCGTTATCTTTGTAGCGGTACAGATATAACAAATATAACGTTAAGTTAATAATGTTTACTCCAACATTTAATGTCATAGACATTGAAGATAGACCGCTACTGTTTTTTTTTATTTATGCATCAATTTATGTACACACATAATATATATAAACAGTAATGAAGAAAAGAATAGAAAAATAGTTACAACGGTGATGAATATTTCACAAGATATATCTTCCATATAGGTACAACGTGTAACGTTAAATGCGCAAAACCTGAAAATAGTTTGATCAGAATAACGAGCAGAATTAATTGAACCACTTTTTAGTATAGGTCACATTTTTAAAAAAATCTACATTAAAAACGTTGCCGTGTCTATTTATTAATAGGTCAAGCAAGCCAATGTCAGCGCGGCGCAGCGGCGCGGTGACGACTCCTCCCTCGGTAAAGAGTCGTCGCAGACGCAAGAAACGATCAGAATGGCCAGTAAAACTAAAACAGCACATAAAACCTTTACAATTTTTTAAATGACTTATTTTCTCTATGAAATCGGTCAATTGAATTAAAAATCAGTTGGGGTGTCTGAGGTTTTGCGCATTTAACGTTACATGTTGTATAAAGACTCAATAGGAAAGTAGATAAATAGGTGTAGATAGCGTGTGTAAGAATAAAAGAGAAGATAAATACAATACAATACAATATAATATACTTAGCCAAGAAGCAATTGTTCATGAACTTTTAACAGACACGTCTGGCAGAGAACAACGAGAGCCCACTTCAAATAAGGTAAGGCTAGACAGAGAGTGAGACTTCTTCGTCTAAATAGGCGTATCAGTTCAATATTGACACCCAAAATGGGTAACCTCAGCAAATAACCTTTAAAATTGTAAACAAAAATAATTTACATTCTTATGGTTATACCAAGCTCGATTACAGAATTAACACAAGGCAAAACGCACTGGATTCCTTCAATTGTAGAAATGCAAGAATTACCTTTATTGCGTACATGTTCATACTTTCACACTCAGAAAATTACAGACATTTTAATGTTTATTATTGAAGTAGTTCGAAGGCAGCTTAGCATCAGACATTAATGCAGTCTATAAATTAAAGTTTCCTTGAAATAGTAACCAAAATTTAAGCTATTTTTATTTTCGAAAGGTTTTGACTACGATGCTTAAATAAATGTTCAACTGCGATAGTGTGGAAAAATCCACACAATTTATGCGTAAGAAAACGTCCTTGATGACCAAATGCCCTTTAGTTTTTCCTTAAGTGAGTAGGTCATTAAACAATTAAGCAATGAAATGCTTATTTCGACAAAGCATAGTACAAAGAAATGTAATTATCTTGATAACCAACCACAATATTTGCAAAGGCTCTCCTAAAAACCGTTCCCGAAGGCTTGGGGCTGGCTTTACCGTCTAGATTTTACGACGCACCGTCTAGACAGTAGACAACAGGCACAACAAATTAATACATTGTAAAACAAATGGAGAAACATAAACATTTTGAAGTAATAAAGACTGCAGACCGGAAGGTTTGTAATGTGTTGGCAATCACTTAAACGCAGCTGGAGTGCTTTGGTAGGATAGAAAGTTCGCGGTAGAATAAAGTAAGTTTTGGCATCAAGTCAATCTGTACAGCTTTTAATTTTAGAAAGAGATAAAACGTAACGAAATTGTGACAAGGGTATTAGTTTTTCTTTACCAATCCCATACATTCAATAAGAAACATATTGTAAACTGTAAGTCTGATTCGACATACAGGCATAAACAAAGAATGCGTTAAATCAACCAAAAACAATATCTGTTCTAAATGTTTGCTTTCTTTCCAAACACACCAAACTATTAGGTTGTCTCATAAGTTCTTGCCATATTTTATTTTTCTCGAATTTTCTCGTACTTAAACTAAAGCGAATTCAAGAAAGTTCTAGATCTTTCTAGTAAGCATGAGTATCTTTTATGGTGAGGGTATAAATAGGAGCGGACGCAACGCAATAATTAGTCTTTAGTGAAAATGGATCAGCGTCAACTGCGAGCTATTATGCTATATGAGCATCGACTTAAAGTCTCTTCAACAGAAACGGCTAAAAAGATTAACACTGCATTTGGACCGGGTACTACTAGCGACCGGACTGTTTATTTCTGGTACAAGCGTTTTGACACCGGTGATATAAGCTGCGAAGATCAACCTCGCCCAGGCCGACCCACCAGCTTCAATGAAGATGCTTTGCGTCACGAACTTGAGCTACATCCAGACTATAGTACGCGCGATTTAGAGCAGGCGCTTGGACAATCCCACGCGACTATAGATCGTTATCTCAAATCGATGGGATATCGCAAAGTGATGTCACGTTGGACACCTCATGCGTTAACGGACCATGACCGGGCCGTTCGTGTGGCCATTTGTCAAAGTTTGTTACTTCGTTCACATAGACGAGACTTTCTCAAGGACATTATTACATGTGACGAGAGCTGGATACGTTATGAAACTAACACGCGTCATGCCTATTGGATTCCTCGCGGGGAAAACCCACCAGCCCAGTCTAAACTTAATGAACACGGTCGTAAGATTTATGTTGTCTGTTTTCTGGGATTGGCAAGGAATGATTTTCTGGGAACTCCTCGAATCTCATCAGACTTTTAACGCCAATCTGTTTACGCAGCAGCTTCGCAAACTAGCAGAGATTTTAAAAATGAAGCGGCCAAAACGACTTGGAGTCCAACTTTTGTATGACAGCGCACGACCTCATTGCGCCAAGTTAACACATAAGGAGCTAGGATGGCTGACTGTTCCACATCCACCGTATAGCCCGGATCTTGCGCCTTCAGACTTTCATTTATTTCGAGCTGTTAAATTTCATTTACTAGGAAAAAAAATTGAAAATTCTGGAAGTATTAAAATTGAACTTGAAAATTTTTTCCAGTCCCAGCCTGCCTCATTTTGGAAGAAGGGTATTCAAATTTTGCCCAGTAGATGGCTTACTGTTGTTGATAACGAGGGAGACTATATGTATAATTGATTAAATGTATTTTTTATTAATAAAAAATATTAATAATAATTTGTCTTTTAACTGGCAATAATTTATGTGACAACCAATACAATGTATGTAACCTCATTGATTCAATGAACTAGAAACCGTGATGTGATGATCTAATTTCACATTAACTACGTAAATAATTATTTTATTTTAGCTTCTGACACCATGGCTAACTTGTTATACGGAGATATTTTATGTTAGCTATGCTAATTATGAATAAATATAGTTTACAGCTATAGAGTCTTGGTAAAATACAACTGAGTCATACAATAAAAATACGTACAAGGGAAGTATTTTCTAAATATTATGTGGTGTTCGGCAAGAAACTACACTGGGCCCAAAATTATTTGTATGCATCTGATTTTTTTCTGATCTTGCTTAAAATTCTACTTACCTCTACAGAAAATTGCGTAAGGATATTTTTATAAGTATATTTTTAGTAGTATGTATTGTTTTTTCTATGGGCCTTAGTTGCCTGAAATAAAGGAATAAATAAATAAATAAATATCAGATAACATACCAATTAAGATTTTATAGCATTAAAAAAAAAGATAAATATTACATACTTTATGTATATTATAATTTGTGTAGTCTAAGTTTAGATTAAGATTTTAACAGAGTTTAGTGTTGCTTTCTATTTTTAAAGTTTAGTTTTATAAGTATTAGGCATAAGTTAAATTTTCAGTTTAATTTTTTGCGTGTTTGGGAACTACTATTGTATTGGGGTCGTCCTATCAAGAAGGTCGTCCTGTAAAGATAGTGTGTTTGTGTAAATAAATGAATGTTCTAACTATAGGCCAGTAGATATGGTAGAAATTATTCCTCCAGTGTAACAAGGAGTTTCATTCATAGTCAATTATTCCATATTCATTTTGCACGCACGTGTTGCCTGGCGATCGTGGATCACGACTAGTGGAAGGTCGCAGATGGTTTAAGAATTGAATAGATTTACATGAAAACTGTTGTACCTTCGATCAAGTAAGACCCCGTTATGTAAAAATAATTGAAGTTTTAATCATGAAATTTGGCAAGAAGCAATGTCATGTAGCACAAGTCAGCACAAGTAAAGGAAAAAATCCGAAAACCGTATATTTACATACCTACAAATTTGTACGGAACCCTCGGAGCGCGAGTCCGACTCGCACTTGACCGGTTTTTTTATCCATCAAAATTAATCAAATTTTACTTCTTATAAAATTAGCATGTTAAAAAAGTTGCAATGATTGACATCATAGGTCCATTTTACAGGTAATTTGTGATGCAAAAATGACCAAAATAGGTTATTGAAATGCGCCTAGCTAAAGCGTTTAACCAGTTACTACGTCAGCGGAACTTTAGTTATAAACAAGCTGATGCACACCACTATTGCAAATTGCAACAATGACTTCAAACGATTCACCTCCTACTGGTATTGCTTCTAATTCCGCACATTACTTCAAAACATTGGCATAATCGCCCAAAATATTACGTTTATCATCAGACTCATTCATACTCCTGGCACCTTCCTACAGAACGTATAGAAAACAAACGATAACTCATACGTAACGTACAATTATAACATTAGATGGAAGACCTCTCCTATATAAAAACATCGGTTGCATCATCCGTCTTTAAATAGATCGCCTGGACTATTAGAATCAGATAAAATTTCTATATCGTCGCGCGTTCTCTCCTGCATGGATAGCAAGACCGATTATACAACGTGTAACGTTAAATGCGCAAAAACTGAAAATAGTTTGATCAGAATAACGAGCAGAATTAATTGAACCACTTTTTAATATAGGTCACATTTTTGAAAAAATCTTCATTAAAAACGTTGCCGTGTCTATTTATTAATAGGTCAAGCAAGCCAATGTCAGCGCGGCGCAGCGGCCCGGTAACGACTCCTCCCTCGACAAAGCCTCGTCGCAGACGCAAGAAACGATCAGAATGGCCAGTAAAAGTAAAACAGCACATAAAACCTTTACAATTTTTTTAATGACTTATTTTCTCTCTGAAATAGGTCAATTGAATTAAAAATCAGTTGGGGTGTCTGAGGTTTTGCGCATTTAACGTTACACGTTGTATACTAATCAGCCCGAGTTGTGCACACGTAACGCGTAGTCTGCACACTGTTGTTGTCTAGCATCTCAATAATTAGCTTCGCAGACTAAACGACTTGCTAAAGACTTTCCTATTTTAGTCTTAAGAGCAAAGTCCATCAATACTGAACAATGCAGCCAGCAATGCTAAAAACCCTATCTTTATTCCAAGGAAATCCATATGGATTAAACTAATCTATGGACTGTGACCCCGGACTGGCAAAATCTGACTAATGACTTCGTTCGTATTCTCAGTCCAGCAACGGAACTTTAATTAAGATTATACGATTGAGAACGATTTGTAAATCTAACCAGTTTCTATCGATTTAAAGTTAAGCTTTACAAATATTTGAAAAACACGTTAATAACAATATATTACCCACTTCAAACATTTCACGATTTTATAAGTGTTTTAACCTTTCTGAAATATTATACAAAGCGCAATTCGGAATTTTGCCTATGAGGTTTTCAACTTCACTACATAGTATAAAACAAAGTCGCTTCCCTGTCTGTCTGTCCCTATATATGCTTAGATATTTAAAACTACTCAACGGATTTTGATGCGGTTTTTTTTAATAGATAGAATGATTCAAGAGGAAGGTTTATATGTATTATACATTCATAATATAGTAGAGAAACACTGATAATTTTAGAGGTTTCTAATGTGATGTCGTAAATAAACACATTTTTTTGCGCTTACATTGTAAACGCTGGCTGAACCCGTCGAGATAGATCAAAATAATGTACTACAGTATTGTACACCTTAAAAAGGTCTACAAAAAAATCCACGTTGGTATATGTCTATCTCTTAGGGATAACCCACAGTAACCATTTTTTATCCTATACTTTTTACGAGAAATAATGGCTCTAAAATTATCAGTGTTTCTCCATTGCACCCGTGCGAAGCCGGGGCGGGTCGCTAGTTTCTTAATAAAGCTCCTGCAAAGCTTTTAATAGATCTAACTCATAAATCCTGGCTTTTATGTCTAAGTAAGAGTAAATAAGATAAAGAGAAACCATCAATCTAGCATTCACAAAAACTGGTTTGCTATATTCAGATCCAAGTTTTAATCTTAATAAAAATTGTCACAGTTTTATTATAAATATTCAAAGTTAGTCTAAAACCGTTCTAGATTGGACTCAAAATTAAAAGTTAGTATAAATTTGAAAATTGCCTATGTTTTTGGGTCACATGACTTGGTAATGCAGATACCTGGTCTATTGCGGCACCACAGTATCCGCAGTGCAGGAGAGCCCTATACATCAGCGTCCATAGCTAAGCTTTCGAACGGCCGCGGCCGTGCAAAGCCGCAGGCAACATTTTTGCAACAGAAACCAGCTGAAAGCATTTGCGCAAATAAAGTTGTTAGTGAGCGCAAGACAGAGCAATAAGGTTTGCTTGTTAAAAGTTGTTCGAAAACATTCTATGATTCAGTTCGCTGAGCAATATTTTACGTTTGTATTTATGCATGCGACATGTTGGTCCTTAGGTCCGAAACAATTTTAACTCAACAATAAATGTGGTATAAATTGCGTCTTGTATGTTACTAATTGTTTCAGAATTTGTTATCAATCAAGAAGTGAGCCTCCTATAACAATGATCCATGTAAACCGATACCAAAAACAACTGCAACAAAAAAGTCCTTGGAATATCATTCGCAAGCCGTAATCCATCAGTGTTACATTTCAACACATTACCATGTTGCTCGCTTGCCAAAACAAATATACTTTCCTTCGTCAGACGTCAACCATGATGTTTTTGACGACCGCAAAATGGATCGGTGATTTTTATTGAGGTATTAAAATGACTTGTACGATGTAATACAAATAGGGAAGAAACATCTGCTCTGTGGGTTGAATACATGATGGTCAGTTTGAGGCCGAGGCTCCTCCAAGGTTTCCTACATAGAATTCTAAGTGATCAATGACGTATTTATTGCTTCGTTATAAGGTGACACTATGCGTAATGATTAAGCTTGGCTTCTTGGTGGAAATAGTATGTAAACATTGAGCTTCAGTATTCAAGCATAATTCACAACAGACAGCCTTTCCATCTCCTAAAGCACCTGTATTTTCCCGCAAAATGTTCACCCTTTCAATCAGAAAAAGAAAGCCCCTAATATTTTGTCGGGAAGCCCCTACAATTCACGAGCCATATGTCGGACATATCCTGCGCAAACAATCCGTCGTCTGAAAGTTTCATAACCCCGTCTGCACCTACCCTGCACCCTGTGCAACCCCCTGGGGGTGTCTGCGAGGGTGCGGCTCGTTCAGACTTTACTGCCGATTGGTTTCAAAGTAGGGGTAGGGAAATTAATGGATGACTAAGTGCTAACTGTTGCTAGTACTTACATTATTTGAGGGTGCGGCTGGCTAGATGAAAAGTCAGTTATAAATTGTAAAATTATGTTCGTCCACACATATTTTACTTGTGTTCGTGTTCATGGGTGTAAAATAAAAAGAGGTTGTCCAACCTAACGACGTAAGTAATTGCAATACTTTTATAATAATATTATAAGTACGTAAGTAGTGTAATTGCTACCTTATGTAAGTACTAGAGCTACAAGTTTCACTTCAACTCAATCTTGATAATTTCTCGATTGAAAATTAATACGTTGACATTTTCTCTTACTTTACGTCACCATATAATATAGCATGTCGACCTATCACGACACTGTTTTATTGTCTTTTAGATAATTATCATCGTTTGTTTTATATATTTTCATTATATCCTAGTAACAGTGATCATCAAATGGTAGGTTATTCTCGTTGCATTACGATGCTCTTACTCATCCTAGTGCGCTTATCTGAACAACAAGGCAATTGAAGCGGCCACAATAACTGACGCATTTTGCTAATTATGCAAGTTACTACCTTTTACTGCATACCGGTAGGTAAAGAAAAGGAAATGATATTCTCATCTAAGAGGGATGCGCTAGGTAGCTCGCAAAATTAAATTTTCTTACGTTTGTTGCAATTTGCAGGTCATTGTCAGGTTGTATTTTGAACAAAATATGATTCGCGAGCGTAACAAGTAGGTATTTACAGAATTATAATAATTAAAATCATAAACAGAACCCTCTCAGTTCATACAATCATATTGAATCACTATTTCATGAAATATATTTTTTTCAAATATCAAATTTGAATTTCGCGGGCTAACCTGGCGCTTTCCCCATAAGAGAAAAAAAAAAATACAATTTTTGGTTTCATAGATTAACTAGCTGTTTGTAGAGAATATAATAATCAAATGCCACAAAAACTAAAAAGCTTAAAGCATCGAGTATTCGAGAGTACTCTTATCTAATTAAAATTAAGTAGAGAGTCCCGACAGGTTTTGGACTGGTTCTAATTCCAACCACAACATTAACCCTGCCCATTTTATAAATTCAAAGAAATCCAGTTAGCGTGTATTGATTAGAAATTCAATACATATGAAATTCCTGCGTTATCGGTGCGATAAGAGGTAGATAAGATGGATAGCGTCGATTGTTCGAGTGTCGGACCACGGAGCGACTATCGACAATCTGCATATTCTATTTTAGATGCCACATGCGGATTCTGGCGCTACTTGGGAGAGGCCTATGTCCAGCAATGAACTGCGATAGGTAGAAAAGGTTGAATTATTTATTCAATTCTGGAGATAGGGTTTGATGATTTAAGTTATGGATTTTGACAAATGTAACTATTTTTTTATTTTTCGGCTGGATATGATGTTTGCTTACCGTTTCAATGAATCGGGCCTATTAGGTACTGGATAAGGAGATTTAATTATCTAGGCATTATTTTTTTCTTGGTTAGATGAGTCGAACATCTGGTATTGGCGTTAATAAAACATCTATGTAAGTAACGTAGTAAGGTCTTTGGAGTTCTGTGTGCATTTTGGGCTACTACTAATTCTCTACATATTATGCTGATAAAGCCGTAATAAAAGGCTAACGCAATTACCGCTAGCATGTAATTGGATTTGTTATCAACATAGAGAAAGACTATGTTAAACCAAAATCAGCTGAATTAATCACATTGTTATCAAACGACCTTGTTACATCATAAATCTAACATATCAATGCAATAACACGAATTTACTGACGTGCAAGATTAGTACGAATATACAGTGTGTCCGGACATGGACTAGCGATATTCTAAATACTTAAATATAAGCTATTTTAAAGTACAATTACACTATAGGCTTAGGTCCAATATACTTCCCCGCTATGTGGCAGCCATTTTGTTTTTTTTGTTGAAGTATGCTCTATGCGAGTACAAAAAAAATCATATATCTCAAAGTTTTAGTCATACTGAGATAAAAATAGGCTTATTCGAAAGGCAATAATATTGTCTACCGTCTGCACTACAAAGCAATATGTTCACAATTCCATAACTTTTGAAAAAAAATGTGAAAGTCGAAAAAAAAAACAAAAAATTATGCAATTCAACCAATAATTGTTAATTACTACAAAAACAACCCCGAGAGCTTTTTTATTTTTTATACTAGATCGACAGTTTTTGAGCTAAGCTACAATACAACATAAAATTCACAACTGTATGTCTAATACTTTAAGAGTTATTGTTGTATGAACATAGCGTATGCGCAAGCACAAAAGGCCTTTGTCGGAACCCTAAACAGGAAATCATTAAAAAAACATAACATTCATATTGAATTTTATTTAATGTTTTTTCCAATATTAAATGAAGATTAAAATATCTAAAGCAGTTGCTCAAAGTGGCCACCTCCAGCTTGTAGACACACTACGGCTCTCTGTGCCACCTGGGTTGATGAGCGCCTAATTAAATCCAAATCGGATCTAATTTCTTCGGCGGCTGCCATAATTTTTGCGACGAGTTCTTCCCTGGTATTTGGAACTGTAGCGTATACTTTTTGTTTCATATGACCCCACAAAAAATAATCCAAGGGTGTCAAATCGGGTGAGCGAGGCGGCCACGCTACTACACCACCACGACCGATCCACGGCTGTAGATTATTATTTAAATATTCTCTCACTGCTCGAGAAAAATGCGCGGGTGCACCATCGAGCTGGAACCACATACGCCGACGGTATGATAGAGGTAGGTCCATGAGGCTGTCCGCAAACTGTGTCTGTAAGAATTCTAAAAATCTAGCGCCGTTTAATGTAGGTGGCAATTCCAATGGCCCTATCAGCCTATCGTTGATTATGCCGGCCCACACATTTACTGAGAATTCATGTTGAAATGAGCTTGGGCGCACCGCCCTTGGATTTGCGGAGCACCAGAGATGGTCGTTTCTGTGGTTTGTAATCCCAGCTCTTGTAAATTTGGCTTCATCAGTCCACAGTATTCTTTGTAAAAAATTACGGTTCTGTCTCAAATTTCTATTTATCCACGAACAAAACACAGATCTCGCAGCAAAATCTGGTTCGATCACGTCTTGAACCCGTCGAAAATGATAAGGGTGTAACCCTTCTCTTTTCAAAATTCTCCATACATGCCACTTAGACATTCGAAGTTGCACTGAAATCCGTCTAACGCTTAGTCTAGGATCATTGGTTATTAGTCTAAGCACTTCTTCTTCATCTTCGGGCGATACCAAGCGATTGCGTTCATTAACAGCTCTTTGAATACCTCTTTCCGCTAATCTTGAATGCACGTCGATAAAAGTTTGGCGACTCGGTGTAGGCCTGTTAGGGTACCTTCGTCGATATTCTTGTACAGCCAAATTTGCACTTCCATTGCAAAAGCCATACACAAAGTGTATGTCAGCAATATGTTGCGATGAATATTGACGCTGTGCCATACTTTATCACACTTTTAAATACAAAACACTAACGCAGCACGTAAACAGCACGGACGGTAAGTGAAAGTAGCGATAGCGATCACAACGCAGGGCGAGGGACAACTAAACTAACCCAACTAATAATTTGTCCTTAAAACTGATTTTGTTTCAGGTAGTGGACTAATACGTTCTATCTCGCTTACTCACGGTAGTAACGAACAGTATTTCTCGCCTGCTCTCAGATGGAATACAGTGAATGCCATAAATGACACTCTGGCGGTTAACAAAGACGTTTTGTGCTTGCGCATACGCTATGTTCAAACAACAATAACTCTTAAAGTATTAAACATACAGTTGTGAATTTTATGTTGCATTGTAGCGTAGCTCAAAAACTGTCGATCTAGTATAAAAAATAAAAAAGTTCTCGGGGTTGTTTTTGTAGTAATTAACCATTATTGGTTGAATTGCATAATTTTTTGATTTTTTTTTCGACTTTCACATTTTTTTTCAAAAGTTATGGAATTGTGAACACATTGTTTTGTAATGCAGACGGTAGACAATATTATTGCCTTCCGAATAAGCCTATTTTTATCTCAGTATGACTAAAACTTTGAGATATATGATTTTTTTTGTACTCGCATAGAGCATATTTCAACAAAAAAAACAAAATGGCTGCCACATAGCGGGGAAGTGTATTGGACCCAAGCCTATAGTGTAATAGTACTTTAAAATAGCTTATATTTAAGTATTTAGAATATCGCTAGTCCATGTCCGGACACACTGTATATAACATCCTGGATTTAGTATTTTCATAACTTATGTCATTTTTAGAATACGAGACTTACTGATACACCGAATTAAGCGATTGTTTTCAGCAGATTAAAAATCTTTTGTTGCCGTTTCCAAAAACACTATTAAAAATTCTATTGAGTTGTAAATTTTTCACCCCCAGCCAGGACACTTCATATAGAATGCCAGACAGCCAATGACCTGACAGTTTATGAAAAATGTGTTAAGGGTAAGGGTAGGAACACTTAATGAAATATCTATGATAACAGCCCCGTGGTGATTAATCCTGACTAATCCCACGAAGGTCGATGTCATGAAATATGTATGGCACATTGGCATATCCCTCGTGAGCTTATTTCTTTATTTCGTCCTTACCAATATCAGCCTAGATATACGACGAGCGTTCAATGTATACTCAGTATCGGCATGAATAAAGACGTAAATTCAATTAATATTATTTTTATTTTTCAATGTTATCCCCCATTACCCCAATGCATTTATTATTTCTTTTCTTTCTCGAAATTAACTTTTCAATTCCCTGTAAAAAATAACTTTCCTCTTTCTCTAAAAAATGCGCACTTATTGCTGCCTTGCATCGTTGGAAAAACGTTTCCCACGAAGGTCTTGTTTCAAATTAGGGAACAAATAATAATCATTCGGGGTTAGGTCCAGGCTATAGGGTGGGTGGTTAATTTCTTCGAAACCAAAATCTCGCACAGCAGCCTTGGAAACAGTGTGGTGGTCAGTTTACCCCGTCTGTTTTCTTTATTTGCTTCCGTAAATTTCGTAAAGTGGATGCGTAGGATGCTGCGTTTATGATTTCACATTTTTTTATGTACTCAATCAGCAAAATTCCCGAATCCCAAAACACTGGCCATGATTTTTCCGGCAGACGAAACGACTTTGAATTTCCCTTTGAATTACCCTTCTTGTGCCACTGCATGGACTCTTGCTTCCTTTCAGGATCATAATGATGAACCCACGTTTCATCTCCAGTCGCAATTCAATAGAAAATACTTGATGGAACTTCACCAGAGAGTTCTAAAAACTCTACAGCGCTCGATTCGCACTTGCTTTTGAGGCGCCCCGTGAGCATTCGCGGCACCCATCTTGCACTCACTTTTGAAAGGTAAAGAAGATCATGAAGAATAGTGTGCACGGAACCAACAGAGAGGTTGTTCAATTCTGCTATCATTTTGATCTTCATTTGGGCATCCTCCAGGTTAAGCTTCTCAACTTTTTTCACGTTTCCTTCCGTAGAGGCAGTAACTGGGCGGCCAGAGCGAGTGTCGTTTTCAATACTCTCTCTACCGCTTTTAAATTCACTTTACCACTTAGGAACCGTAGATAACGAAAATGCAGAATCTTGTTAAACAGCCACCATCTCTTCGTGAATAGTTTTTTGGCTTTTAAAATGAAACCCATTGCTACTGATAGTGTGTTACGCAATTACTCTGATGATTTCGATTAAAAATAGAATATAATTTATCATTTGCTACTAAAGAGGTAAAGCTACAAATAAACATACAATCATGGCTCGATATACAGTATTATTATAATTTTGCATATTGCCATCAAATCACATTATTATTATTGCGTGTCGAGTAGCTCTGAGGTCAGCGACATGTGCATTTTATGAAGGTGAAGAGTTTATTTTATTTTATTTACTTAACAAGGTGTAAAGGGCAACTGAGCTTAGTGGACATCTTTTGGCCAAATGGATAGTGAAGAAATATACGGAGTGCCATAGTGAGCGGATTAAGAAGAAAGAAGTCTCTTAAGCTGGTGTATCTCAGTCGGCCAAGAAAGAGGGTATTAAAACAAAATAGAAGAAGAGGCATTTGATTGTATGGTTTTGCAATCCTATCGTATAGCTAGACATCTGGACGTGCTGTAACAGTGTTTAAGAAATAATTCGACTACGTATGGACGAGTTATCGGCCGTGAACGTGACGACGATGGTTAACGTTAAAGCGGTGACCGGATATAAGCATAATTTCAACTTTTGTAGCCCTTGCAAAGTTTGGTTTAGGACAGTTTAGTCGTAAAAGCTCGTGAGTTGCTGTTTCAAAGGACTTCGAATACAGTGCACACTCTTAAATAAACTAAGACGTAGTATTTCCTCTTGTTCTGGATATCTTTATATTTAAATATTTTTTTTGGTCCGCAGCACGTAAATATTTGTGCGACTTGATAACAAACATAAAAAACACACGAGAGTGAAAAGGACTAACAGTCAAATTTGCCACAAGTACCAGGATGTTAGAACGTCGGTGGAGGTTTAAACGTAGCGTACATATTCGCGTGGGCCGTCCCCCCCTCATCCCCCGCGCCCCCGCCAGGTCAACGACATCCGCGGCCGTTTCGGCCGGCGGCGCGCCTCACCTTGACATTCATCTCGAGCACGACGCTTTAGCCAAACGTTTGAATTAACTCGAACAACTTTCGAACGCCGCTTTAGAATTAACCCTTCTAGGGTATCAGCTGCCCACTCGAATCGGTCGCGTTGCATTTTGGTTACTCGCGACAATCTACTCGATCCTATGTTGCCCTGGTACATGATGCTCGTTCTAATGAAGAAATTGAAATTAAATCTTGTTTCTCTGCAAGATAAAGAGCGGTTTTGTCGCAATCGGACGAAGTTATCTATCGCCAATGTGGATACGTGACTCATCCATCAGTTAAATTGATAAGTAATGAACAAAGAGTGAGCTATGTAAAACAATCTGCATATTATAATAGAAATATTTTATATCATAAAAAACCGCTCATGGAACACATCGGCCTACTGGTAATGACGTGACGTCATCACGTCACCATACATGCGCAAACTTACAAATCCTCTAATTCGCAGAGGTCAACACTCTTTAAACAAGAAAATATTTTCGAGTCTAAGTACTCGTAGTGAGTCCGTAGACAAACTCGTTATCCCCGAGATAATGAAGTATTCATGTGAACTGTGCCTTAATATTGATAAACAGTTGGGCGGTCAGAGGATAACAGTTAATAGAAGTAAAAGGCACCATCGATATCCTTTAGAACGGCAATGACAAGGAAGTGTCCAAGTGCATCAAATCTATACTAATAATAGAGCCAAAGAGTTTTCTGAAGAGTTGTTTGAACGCGCTAATCTCTGGAACTACCGGTCGGATTAGAAAAAATCTTTTTGCATTTGATAACCCAAATATTGAGGAAAACTATAGGCTTTTACATCGCGCCATGTCCCTCAGGTGCTGAGCAAAAACAAAAAAATCAGAAAGAACGTTAAGCGAAAACGAAATGATAGCGCGGTGATGCGACGCGACGGAGGGGGTCGGGGGAACAAGAAATTTCACGCGGATGAAGTCGCGGGCAGAAGCTATATCTTATAAAGATTGGTCATACTGCGTGGTGATTGCGTAACACACTATCAGTAGCAATGCGTTTCATTTTGACAGTTCAAAAATATTCATTGCGTTATTTACGTTATTGAGCAGACACCTTTTTCCAACATTTGGAGCAATGGATTAGCAATTTGCTTCAAAATGATTCAAATTGAGAGTAATAGTGTTACGCAGTTAGGCTGCTGACAGTTGTGGACGTCATTGCACGACTAGCGCAATAGACCGTCCGTCCAGAATCTTAACAACTTCAGGCAGCATTAAATAACAACAATAATCTGTTAACCTTACTTGGATTTTGTCCATCGACTCATACTCAGCTCACTCATTATTGCTCCATAAAAACGGCATTAAACCAACAAACGCCTTAACTTAAAGGGAAAACAAAATGAACAATAAAAGCAAAAACATGGCCCAATGGAGACCACCATTGTTAAAAATGTGCGTCACAATAAATAGGAAGTTATGACTCCATTGGGACCACCGTGGTTTTGAGGAAATTCGCATGGCGAAATAGTGACCTCATGCAAGAACTTGAGGAAATCTTGCTATTGCGTTATTATTTTTGAGGATCTGTGTTAAAATATATCAACTCCGGGGAGCTTCATAAAAGTGGCAACTAAGCATATTCTCAAACAAAACCAGCCTATAACCTTCCCACTGCTGGGACACAGGCCTCCACTCTATGAGGGGGAATGGACCGTAATCCATCACGTGGACCCAGTGTGGGTTGGTAGATGTCACATGTCTTCGATTTTTTGGTTCTAGGTTTCCTCACAATGTGTTCCTTCACCGTTTTCAGAGCCGTGGTGATGTGTTAAGTTACACAAAGTAAAGCACCTGCCTGGATTCGAACCAACGGCCGCTAGCACTGCTCTTATATTTCATATTCTCAAGTTTATCGTTAATTATCATTAAGGATACTCTTAGGAATGATAAGGCAAACCAACTTCAAGATCCAGCGGCAAAGGTATTATTTATGCAAGTATTTCGGAACTAATAATAATTTACCGTTAATCAACCCACGCAAATCTTGACTATTAAACAAAAGGAATCGGGTTAGAATGGCCTCGTAGGCGATCAGGTAAACAAATTGTCAACAAGCATTCCTGAGTGATTTAAAAAGTTCTTGGGACACCTGGGCTCAGATCCGCTAGTGTCCGCTACCAAGTTCGCTGACAACTGGGTAATCTTTTTACCAAGGCAACTATAGCTTGAACTGGCACAAGCTCTTGTTGGCATAGAGAGGAACAAGAATGTAACGACATCAAAACACGTTCTAACAAGGATCCCATTCTGAAGTAATGGGACTCTTTTTACTTTGTAGACCATTGGTTAAGGAATCAAAATCAAGGCCCATTTTGATTCCTTTCCAGCTCATGCAATAAAACAAGATTCGTTACAATTTGCAGTTGACTTTTTTAAAGCACATCTGATTAATTAGGACAAGAGGTTTGTTACTGTAGCATAAATACAATATAATATCGAAACGTAGTGTAACACCTAAGACTTTCTGGTATCGGAAATTTATTGCTTGGGGTCCCCAAGAACTAGAAATTCAACGGTTAATTCTGCCGATGAAAGTCGACAACTCCTAGAAAAGTGATAATAACTCTCAGACAATGCAGTACGTTGTGATCTAGCCTTCAGGTATACAAGACAGCATGATACATGCCAAGTCTGTCACTATCAGCCGTCCGGACAATCGTTGACGGCCACCATCTAACAATGAATGGTGGCACCTTTGTTATGTAAATCGAAGGATTTCACGCCCCATTAATATCGCGAGCACGGCTTTAATTGATGGCACTTATGGTTGCATGCGGAATGGTACTTAACACTAGAAATAATGAGTTTATTGTTAGGTGAAAAATTTCGAGGTGGAGACCATTTTGGTAGGATTTTTAGCGTTCGTTTTGAGGGTTTCTTGTTTAGCCATCTACTCAACCTTGGATATGTTGAACGAAAAATTGCGAGACGCATTTGTTAATGCGGTATCCTCCTCGGCTACCATTTTATGGACCAATCGTGTATGAATTAGAATCTTGGGCAGAGGATACTGTTAAATTGTTGTTGCTGTTGAATGTAACTTACGTTCAATTTCGGGTTTTTTCCCTCTGCATTAGTTTTGAGTTTTTGAAGCAACAAACAAGCATTTAAGCTTGGATATGTTCGCGTTTTTAAGTTGGGGAGGCATTTCTTGATGCGGTATCCTCCTCGGCTATTTTATGAACTTATAAAAACTTTTGCCTTGCAGCTGCGAGGGAAAGGACCTCGAAAATGTATGTAAATTCATATAAAAAAAACTCTTGAAAAGGTAAATATTATAATTTAATTATACGCATATATGCATTGAAACTAATTGGGCGCATGATCGATCGATGTGATGTGTCAAGAAAATTAAATGAATACGTGAAATGCAAAAGCCTTTTTTAGTTTATTGCAAAAGATTGTGCAATAGGTACAATATTTAATTACACCATTTATGCAAAGAGGTCATTACAGAACTGGGCGCTTGCTGTAAAAAGTAAGCTGTTATCAGATAGCTGCGGACGTGACAGCTAAATATGGCGGACAATAAACTACATAAGCGTATGTACAAGCTATTACGACACGGAGACATGGCTTGTATACCTTTAATGAAATGTTGTGAAGTTAGTTTGTCTGATATTCACAGATAGGAGTTGTTTTATGTGATGTAAAGTCACAGAATGATAAAGTTAAGTACGCTAGGGCACTTTACTTTTACTGTGCACTTTAACATCGTAAAAGCCAATTATTTTTAAAAGAGTATCTATGTTCTTGCCAGCTCTTCTTCATAGGAAATAACCAATAGAAACGTGCACTTAGCTTCTGCCGTTTTATTAGTGCTCTCAAAGGTTTACGTAAAATAAAATACATATTTTGATTTATTTTTATGAGACTCAATAACAATATTTTTAATGCTGTGTATAAGAAAAAAGTTGCTTACCAAAGGTAAGTAACTTTGCCCTGAGTAGGTACCTCTTGACCAGTATCGTGTATACTCTATATACAGGATGTAACGGAAGGGGGGTATCAACCCTGAAGGAGGTGAATGTGCTCATGAAACTCAACAACTTTCCCCAAAGAACATAGGTCGAAATATGAAAAAAAAATTTGGCCCTCCCTTACAAAACTGACTACCAGCTGATTGATTTACTATGGGAGGGCCAAATTTTTTTTTCATATTTCGACCTATGTTCTTTGGGGAAAGTTGTTGAGTTTCATGAGCACATTCACCTCCTTCAGGGTTGATACCCCCTTTCCGTTACACGTTGTATATAATGTTAAAACGGTGAGCAATTTGAGAACTCATTTTTTGCCGTATATCGGCCATATATCACGTTTTCAAATGGTCATTTTCAGTATGTTGTCGGAAAAATTAAAATACTTACTTCAATTATACTATAATGATGTCGCATAGAACTGTACAACGAACACCGAATTAAAATTTAAGGTAGTGTTTTGGGGCTAAGCTGTATCGAAACAATGTGAACTAGCTTGAGGGACGAAAGATATGCCGTTGTGTTAACAATAAAAATAGCACTGGTTAAGTAATTAAATACAACTTCTTAAAAATCAATGAAATTCAATCATTTAACATAATTAAATAAGAGGGCCAAGGCAAGCATCTTCATCCTCTACAACAATTATGACAAAACTTTAAAGTTATTTAATTGTCTGCTAAAATATCAAGTGTGCCAACATAAAGGGGTAATCAGTGTTGACAGCCATATAAGAATTTGTAAATTGCTAACGTGTACTATGTAAGGCCTGTTTGTGTGACCTGGACATATTAGGAGAACTATAATATGTCATAAGCTTCATGCTTTCATGAATAGCGATGGATAATTGTATAATGGACCATATGGTCGGCAACACTATGTTGTAGTAGAGAATGGTGACCATATGTCTGAACTTTACCGCTTGTCAATCAAGTTAATGTAGTTTATTCATGTTGGTAATAGAATGTATGTGGTAAAAATGATATAAGTTGTAAAGAATGTGTGCCTCATGTATACAACGTGTAACGTTAAATGCGCAAAACCTGAAAATAGTTTGATCAGAATAACGAGTAGAATTAATTGAACCACTTTTTAATATCGATCACATTTTTCAAAAAATCTTCATTAAAAACGTTGTCGTGTCTATTTATTAGTGTGCGTTACTCCAGCGAAATGTTGTCGCTTTTCAGGATTTCGGCTTGACAGAAAATTAGTACCCCATCTCGTGTAATTGTGCCCGAAATTAATAATTTGTGCGTCTAGCCGATCCAAAGATATTCACGAAAAACAGATTTCGCTGGAGTAACGTTACTGCAGCGACATGTTTTTTTACCCGTGGTCGTAGCTGAATACAAACTAGCTACTTAGATAGATATAATTTGTGCCTAATTGTGCCCAAATAAAAAATTTTATATATAAAAAAAACAACCGACTTCCAAAAAAACACTACAAAGTGAAAAATAATTTTAATTTCGGAAGTCGGTGTCAAAAAACCAAAATGCGGAACCAACGACACCGACTTCCAAAATTAAAATTATTTTTCACTTTGTAGTGTTTTTTTGGAAGTCGGTTGTTTTTTTTATATATAAAATTTTTTATTTTTCATGTTTTAGTTATATCTACCCCAATCAAATTCATATAAACACTACTTGCTATGTAAATATCAGTGACAGGAAGCTGCATCTGCGTTTATAGGGTACAGACGTGATGTTATGTTGTGCGATTGCGTAATTATTATTATCATAAAAAAAAATTATAACCTTTGTAGTGAGTACAGGCGTGATATTATGTTGTGTGATGGTGTAAACAATGCATAGATATGCTATAGCAACAATCGCGGTTAATCTGCTGTTATGTATTGAAGAGTTCCCCCGATTTCTACAAGATCCCATCATCAGATATTGAAATGGTGACAATGGGACCACACGGGAAGCACCAGCTTTCAAATAAAAAAAGAATCATGAAAATCGGTTCACACAGTCGGTTATTATGAGGTAACAAACATAAAAAAAAAAAAAAAAAAAAAAAAAAAAAAAAAAAAAAAAAAAAACAGTCGAATTGATAACCGCTTCCTTTTTTTGAAGTCGGTTAAAAATATAATTTGTGCGTCTTGAGGTTTCGGAGTTATTCAAGATTCCGCTGGGGTAACGTTTAGCAAATTGCTGTATCTCTTAAACGGCATGACATACAACTACGATTTTTTTTACTACGGTGGGTCTTAATTTGTGCTTAATTTGTGCAATTTTATTTTTTCTATAATTGACACCTTTGGATAATTACATTTTTTTTTTCAAAAACACTAAAATCGATCCTCGCGCTTCAATGAGAAACCCTATAAACTTACCAATTATGGTGATTTGTACCTTTCATGAACTCAAAGCATCATGTGAAATTCGATGTTTATATTCCAACTCCTTAGAGAGTTATTCCATTTTAATTAAAATCTGGCCACGATATAATGTAACGCTCCAATACATGAGTTATTATTAAGTGACTGATATTATGATTATACTAATAATTAGTACCCTTATTAAATTGTTTATCCTTAAAGTTTCAGCTGAAAAAACCTTCTAACTACTTAGATATAAGAAAAAAACGATAGGAAAAGAAATCACACGATTAACCGAACAATTTCGAATTACTACATAAAAGCGGGCTCGCAGTACATTATGCCCACCTTCTTAAATTGGTAGTATTATAATTGAATTTTTATGGGTACAGGTGCGTACAAAACTTTTAATTAGGTAACTATTTATTTACTTTTATATAAACATGTGACATAGAGAGTTATCAGAGAGTAGGAAGTGACCTAAGGGCGAGCGCGCACTGCGGTGCGTTTTTCTAACGCATAATCTGTGAAGTATGGAATGTCCTTGAAGTGCGCGCACTTGGGTCATGCGTTTTGTTACTGTAGGCCCCGCCCAGTGCGGCAGAACTAACGTAAACGCACCGCAGTGCGCGCTCGCCCGCTTATTGTCGAGTTTATTACAGACATAATGTTTCGAAAGTTTGATACTTAGTAGATTTAAAAAATATTAATAAGTCCATACCGATATTGGTTCGTATGGCCTGATGACGTCACTTGCCTTAAATTATTATGTACGAATATGCACTTCTACCACCATAGACTTATAAAAAAAGGAGGACTCCGCGCCATGCATATTGAAAGTGAAGCACAGTAAGTATGCTGGACCATTTGTACAGACGCCAGTACATCTAGCTACTACAATCTGTCAGATTTCTTTAATAGATTTTTAACTTTATCGCTAAAGCATAAGGTTCAAAGTTGATTGGGAAAATCTGACAGTTTCGGGTAGCTTGATATGCTGGGGTCTGTACAAACTCGCCTCACGCACACATTTACATCATAGTGTGCCGAACAGTCGCCATTACGTGACCATAAGCACAATGTACCACAAAACCAATGCGTATTGTCCAGCCGAAATTACACGCGTTGTAATTATACACACAATTCCTTGAATTACTGGGAAAAAGATAATGCGCACACGCTCTCCACACACGAAATTGGCGGCCAATTACTCATGTCAAATAAAATTAAAACCGAACCGAACTAAAAGTGCGTTTTACGAATGTTGGTACCATTGTTTTTCATTGAAGAATGTTTACAAAAAACCATTCCATACGGCAACTTCGAATGAAGCAACGACAAACTCTGGGGATTCCCGCCAAGTAATATTTTATTATCCCGGTCGTTCTGACGGCATAGCATAGGGTAGATGTATTTTAGAATTGGCTGAGATAGACAATATAGACATCCACTTTCCTCAATTTGATTATTTTGTGAATATTTCTATTAAGTAGGTACCTAAATAATAAAACAAAATTTTACAGAGGTATCAATCATGGTATTTTATTTCAATTAAAACTAAATCTATAAAGGTATTTTTTCTTTTATTTTTTTGGCAATAAAAATAGACTTTCTCGTCAAATAAACCTTTGGTCTTTATTAGATTGCTGTACTTACTAACATTTGACTGAGAGTTAAAAGGTTTGCAAATCCTTAATATCATTTATGGCTTACACACTGTGTGTACGTAATACCTACGTGTTTTACAAAACAATAAATTATAAGTAACACTTTTGTGAGAGACTGTTTCAAAAAACGAAATGTTGTACTACATATTTAAGAAGGTTGGCACAATGTACTGTAAGCCCGCTTTGATGTAGTAATTCGAATTTGTTCGGTTAATCGTGTGATTTCTTTTCCTATCGTTTATTACTTATATCTAAGTAGTTAGAAGGTTTTTTCAGCTGGAACTTTAAGGATAAACAATTTAATAAGGGTACTAATTATTAGTATAATCATAATATCAGTCACTTAATAATAACTCATGTATTGGAGCGTTACATTATATCGTGGCCAGATTTTAATTAAAATGGAATAACTCTCTAAGGAGTTGGAATATAAACATCGAATTTCATATGATGCTTTGAGTTCATGAAAGGTACAAATCACCATAATTGGTAAGTTTCTGGGGTTTCTCATTGAAGCGCGAGGATCGATTTTAGAGTTTTTGAAAAAAAAAATCTAATTATTCAAAGGTGTCAATTATAGAAAAAATAAAATTGCACAAATTAAGCACAAATTAAGACCCACCGTAGTAAAAAAAATCGTAGTTGTATGTCATGCCGTTTAAGAGGTACAGCAATTTGCTAAACGTTACCCCAGCGGAATCTTGAATAACTCCGAAACCTCAAGACGCACAAATTATATTTTTTGGGCACAATTAGGCACAAATTATATCTATCTAAGTAGCTAGTTTGTATTCAGCTACGACCACGGGTAAAAAAACATGTCGCTGCAGTAACGTTACTCCAGCGAAATCTGTTTTTCGTGAATATCTTTGGATCGGCTGGACGCACAAATTATTAATTTCGGGCACAATTACACGAGATGGGGTACTAATTTTCTGTCAAGCCGAAATCCTGAAAAGCGACAACATTCCGCTGGAGTAACGCACACTATTTATTAATGGGTCAAGCAAGCCAATGTCAGCGCGGTGCAGCGGCCCGGTGACGACTCCTCCCTCGATAAAGCGTCATCGCAGACGCAAGAAACGATTAGAATGGCCAGTAAAACTAAAACAGCACATAAAACGTTTACATTTTTTTTAATGACTTATTTTCTTTCTGAAATAGGTCAATTGAATTAAAAATCAGTTGGGGTTGGGGTTGGGGTTCAGTTGGGGTTGAGGTTTTGCGCATTTAACGTTACACGTTGTATAATAGGTCGCTTCACTTTCTTGTAACTAAAACTACACACATAAACATAACTTCACACCCGTAGTTTCCGAAAGGTTAGGCAGCGGTGTACCATTAATATCACCACATTTCACCAGTTATATTAATTATGTCCCATGTAATAGAGGGCATAGCGTTGGAAGGCCTCCCACAACATGGACCGATGACCTTGTAAAGACCACAGGAATCCGCTGGATGCGGGAAGCACAGAACCGGTCATAGTGGAGGTGCTTGGGGGAGGCCTGTGTCCAGCAGTGGATGTCTTTCGGCTGAGATGACGAATAGGGCGTGAGCCCAATGAAATTGTTTATTCTGTGTAGCCATCGACCGTGCAGAAAGCCAGACTCCAGACTGCTACTAAGAAATACCTGATGGAACAACCAATAATAGTTTGCCGACCTCATCTAGTTTCTAAGATATGTTTGTGCAAACCTACTTACTAAATAAAATCATTTATCATTTACTGACCGGGCAATCGAACAGAAGATCTCAAGCTCAGCAGTAGCACTTGCGACTACTAGACTAATGACACCGTGGAGGTAAAATACTGGATGATTTTTTTAAGGCTCCAAGTTTTTACAGGTTTTCTACTCATGAATATGAATAACTTTCACTATGGGACCAACTCTGAAATCACGAAAACAAAATCTGCTGTTTAATACAAAAGTTCAACACCTACTTGACCAAAATGTATGAAACAGCTGATTTTTTTTTCGTGCTCTCAGAGTTGGTTCCATAGTGCATCGTTTCATAACCTGTGGTCCATTAAAAACATCTCTGGACCATACATAATAATAAACAGTTATGAGTACCTATTTTGTATCTGTAATAACTAAAATAAATACCTAATCCCAATTTTTTTGCTGTTAAAACTGTGCTTCTGTGTGTGTGTGTGTGTGTGTGTGTGTGTGTGTGTTAAGCTGTGGGTCTGTGAAAACTGTGCTTGATTTCCTAGGGGTCCATGGCTGAAAAAGGTTAGGAAACGCTGCCATAGTGAGTTATTCATATTCATGGGTGGAACATCCTGTAAAAATTTGGAGCCAGTAAAAAAAAGCATGCTGTATATTATATATTTCTTTTTACAGGAAAGTGAAGTAAAATTAAACTTATTTTATGTATAAAGGCATCTAGCTCCCGTTTGTATAATAGAATACACAAAGTTATGCCTTTTTACACCCTGACTAAACATGAACTTAAAACTAAATTATCAAACTGGTTGCAGAAGTTAACGTACAACGAAACCGAGAATCTTATTGCAATTGTCTCTTAATATACCAAAATTTTGTTTTCAATTTAAGGCTTTGTTTGTTTAAAAAATGTTACATTTATAAGTACTTGCATGACGCTAATACCAGTTGTATGCCATTATATCTGGAGGTACTTTGACTCCTAAAACACAGGCTTTCGCCTAGTTTAGGAGACATCAGTTCGCCCTTTAATGTGACTCCTTTGTACAGTATTTCATGAATCCTCTTGTACTTATGTTCGATTTCATTTTTATGTGTACAAATAAACATTTATTATTTATTATTATTATTATTATTAAACTCTATGTTACAGCCTATTACTATTTTTCAAGTGGCAGGAAATCATAGTACCTACCTTCTATCAATGTCAAGTGGATACTTACATAGTCCACTGACAACAGATAACATTAAAATATAATATCAGTAAAATTTCCCTTAAAAGTTATGACTAATGCACATTACATACATTAAGTAATGGTCAATTTTTATATAAATGACTCACTATTTATTTCTTTATAAAACTGAAAAAATATCACAACATAAAGAGTGCAAACTGATAACAACAATCTATTCCCGTAGTTATCATCGGTGACAAATAAGGCAAGGCTGTAACGGTGATGTCATTGTCATTACAAGAATCACAGATGTTTTTTAAGGAATTTATCCTGTGTTTGTTTTAATAAAGGTGACCTGAAATAAGTGAGGTAAATTTAGCAGTTATAAATCAAGGAAAATGATGAATAACACTGTGGATACAAATAATTTGTGAACATTTTTTTTACTATGGTGTCCTGAATTTATTCAAAAGCTGCTGTATTTCATTATTACAGGATGAAATCTTGAGAATAGACTTCAGGCTGGCTAACGAAATGGTGGAAAATGTGTAATCTATTCAAAGAAACCGTAATCTTAATTATGTAGAAGCAAAAAAAAATGACTATGCTAAAAAAAAATTCAAACAGCTTTAATTTAGCCTGGAATGGAACCCAAAATTATCTGCAGACATACCAGCCCATACTATTGCACTGAGCATTGTAACAGTGTATCTAAAAAAAAAATCATATTTTGCAGTGTTGTTTTCTATCTTAACAGATTCTGTTTGTTTTTATTTATTTTTTTTTATTTTATTTCAGGCATAAGTACCCATAATTATACTACATTGAATTATTACAATAAATGAATAAAATTAAAATAGAATAAAAATTACATTACAATACATTATTACAATTAAAATTAAAATACATTATTACATAAGTTACAATTACATTATTAAAATTACATAATCAGTATTGTAGCTGGAATATTAATTGCCATATACGAAGAAGTAATTTACCTCGTATATGGCCTTCAATATTCCATTGTCAGACTCATGTATTCGCCTCATAAAGGAGGCCCGTGCCTTTCTCATGACTGCGTAAAAGTCATCTACCCTGTTCTCGGCAAACATGCCGGACGCACTACACCTCCATGGCAGCCTCAGTATGCATCTGAATGTGTTGTTATATTGAACTCGCAGCGTGTTGTAAGCACGCTGCGTGTACTTGTACCATAAGGCACAGGTGTATAGGTTCCGGCAGTATGCGTTAAACAGGGTTATTTTCACTTGGTCAGAGCATTTCGCAAATCGTCTTGACAGCATATTACTCTTAGCAGCGAGGGAACGTCTTTGTCTTTCTATGTCCTCATCATCTTTAAGTTTCTCGGTCAATAGGTGGCCCAAGTAAGTGAAATGTTTAACTGATTCGAGTTTAGCGTTACATAGAAATATGTCAGGTACACGCAGTGCACTGTTGTCGTATCGAAAACACATTTTTTGACTCTTTTTAACATTATACTTAAGGCCGTGCTTATCCGCATATACCTCACATATTCTAATCAGTTTTTGCATGGCCGTGACAGAGGGGCTGAGCAGAACCATGTCGTCGGCATAACTGAGATTGTTAACCGACCGTTTATGAATGCGCTAATCTTTGGAACCAACAGTTTGAAAAATCTTTTTTCATTTGATAGCCGAATTCTAGAAAAAGGTTATAGGATATTAAATTTAACACCACGCTAAGACTCTTGGGAGATGAGCAAAAATAAACAAAACTCTGAACAAATTGTAAGAGAAAACGAAATAATAAGGTGTGGGTGATGCAACGGGGTGGGACGGGCGAACAATTTCATGCAAACGAAGTTGAGACCAGAAGCCAGTACTATATATAACTTTCAGTCTAGTTGTGTCTATAAAATAATTTTCATCAATATGTTACTGTAGAAAATACAGACAAAATAAACATAAGAACATAGGTGACATAAACTCACATCTCCCATGGGTACCCCAGTGGGAGGAAGGCATGAGTTTATGCAGAAACTACAGAACACCACCTGTTATGATCCTTACATAATCCGTTTGTTTCAATATGATAAACTCCCATGTAATAGGATGTCTCGGGATGTGCCATTAACTGAGCACAAATCCAGACACCTAGCTAAGATAATGATATAATCGAAAAATATTTTAAACATTACGAACTCATCAAGTGTTACCAAAAAGGTTTGTTCAAGGTATGACTTCATATTTATGTAAGAGTGATTCATACTAACCTTCGTACATTCTTGAAATATGGTTATTGGTTAAAGAGACTCATTAGGATCTGTTATTTGGTATGTAATTAAGTTCTTAATGGTGTGTGTTATAACTGGAAGGTAGATAACTCTTGTCTTGTGTTAGTTAGTCAGATGAGGCTCTAAAAAACAGTAAAAGCAGCTTTGTGACTTTTAGTTTCATCATTTGTTATTTTGAGTTTTAGTTTTTAATTGTTAGAAGTAAAATTAGCAAATTTTGGTAGTACTAATCATACACATGTGCTGCCTACCCCATTAGGGAAATCCAGTTGTTTAGATTAGAAAATTGTAAGTATGTTCATATAGCTTGTTGGTTGAAGTGATTTTAATTTAGGTTTTAAAAAGTTTTTTTTTTTTTTTTTTCAGTTAGCCTTCTCCAAATCCTACTAGGAACTTTTTCCATGCCACCTTGAACAATTCTTTAAATTATATCCTTTTTATTTAAACTATACTGATCAAGCCATCCCTTTTACTTTGTAGCTTGCTGTTGACAAAGTTGAAAGCAGTATAGCACATTTCCAACACAGTTTCATGATCTTTAAAAAGTTTTACTTAATATAAAAACGAAAATGTGGCTGTTTTACAAATACTTTTTAGTTGCAATAACTATGCTCAGAATAATAATAAGTATTTGATAAACTAAATTTAAGTTGGGCCAAGTTTAGTAAGTATCAAAGTGCAGATTTTTGGCAAGAGTAATGACCTCTTAGTCAGCATTATGACCTTATTTGGGTTTACATTGATGATTACGAGTGCAAAGATAAGATAAGCATCCTAAATTCAGTATAACTATGTTCGTGAAATTATGTTTCAGTAGTTTTTCCTTGGATTTAGATGTATTTTTGTAACTGTTGGTATATAATAACTTAAAAGAGATAGTAGTACAATTTGAATACTCACATAAATCAGTCCAGAGTAGTATCTGTCCTTGATGTTGTGCAATACAGACGCCTCATTCAAACAGGTCAGCTCTGCCATGTCCTCAACTTTGTCAAACTTGGGCGGGTTCATCTTCTGAATATCATCTTTATTAACCAAGATACGCTTCCCTGACTCTGCTATCTCTACCTCCAACTCATCACCCCGTTGTTCCCCCTTGATCCCAGCCGCCACGAAGCCCTGGGACTCGTGGGGCACCCACACCAGCCTCTTCTGCGTCCATTCCGCCTGAGTGGCCGGGTCATTGAAGCTGTTCCTATCCACCGACAAGTACCGGAGCTCCGGGTCGTTCCTATCCATGTCCACCATCGCGCCGCCTGATCACGCCGCGCGGCCCGTACGACAGCTCAACACCGACACTAGATACCACATTAATCGGTCACTAAGACCGGCACACCACAACACACGTTCCTGCTTATGCTATACACACGGCGTTGCTCTCTTGCCTCGCGTTTACCGTGACCGCGCACGGCGCTGATACGTACAAAATGACGATAGCGCGAATGACAGCACAGGCGGCGACGGTTGTCGGTTACGGGTAGGAGGGATGGACCGGTCGACGCCCGATTCACGTTGAATTTAGCCGAAATAAGAACACGATTTTCGATGTTTCACTTAAATAGAAAGTTGAACTATATATTATCCGATTGATGGACATGCATTAAACATGTTCACACCGTAAATAACTAAGTAAAATACACTTTTGTAATTGAAAAACAACTAAAATAAGGTAACGACTTGTCGCCGACACTTCTTTCTTGTCGTCAAAGTTTGATTTCGATTACAGAAAACGTATGATGACCGTTAAGTCTATTCCGTTTTGATTGGCGGTTACACACGCAAAATACAAACTTTTAATCTAGTAACCAATCAAGAAAACTTTATGTCAGCTGTCAAAAAACTGTAATAGAGAACAAAATATGGATGCGTTCACATTTAAACCAAACTTGTACTGGAGTTGATTATCACATAGTTCGGATACACATACGATGCCGACATTGTAATACCTAGTTTACAGTTCCATTTCTCAGTTCCATTCCCAAACAACATACGAATAGATAATCATTGCAAAGGCAATTTACAGATCTTGCCTGTTCAATCGTTATCAATTCATTTGATTAACAGGCATTTCAAAAACCAACGCATAAAACACCGCAAGGATTCATCTCATACAGGAAAGGTATGACATACGTTGTTCACCACGCTTGGTCAAGACGGGTTGGCGATTTCGAACTTATATTTAGCTATTATATTTAATATAAGTTATAGCTATAACGGTTACATTGTCGCGATAACGCGAGGTACAGTTCGCGTGCTCTCCGTTGTATATACCTACGTACGTACAGCGAGACGTTGAACGGTATGCGAGGGACAGCGCGCGAATTAGTTCGCGTTATCGCGACAATGTAGCAGTAGCAACACTATGTTTTTCTTCATCAAAGTCCAAGGTAAACTCTAATAGATTTTCAACTTTACCACTATAGTATAAGGTTCAAAGTTGATTGGGATTTTTTTTTTAATGTATTTATTAAAATCTCACTTACAACTATCATTACAGGTGTTCCAAATATAATAATAAAACTGTAAAAAAAAAAAACTAATAAAAATTATAATAACATAATCCGCCTTTGTATGTACATACCTAACATAAAATAAAGAACAGTATTTTTGTGATTTCACTCAAATAGCACGTAAATACATCGATGTTGACGTGCAGATCGCTAATAACAGGAATTGCGCGGTCAACGGTGTTTTCGCTAGAAGGTTGGTCCTAGCAACCGGCAGGGCCCGCAGCGGCGGGCGGCGCCGCCTCTGCACATAGCGGTCCGGTACATATAAAAACGAAACAAGCGTGAATTCCCGTCGCATCCTCAATTGGTTGTACCCGACCATACCGAGCACAAACAGAGTGGGGTACATCAACGGGTAAAACGGATATACCTCATATATCTTCTTCTACCCACTCAACAAGTACAGTAAGTACAGACGCCAGCACATCAAGCTTGATGTGCTGGCGTCTGTACTTGCCCGGTTTTGAACCCACAACCTGGTGCATGATCCGAGAGGTGAGGTATTAATCACTGGGCCATAACAACAACCCCTTTTAAATAAATAATTAATAAAACTATTTCCCAGCAATGGCAAAATAAAGGTTGACATAGAAAAACCCACTCCCATTCGATCGGTTGTGAAGTGTTCTAAACCTGAACGCAGTACAGTAGACTAATTTTTGCACAGTTTGCAGTGTCTATAAAATGGCCGTAGTAGTCTCAAAATATCCGAACGTTACTTAAGATACCAACATCAAGAAAGTTAATGCTCTGTCAAGATATTATATATTTTAAGGAATAACGGTTCTTATTTAAACAACAATAAGGTTTAAATTAAAAGAAAGATAAAAGTGGTGTGAAAAGGTAAAGGTATGAAACTATCCAATCATCCAATACAATAAATAATAAAGTTAAACGCTCAATAAAAACAAACTACAATGGAGTATTTTATTGGCTCCATTTGGTATTCGAAGAGTTATCTCAGTTCAAGGCGAGCACATTGATAATATGAGTTAGAGGAGATAAAAGAAACAAGAATGATACAATTTTTATCTAAAATGTTTCCCATGTAGCGACGACGTTCACGTTGTTATTCGACATTCGATTGCCGGCGTTCAGTCAGTCTAGGTGGTAACTTGTTTGGTTATTGTACAGTTGATACTATTTAAAATATTTTTTAAAGTTTTTAACTATGGCTTTATACATAGTAGATATGCGATCAGATACTGTGACAAAACCCACTGAGGCTATGAAACATGCTATGGTTAATTCAGCCTTGGGTGACGACGTTTACGGAGAAGACCCAACGGTGAATGCTCTGGAAAGCAAGTTGGCAGCTATGCTGGGGAAGCAGTCGGCCTTGTTTGTGCCTTCTGGCACCATGGCCAATCTCATAGCAAGTGAGTGGATTTTTCATGAAATACATCCATGTGTGATGGGCTCTTAGGCTGAATGATTATTTCTTTGCTCAATGACATAAGTCACCTCTCTATTTATATTTGGAATTAAGTATGTCTCTGTTACAAAAATAATTTATATGTCGACTCCCGCAAAGCTTAATTTTATTAAGCGTATTGGTTTCTCTTTTAAGCAAGGTTTTCAATATTTTTAAAAGAAAAATGTTGTCGAAACTTATTTAAAACAACAACAGATACAAAGTTATTATTGCTAAAAATAATCAAAGTATTGCATCATTTTTGCGAAGTTTCTCATCATAGGTACCTCATTATGCTGGAGGGTTTACCTATCATCCATTTAGAAGTTTTTGAACATTTGAAAATTTGAACAACTGTCGTGCCAGCGACACGAAGAAGGGGTCGTCCCCCTCTTCTTCCATTTAGGTTTTCTTGTGCAAACAGCAAAGAGCAGCAAGACTAGACGCAGGTAGCAAAAAAGCGGGTGTTACAAATCTTGGTAACTACAACCTCTTACCTTACGATACAGAACTGTTTGTGCTGTACAAAAATCAAGAGTATAGAGCCCCATATTAAAGACCTTACTAGAAAAAGTAAATTTAGTTAATTAAACTAAATTTAGTTAATTAAAGCTAAGTAGATGAATAGAGCGATGTTATCCATGAATTAGTCAAAAACTTTCGCCGCATCTCTACGTACCTAGTTGCTGCACCATGTTGGTTTCTGAAAGTTTCATGACAATAGACGATTAAATATCGAAGTTATGGTCGTATTTCCTTCCAAATGAATAACTTGTCCAAACATACTTCCTTATGTTCGTCCTTGTGTTGGTCGTTTACCCACTGGTCGGGATATCTGTTAGAGAAAAATAAATGCTAGACAAAATTTTCCTTATTTTACGTAAATCGCTATTTTTACGCAAAAAGCCAAAAGACACCTTAAATTGCCTAATGATTTCGTACGATCAGCAACAGAAGTACTTACTTAGGCACAGTGGCGGACTAAGCCCGTCAGAGGCTCGGGGCGGCAAAGCTGAATGAGGCCCCCCAGATCAAAAAGGCTAAATAAAAATACATACCTACAATATGGAATGGATATAGGTGAGGAAAATAAAATACGAATCGATCGACAAAAAAAATTACATAAAATAAATCAAAGATAGTTTTTTTTTTGTGTCGTGTGTGTGTATATGTGTTTTCGTGCCTTCAATTTACTGAACTCCTCAATAACTTCTGTGAAATCGATTTCTTTGGAAATTTTTCTTTTTATTGAAAGCACGGCTAGGTTAACAGGTCGCTCTTGACCCATTTTGCATCCAAGATATTTTTAATTAGTTTATGTTTCGAAAAACTCCTCTCGCATGATGCAACCGAGATGCAAATGGTCAAGAAGTATATCTTGATGAAATTATGTAGGTACTAAGCACATTTTTAAGTCTTGTTTAAAATTTGATCAGGGGAACGCGGAGGCATTTGGGGCATCCCAAGACCGGAGGCCCGGGGCGGGCCGCCCCTTCCGCCCCCCGGTTAGTCCGCCACTGCTTAGGCACTTACCTACTTAGCACTAACTAACACTGGAACTTTTACATTAATTTATCTAAATAATATGTAAGTAGATAGATCATTCATAGACCCAAAATATTTGAACACACTACTTTTCAGCATTTATTAAAGTGTAATAGCTAAGAACTTATAGGTACTATCAGAATTTATCAATTTAAAATACTGCTTCAAAAAATGTTTAAAAAACAATGTTTTAGGTTAGATAATCGACTTTTGATACTGACCGTACCTACTCTACTTATTGACATAAAAACACGTAGGTATCACTCCATTGAACAAACTTCGAACAAAAAAGTGTCTACAATTCCTAATTTTGTCGATTTATTTTAGTAATTTCTGAGATCAATAACATAGCACTGTTCTGCTCACAGGAATGACCTTCAAACTGATATTTTGGAGCATTGTGTACTACCCATAAAAATTACCTATGTTTTACAACCGGATTTTTAAAACAAGATATCGACCTGTGTTTACGACATAGGTAGCAACCAGTATCGGTTGTTACGTTCTCAATAAAAAAGGCAGATTTTTATTTTTATTTGACAATGAGATTATCATTTAAGTACGTAGGTATTATAGCGGGAAAGTAAATTATAGCTCCAGAGGCAGTCCCTGTCTGCCAATCTTCGTTGAATTATAAAAGCACCTGCAGTTTTTTCGTGATTTTAAAATTTGAGTACCTACCTAACCTTTTTATCTGATTTTTTATTTGTTTTTATCTGATGTTTGTAGTTATCTGGTTTATGGTGTGTCTTTTAGTCTGTGCTAAATAAATGTATTTTCTTTCATTCTAACTGAGATTTAGTACAGACCTACATTTCTAAATACACAAACAGCCCTGCGATTCTGTAACCATCTCATCGTGAAAGCTTGGGTGAAGTGAGCTTTTATTCGCTAGGCATTAACACTTTTAAGTGCTCACTTCACTTATGATTTCACGGTGAGATTTTTGTAGCTAGAGAGAGTACGTAGGCTAAAAATCGACAAGAGTCCTAGCTCTAGCAGCTCTATACAAAATCGACAAGAGTCCTAGCTCTAGCAGCTCTATACAAAATCGACAAGAGTCCTAGCTCTAGCAGCTCTATACAAAATCGACAAGAGTCCTAGCTCTAGCAGCTCTATACAAAATCGACAAGAGTCCTAGCTCTAGCAGCTCTATACTAAAATCGACAAGAGTTCTAGCTCTAGCAGCTCTATACAAAATCGACAAGAGTCCTAGCTCTAGCAGCTCTATACAAAATCGACAAGAGTCCTAGCTCTAGCAGCTCTATACAAAATCGACAAGTCCTAGCTCTAGCAGCTCTATACAAAATCGCCAAAACTGCAACGAACCAAATCATCGATAGGTATAGGAAAGAATCTGTTTTTAATATTTCTATGAACTAAATAATCAGTTTTATTTTCGTCAAGCGTCGAACCGAAAACGACTGCGCTGAGATACCTTGTTTAGCTTGTCCTTTGTACATGTGAATGACAATTAGCATGACGGCAACAATTATAACTATGGTTATCCTCGACAGTTTATGTGACATAATTAATTAAACAACAACCGCACACCACTTAGGAGTTAGGAGTCCTAGTTAGTAGTTCTAACTCCTAAGTGGTGTGCGGTTGTGACCTATATTAAAAAGTGATTCAATTAATTCTGCGCATTAAACGTTGTATAGTACACATTTTTCAAAAAAATCTTCATTAAAAACGTTGCCGTGTCTATTTATTAAACAGGTCATGCAAGCCAATGTCAGTGCGGCGCAGCGGCCCGGTGACGACTCCTCCCTCGGTAAAGCGTCGTCGCAGACGCAAGAAACGATCAGAATGGCCAGTAAAACTAAAACAGCACATAAAACCTTTACATTTTTTTTAATGACTTATTTTCTCTCTGAAATAGGTAATTTGAATTAAAAATCGGTTGGGGTGTCTGAGGTTTTGCGCATTTAACGTTACACGTTGTATAAAAACGGCAAAATAATCACGTTTGTTGTATGGGAGTCCCTTAAATATTTATTGTATTCTGTTTTTTTGTTACTTTGTTGTTATAGCGGCAAGAGAAATACATCATCTGTGAAAATTTCAACTGTCTAACTATCACGGTTCATGAAATACAGCCTGGTGACAGACGGACGGACGGACGGACGGACAGCGGAGTCTTAATATGGTCCTGTTTTACCCGAAACCCGAGGAACCCGAAAAAATAGATACACTAAATAAAACAGTCATGAATCTTAGTAACAAAACATTTTTTTTTATAATGAATCTAAGTTCATAAAACCTTTAGGTCCGTATACGGAACATTTACAACTTCACCTTCCTCTGCGATGCAAACATTTCGAAATTAATTTTATTCGTCTCTTTTCGCTTTACACTGAGCAAGGCAAGGTCGAATATTATAAACTTCTTGACCCATTGCAGCCCTCAAATACGATAGTATTCATTTCAACTTACTAAAAGATCGCTCACATCTTCCGATGGATAGGTACTGCAATTTGTCACTGATCAGGATCACGAAGTAAATATTATAAGAGTATGAAATGGTTTATCGTAGTGTGTTTTATTTTTTGTAATTGAATAAGGGTAGCAAGAGTCCTGCAGGCTAATTGCGTAACACACTATCAGTAGCAATGGGTTTCATTTTGACAGTTCAACAACATTCATTGCGTTATTTACGTTGTTGATCAGACAAATTTTTCGAACATATGGAGCAATGGATTAGCAATATGCTTCAAAATGATTCAAATTGAGAGTAATAGTGCGTTATGCAATTAGGGTGCCGGGCGCCTATCGAAGGGGGCCCCCCTTCGATAGGCGCCTGGGACTCATGCCCTTCTTGCCCAGTGCCCACCCAAGTTACGCCTCTAGGCTATGCTTTCTCTGTTCTCTCGGTAATCGAACCCTCGACTCTAACGCAGAAGCCATAATAGCAATTGCATTGCTCCAATCTAGGTAAGTATACATCGAAATAACCGGTTTTTATTTGCTCATCTCATTTGCAAATTATAACAAACAAAAACTTCAAACAATAAATACGAGACATCCTGGTTATGTGCCTACCTAAAAGATGATTATGTACGAGTGTAGAATGACGAATGACGGGATGTCCACAATCATTCGCAATCGTCTTGTGAATTGAGTAACTTACGCTGTTGACCGATGCCCTGATTAACAGCAGTTTACGACCAAACAATCTTTGCACTAACAATATTGATGAATTATTTATTGCCATTGTGACGCATGATTTAATTTCCTCGCAACATACCTACAAATCTTCATACCTTATTATTCGTAACACGAAAATGTTCAACTAATCTGACTGCTGACGACGGCAGAAGATATTAATTTATGCCTATCAAATCATCATCTGCCTAGCCTTTTTACCCGAATACGGCGAAGCAAAAAGGAGGGTTATGATTTTGACCGGTAGGTATGTTTGTAGACACGTATGTTCATCTGTTCCCTCATAACTTCTAAGCTACTTGTCATAATTTGACATCATTAGAAGCGTCTGGTTATAGGCTATGTGACGTCACACTAAATTCAATAAGGCGCACTCTAGAGGACATAAAGTAATGAATTTATAAATAAATACATTTTTTGGGATGGTGCGTTGTTGGGTATAAAATGAAAGGACTTAATTAGCACATTTCAAAAATATAAATATTACTGAAATAAGCCCCAAAATAATTAAATAAAAAATGAAACTAAAAACAAAAACTAAAACTCGACTACTGAAAGGGACGAAACAAGAAAGTACCTTCCCGTGGTCGCATGCCGCTGTACTAACATATCTGACCTATCTGACCTCCACAACCTAGTTACTGGGTAACACGATACCCCTTGGTGGACTGGTTGTCAGACTTCCGGGCTTCTACCGACCCATAAAGACTGTCCAAGATCCACGAATGACCGCCGGGAGCAACGTGCGACCGACCGCGGCTTGATCGACCCGTGAGGCTGTTATTGCTTGGCCAAGTCCTTAACACAAATAGAAAAAACAAATCAAGTAAAATAATAACTATAAAAGGTTATATTCAAATTAGGCTGAGAATTAGCTTTTTTTTAACGTCAAAAGACCTAAGACAACAAAAAAATACGTAAGACAGAAAGCTAGTAAAAAGTTCTCATGAATACACCTCATACACGGAGACAAAATTCTTAGAAAAATTACTGTGCTCGTCACTGTAAAGTGAGTGCAAGTGACATCTACAGAAAATCTTCTGAGTGAGATTGGGAAAAATTCTCTATTTGTCCAATAAATTTTACTGTACAACATAATAATTTTTACTGTGCTAGCATGGTAATTTTTCCATTACCACTCAAATGCACTCAGATTATGAGACAGCACAGTAATTTTGCTAAGATTTTTCTGTCCGTGTAGTTCCGCTCAGAAATTGAACCCGCGACACGCAGATAGCACCCATCTTGCACTGCGCCATCCGTGCTTTCAAAACGAGATTTTATTTAAATCATTTTTGGCTGTCGTGGCTACGGCAGATAATGATTGTTTAACTTATGTTTATTTCAGTGATGGTCCATTGTAACAAGCGTGGCTCGGAAGCGTTCGTCGGCAACCAATCACACATCTACAAATATGAGCAAGGTAATGTTATTTATATATTGATCGCAGAATAGACGCCAGCACATCAAGCTACCCGAAACTGTCAAATTTTCCCAATCAACTTTGAAACTAATGCTTTAGCGATAAAGTTGAAAATCTATTAAAGAAATTTGACAGATTGTAGTGGCTTCATGTGCTGGCGTCTATTGCTCAAGTCGTGGGCTCGTGGCGCAATATTAGACAAAAGTGTAATGATATTTTGCTCAGCTGTATCTACATTGATGTATTAAAAATCCAAGATACACAATCGGCGACTCAAAATCGTCCCCATGAAATACGTGCACACTTGACAATTGTGCACTTCTTTTCAAATAGTCTCGCACCAACCGCGTTACTACATGGTCGTTAAAAATGCCGAATGTTCGCTGAGAAATTGTAAAAATATAGCTTCTAGAACGATAAAAAAGGATGGGATTTCGTATTTTCGATAAGTAAAAGACTTGATTGAATTGTTTTTGTTGTTTTTATGGCCTTATTTACAACGCATTACGTGATTTTGATTTAATTTGTCTCAAAACTTCACTCTACTGCCCAAGTATAATACGGCAAATTTCAAGGGCCGCTTAGTCAGTGTTAGAACTATGTATAATAGCTTACTACATTTTTAGTCGCGTTATAAAAATGACCCTGTTCGCTATCAATCAACTCAGCCTATCGCAGTCCACTGCTGGACATAGGCCTCTCCCAGACTGCGCCACAACACCCTGTCCTCCGCCTTCCGCATCCAGTCCACCCCAGCCACCTTCTTTAGGTCGTCCGTCCATCTAGCTGGGGGGCGTCCCACACTACGCTTGCCGATACGCGGTCTCCACTCCAGGACTCGTCTGCTCCACCGGCCATCGGCCCTTCGACAGACATGGCCAGCCCACTGCCACTTCAGTTTGCTTACTCTGCAAGCTATGTCGCTATCGATGGAGTCGATTTTTTTTTGTTATACTATTTTTTATAATTAGTAAGTTTGAACTATTTCGTGTAAAAGTTTAAAAGAATATTTAAACGTTATACATAGGTATATTATATTAGGTATTTGTATACTATACTATAGTTTTCCTATATATTTATGTTATCCCATAATAAGGAAGATGGGAGGTGGAAAAAAGGACGATTTTTTTGAAGTTAGGTAGATGCCTACTATTGTTAGCGACATCGGCATGCTAATAACAGGAGTCGCCATATTGAAAACTTAAAAGTCCCTTGAACAAAAAATTTACAGAAATAATTTTACGAGACAATCTTTGTTTAATTGATGTTCGCGTGTGGTACCCAAAATCATATTTACGCTAAAATTAAAGTATAAATATGTATTTAAACTCAATTTATAAACTCGTTAAAACGAATGCAATATCTTCAGCAAATAAAAAAATATAAAATTATATTCGTCTCCACTCCATGCTCTGTCCTACTGGCTAACTTTGGTCGTAAAATTTTATTGCTTTTTGTACACTGCTTTGTAAAAAGAACTTTAAGCAATGGGCATAAGGTTCAACTTGCAATAAATATTTTTATAGTATAACTATGACTACCTAGATACAATTACCGAGTATTTGGCGACAGTTTTGAGTGTTACTTTTGTTCGAGAATGTGCATCTAGGGTTTTTAATACATCAATGTGTATCTATCATACTGATAAGAACTAATTTAAGTACCCCCGCACCTGCGGGTAGTGCCAAATAACTTCAGTTGAAATAACTAAAAACATCGGGGTCATTGTAATCTACTCATCATTATGAAAAACCTACTACGGGAACACGCGATTTTTATTTAGCGATTTCATTGTTGATAATAATGAGTACAGTCGTCATTGTGCCCACCCATCTATATCCTTAAGGTGGAAGCGCTAACGTAGCCTGCGTAATTTAAATTAGAATTTAAAAAAAAAAAAACTCTTTATTATGTACCCACACCATAAAAATTACAGACATAAACATAGAATATGTTTTTTGCAATTTGCAGGTAAATTTTAGGTTGTATGTTGATTAACCCTTATGTGAGTGACGACGTACATACCTACCCTACCCGGGTACTTTTATCATTTTAAATTTGAAAATCCTAAAGGTACCCGGGTACCTCGTCACTCACATGAGGGTTAAAATCTGATTTACGACCGTGTCACGGTCTACCTTGACGCTATGTCCATAAGGCAAATTTTGCGATGCGATTCAGCGTAGTTTTCAGCCCCACGAGATTGGCACCAGAATAGGACTGAGTTCTGAATGCCGACGGGCGACGGCCTTTCTCTTCTCTTCCTTTTGTTTTTGTACTGTAATAATTTCCTGCGTAACAAAACAATCACTACCAGGTGGTGCTGCTCACGTGGCCGGCGTCCTCCTCTCCACGCTCCCCAACAAACCTGACGGAACCTTCGACCTGGCTGAGCTGGAGAGCCGGTTCCGAGGCACTGATGTCCACGAACCTGTCAGTTCCTTGGTAGCAGTTGAGAATACTCACAATGTCTGCGGCGGAAAGGTCAGTAAGCTCTCTGACTTGTTATTCATGGCCTTGTCGTGTTGTTTTAAGCTGTTCAGGATTTTAAATATAAGGGAGGTTTAATCAACTGCCAGGGACGCGGGTTGTTCGAAAGAGTTACCGTGGCCCCTGGCACAAGTAACTGAAGTAACACGGGTGGATTTTAGTCACTAAAATCTGACGCGCCCTCCCGCTCCACCCGCCCAGAGCGGGAGAAGTTATTTGATAATTTACCACCCAAAAAGGGGAGGTTTAATCAGCAACAGTTTTAAGTATGGAATGTCTTGTGTTCTTACTGAACCTTTTCAGCTACAGGTCTCGTCGATCTGTGTAAGTTGTGGCACAAGGGTTTAAGGGTTTGCGAAAAGGTAGCCGCGGTTCAGAACCCTGTTCCAACACTAAGGCCCCTTTCTCCGGACCTCTACTATATTGCCTTGTTCAGTAACACCCAAAGGCCATGGAGCTTTGTGAATTTGTGACTGATTGCCCTTGTGCTCTTCTCCGATAAATCCTGGATGTTAGAGAACCATTAGTAATGATTGAGGGGGTAACAGAAACCTGCGGTTAAGGCGCCCAGGGACCACGACCCATACACCTCGCTTGTCGCCGTGGAGAATACACACAACGTCTGTGGTGGTAAGGTCAGTGGCTCCCATCAATAGATTGGCTGCTCCATAGCTTGCTACAGTTAGAATATACCAGAGTAATAACTGCAAAATCTTGATTAGCAACGTCCATTTTGCTCATGCATTCAGTAAATATCAAATTGAGTACTTAGACTTACACTAGCATTTATATGTCAGTACTTAAATACCTAATCTCGCACGCAAGACCTACTCTAGACCGAGCGTAGCTGTGGCACTCAAAACAAGTCACTAATTTGCATCAACCGTTTGTGTGATAACCTATTAAACTACGTATCTAACTATTTGAATCAAATTTCATAATAACTCTATGAATTGGACCTCTGCACTATGGGATTACATCACGATTTCGACCGTTAACCATCACAGGGTGCCGCCCCCTGCTATTTTATTTTTTTATTCACAGAGATATAATATAATCACTTAGTTCTACTATGTCGTGCCTGAAGCAAGCTATTTGCTATTATGGCGCCTTAAGCATACCTATTCAAATAACAGCATCAGATGTAGAGAGGTACTGCTGTTCAAAATAGAATTCATGCTTGTGGGTAGTTCGAAATTTAACGAACATTACTTGTTAGTGACACAAAAGTTAAGGCTTACCTAAGTAATTTTAATGTCCCTTTGTAACAGTTATAGTGACGCCATAAAGATGCACATCTTCAAAAGCATCTAAGTCCACACTAATAGGGATATCACTACCGAATCATTCCATCAACTCATCAAGCTTAAAACGCCATTACCAACCCCGCAAAAACCGTTACATTTCAGGCATTACCTCTGAAGTTCCTGGACGACTTATCAGCCATCTGTAAGCGCCACAACCTGCCCATCCACATGGACGGTGCGAGGCTGTTCAACGCCTGTGAATACCTGAATGAGGAACCCAGCAGGGTGGTCCGGGATTGTGACAGTGTCTCAGTCTGCTTCAGCAAGGGACTATCGGCTCCTGTCGGGTCGGCGATCGTCGGCTCTTATCATTTTATTGATCAGTTAGTATTATTTATAGTTCCTATGTGAAGGGGGAAATAAAGGGGGGTGACTACCGAGATGACGACTACTAGAGAAGTATGAGAGAAAATAATTATTGCGACCCCAAATAAATTGGTATAATGGCAAGAGAATAATGATGATGATGATGAGTTCCTAACTTCCTACGTGACGTGAGGGGTGCTACACACATGTTCGGCGGGGTAATTGCAAAATCAGTAGCAATGGCTTTCATTATGACAGTTCAACAACATTCATTGCGTTATTTATGTTGTTGAGCAGACAAACTTTTCGAATATATGAAGCAATGGATTAGCAATATCCATCAAAATGATTCTGATTGTCGTTGATAGTGGTGTTACGCAATTAGGGTGCAAGTCGGTAAAACGGAGGTGTATCAGACAGCTTGCAGAAGTTCAATCTAACATTTGATGCCAGTAACTAACACACAATACTATAAACAACTACCTAAACTAAGTTACACCAACTGAAAAGTGAGCTTGTTTTGAAATTTTTAGTTGCAGTCGTGCAGTGGCCCAGTGGTATCGACCCCGATTTATGAGTCTTCGAACCCAGGCAGGCACTTAACTTTGCGTATTTAATTTCGTCACCACTGCTCTCTAAACGGTGAAGGAAAACATCGTGAAGAAACCGGCGTGTCCTAGAACCAAAAATTCGAAGACATGTGACATCTACCAACCCGCACTGGGCCCGCGTGGTGGATTATGGCCCACTCCCGCACAGAGAGGGGGCCTGTGTCCCAGCAGTGGGAACGGCATAAGCTGATTATGCTAGTTGCAGTTTTATCATTCTTTGTTGTAAATATGCATTTGTTATTGACTTATTGTACCAAATGATGTTCTCTTTTCAGAGCGCGTCGCATGCGCAAGCTACTCGGCGGAGGAATGCGTCAGGCAGGTGTGCTGGCTGCGGCCGCCATTGTGGCGCTGGATGAGGTGGTGCCCAAGCTGAAGCTGGACCACAAACGGGCCAATATTATGGCTAAAGGTTTGTTAATGAGATGAGTAACAAGCAGCGATACAATGCCTAGGGCCATATTCCATCATGATTCCAGTCCGAAAAAGGGATGGTGCTATCGGTCATGTATAGCTTCATCCCTCTCTTACACTAGAATCATGATGGCATTAAACCGTCATAATACGGCACTTGGTATGATGAAATAATTCAAATCGCAAGACGGAGGTTTGGAAATAAATCACTATAACCGGCCAAGTGCGCGTCGCACTCGAAAGGTTTCGTAACACAAGGCAAAACATGCCGACAAAACATGTTTCTTGTATGGCCGCGCTTAAAATTTTCAGTGTGTATTTATATTGCCGCTATAACAACATATAATAAAATAAAAATTAAACGGGGTCGCCGTTTAATTTTTATTTTCGACTTCACAACTGGTGGAAGTGTCAAAGATGGTAGTGAGAGATATAGAAAATATTCACACTACTTCGGCATTCATTTATACCTGCCCGAAAATGTAATGACAAATAACCAAAACCACGACGGCATTCTTGCTATTTCTAACGATTCTATCTAATCTATTCTAACTAGCCTGTATTGTTACACTGCAGGGCAAAGGTCTCCCTCTCCCTTTTCCATACAATTCTGTCATTTGCCATTCCCTTCCGTAGGAGTCGAGCTCGTCCCGCCACCTTCTAACGACTTAATTTAATAAAATTGATGCATGTTCTAGTGATCGAAGGCCTATTCTTGAAGACGTTTACGGTGGACGTGGAGGGTCAGCACAGCAACATAGTCCTCGTGAGGATACCAGAAAACAGCTCGGTGACGGCGCAGAAGGTGGTGGCAAGGCTTGGACAGGTCTGCCTTGCTGAGACACAGGTATGGGGGAATAAGTTATTTTCATGACTTCTTCTACTGATATGGACGGGATGACCCAGGACTCTTTTTATAAAGATTGGTCTTTGGCAGCTCTGGACAGAGAGAGGTGGAAACAGGCCCAGCTGTGGGACATTAACGGCTAGTAAAGAATGACTGGCATGTGAGGCTGGTCTGTAAATTTGGAATAGCACTCGTATTTCAGCTAAGCTAGGCGTCCACGTAGGCGCTAACGTAGGCATCCCAGATAATGGTTAAAGACTTTCTACCGAACGCTCAGGTATAAATGTTAAATCCACCCCAATATTGACCATAAACCGTAAGTATGTTGCCACAAGATTCTGTATCCTGTCCTAATGTCAGTGAAATGATTCTATAAAGGGACTAATATCAGTCTCAAATCGGTAGCTAACTAATAACTCTGTCCAATACCACAAAAGCGTATTTGAAACTAAATATTTTGACAAGTGAATGGGGTCCTTACAGCGAGCGAGAACCACTTTATCCTCATCAACATTTGCAAAGTTTATAGCAACAATTTTCTCCGCAGGGTGACTGCAAAACGCCCAACGACGAGGGTGTGATACTGAAAGCAATATACTTCAACAGCAAGACACTCCGCTTTACCATTCATCGGGAGATTAGCGACGAGGATCTATGGCTGGCCATCATGAAGATCACCTACGTGTTCAAGGAGTTGGATGCTGCAGCGAAGGCTTAATAACGTAAAGGAGTATTTGTTGTACCTGGTGTCCGAACTGGTGAAACGCACTACCAAGCTAATAAATATCTACTTTACGTTGAAATAAAGTCGAAAAAAAATAATTTATACTGCGTGTCTTTGTTTGCTTTGATGTTCTCGCAAACTAGAGGAAGTTTATTTATTTTCGAAATTATTTCAACGTAGTTATGATTTTTGTTTGGCAGTCGAAATCACTCTGTGTTGAACTTGTGTATGGGATGGCGGAAGGGTAAATATATTGTGTCAAGTTAAAATACATACCTAGTCTAGTGAAAAAAATAAGTGTTCTTGTCAGTGACTCGTCATCATGAACTATTTGTCATGATGACGAGTCCATTGACTCGATTTGATAATGAGCTCAATGTACAGTAAACATATAGTTAAAAATATTTATATACTTAAAGCTATATCCTACTATAGGTGCAATGTTATAATTTTAAGTATTGACAACGTTGATATATCGTATATTGTATCTATTATATTAAGTTATTTGAAATGAGTCAGTCGTTATTCAATTTATCCATCCTTAGGTGGATATGCGGAAGGCATGTGCGAGAATCCACCCTAAGCCTATAAATTCCTTTTATCCAAGTAGGCCTACGGTGAATTCTCGGACATATGTTTCCGCGTACCTACCTTAGGGTGGAATATATATAAATCTATAAACAGAATAATCCGTCCTGCTTTCACACTTCAAGTGTGAGATTAAGACCAAGGTTTGGTTTATTATTCAGCGCCTGACGTAAATTGACGTATTATTAGTAGTCAATTTTTTAATCACGTCTAAACTTGTCTATGGAGTATCTTAATTTGACAGGACTAAACTAATATTTATCTTCTGTCCTTTTTTAATGAAATAGAAAGAAAAAGATGCTCTGAACTTAAATTAAGTTTAATTCGTGAACAAAGTAGGCATTCGGCGCCAGATGCAGTAAACTTACGACTCATTCACCGCAACTAAATAGAAAATTGTTGGTTCTTCGCGCTCGTAACAGGGTGTTTCAAACTACCTACGTCATGCGTATAATAATATTTGATTTTATTAAATTATTCAAATGTTCATAAATTTTTTATGAATGATTAGTAGACGTTGGATAGGTCGCAGCCAACCGGCTAAATTAGCCGTTTAGTTAACCGCCTGGCCTTTGGAAGTAGTGCTCGCCTCGCTTCGCTCTCTCGACTCACACGCGGTTGATCAGTTCTAACCTAATCCATTTGGTCGGGATGCCTTGGCTTAGTTATTATGAATAATTCAGCTCGCGTGTGATTGGTTACAGTGTCAACTATAATTGAATATCATTCAGGCCGTCAGTTGAACGGCCGCCGTTCAGTTAAAAGGCTATGCGGTTAAACCAGTTGGCTGCGACAGATACATGAAGTGGGCTACCGTTGTAAGACGATTCAAATACCACAGTGTATGAACAGAAATACGGATCTCCTGACGTAATATTTTATTTTTTGCATGATTACGTAGGGATTATACTGTCTACTGCCAGTATCTATAGATGATAGGTGCAGCCCGAGTACAAACTTTATGGCGGCTTTGAAGTGCGCTATTCGCTGCGCAGTATCTACCTCTCATCCTTTATTTATTTATTTTTATAGCAATTGCTTGCTGCACTTACAGTAAACGCCAAAGCGCGCAGCAAGCCAACAACATAACATTTAACTAAGAAACTGAAACATAGATTATTAAACATAGATTTACTGTTCCACATAAATATGTGAACTAAAGGATCCTGGGCAATCAGGGCGTTCAGCAGATTGATCGCCTGGGCCTGATGACCCTGATGGCCTGGGATTGATGCCTTACTCGCACTGACAGGTGAATTTGTTACTGCGCAGCGACTCGCCTCATGTTCCGAGCCGCCATAAAGTTTGAATGAGGCAACGAGGCACTATAGAAATTGATGGAAGACAGACAGTCTTCAAAGAAGAAAAGTCGAACTGCAAGGATCAAACTTCTCGAGTATGACGACCAACGGTCGTCACTTTGTTTTACATCTCTTTCTATTGCTATATTGACAATAAAATTGTTAGTGTTACCTTTGACAAGATAATAATAATAATAATTCTTTATTGACATAAATAATTTTTAACAAAAGTAGTGAGGCCCTGACTCCTGCGCTAGGTATAGTACCTGTGTTACAGGAGCCAGTGTCTTCTCCCAATAAGATGATTTTAATAAAAACTTCTGTTTATATTAGATTTGTTTTATTTATACGCGTGTACAGAAATGTACACTAGTCATCAGTATTCATCTCATTCCATACTCTCAGCAGTTCGTCCTGGTTTCCATAACCATGAGACGCTATAACGTCTAAATAACCTTCGTAACTGAATTCTTTCTTGTAGAAATGGAAATCTGGACAATGTTTCGGTGTGATACCGACCCTTTTCGCCACTATGCCCAAGTAGATATCGTCGAACCAAAAGTGTTTGACGAACAAGCTGGCCACATACATAACTTTCATAGATTTGTTCGAAATGACGTAAGCGCCTGCTGTGACGTAGACAGGCCACTTGTCCCACTGGTATTCGTCAAGAGATACCCTCCACTTGCTCGTCTGGAACCGTTGTGGAGCTGACTGGAAGACATAACCAGTGAACAAGTAGTCGCTCTCTGAGTCAGCAGTAATAGCTGTGGGTGTGACGTCCTTGGACGCAGCTGACAAAGTCTCTTCAGGGCTGCGCGTCGCCTCCCTGTCGTGTAAGTAGGCGAGCAGGTTGTTCACAGATATGTACATGTCGTCGTCGGTGAACAAGTAGTAGTCGGCCGTCGAGCACTGCTCGTACAGCCAGCGGAACGACATCATCGTCTTTATAGTGTTGTTGTAATAGTTGTCGATGAAATCTATCTGTATTATGTCCTTGAATTGGGCCATTTCTTTGTCTATTTCTTTCTGCAGATCTGATTTAGGTTTATTGTCTATTCCTAGGAAGAATAACGTTTTGACAGTTCTTCCCGGCACGTTCTCTCGTCCGAACGTTTTCCTTATGGCGTCTCTGTGTCCGAAGTGATCCATCGCGGACTTCACCACTATGAACAGATCTAACTTGCGTGTCGTGGAACATTTTCCTGAGTTAGTTAGAAACCTGTAGGGGTAGTAATTAATAGGGGTCACTGTCACCTTCTTGCCCGCTAACACGTCGTTCACAATACTTCTAGTATTGACATTGAGGGGGTAGTCAAAATCGTCTTCGAAACTTTTAGCATGTAAATAGTCACTAACACCGAAGAAATTGTATATGTACACTAGCACACACGCACACACTAGATACTTTAAGTGTCTCCGCTTCATTGTTGTTTGTTTTGAGATTTGGATAACATTTTACATGACGCGTGTGCTTTGATATATTACTTTAGGAAGTGGTCGTACGCAGTCGCTAGGAAGCTACATTCAAAAAACTATCTACGGTTGATAATAATCTAATCGAATTAAACTGAAAATTCGTAAAGTGGTTGCCCTTATCACCTCTGATAATTAGTATTTTAACATAAATCTTTACTTATGCAATAGACCCAAGATAAACACGCAGTGTCTCAAAAAGTTCAGCGAAAAAAAGGATGGAAGGAAGAGAATGAATAAATAATATCAAAATTTAAATGTTTCTATTTCTAACATTTACATTTTGATAAAGACATAACTGCTATGTGAATTTTCTTTGTTTTAAGTTTAAAGATTGAACGTCGTGTTTATGGAATCAAAGTGTAATGTTTGGCTTTTGAGTTTTGTCTGATCTAGTTGAGGGTCTACCGAAGACACTTGAGTTTAAATACAACAAAATAACTAATTAGTAGTCCAACACCTGGCACTGGGCCCGCGTGGTGGATTGTGGCCCACTCCCTCTCACAAAAAGGAGCCCTGTCGCAGCAGTGGGATTTTATAGGCTGATCGATTATGCTTATGCTAATTAGTAGTTAATTAATAACAACTGTTTAAATTCCCTTTGATTTATTGAGAAGTCTTCTTGAGAACAATGGCAGGTTCTTAGTGAGCGCAAAATACATAACGCTATTATTTATTATTCTATAAAAAAAGTTTTGTTTACAAAAAAAAAAAAAATACAATCTTACGAATTTGTGACCGTTTTGATACCAAAAGAATTATCTTTAGTGGAAAAGCTAACTTTCTAGTTAGTTCTACAAAAGTATCCAAGGGCTGGTTTACTTAGCTTACGTCACCTACGTTAGTATGCATACACACGTGTCTACGGCAGAGGCAGGTTTTGAGCACCGTACTTAAATACACGAGCGGCACGTTGTCGACGGCAGCCGTCGACGCGTCGACGACTGCAGTTGCCTCTGCCGTTGGCGCGTGCCGCTCGTGTGTATGCATACTTAGCTAATTTCTGGCCGTTTCCACAAAAACTATGCGTAAATAAAAGCGCACTATTGGATTTTCAACGCTCGGCTCGGCGCGGAGAGTTGAAAATCAGACAGTGTAATATTATTTAGGTGTATTCATTTAGTGAAAACAGGCATTAGTACTGTAAGTAGAAAACTTGACATGCTAGAGTACATTCTTATTATTTGTACTTCTCTATTGACTATAAAATATATCCTACATAATTAATATCTGTTATACATAATATTGTTTTTGAACTTATCAACTATTTTCGCGAATTCAGGAAATAATAAAATACAGAAAAAAAAAATGAAAATATCGAATCAGATTTAAGTTTCTAGAAGTCTAGGTAATATTTTAATCAATATCATTTACACAAACAAACTAGAATGATAACAGTAAATATTTTAATAAAGGACCAGCCAACGTAATATCTATATGTATATATTTGACATCAGAGGAAGTGTCACTCATTATTGTTGCAGCGAAAAAGGGATAGTGCTATACATCCGCGGCCCGTCGGCTCACGCATAGTGAAGAGAACAAAGGTCACTGTGATGCAAAATCAGAGTTAAAATAACTTTGAAGAATGTAGTACGATCCGCGGACGTATAGTGAATGTACTTAGCTTCATCCCTTTTTTATTCTGTGGAACAATGATGACTATGACCGACACTTTCCAATACAATCCCATATTTACCGATCAGTAAACAAGCAAACATTCAGAAAGAGGTATGAAAATGGCTGGATTCTTAACCTACAGATGAATATTATGACTAAGTACAACACATATAGTGCTTCAAGGACCTCTTGGCGCTCGAATGATGTTGACGGGGTGGCGCTGTTGGTAAACATTTGGGAAAATCGTTGAAAAAACAAGATAGCGACGTCAGCTCCGATTGACACGTGAATCAAGTGTCTTCCCCTTAACATAGTGAATAAAAAAGAAGTTATTGGACGATTGCTTAATTTTATAGTTTCTGAGCAGATAAGTTATATTTAAATTACTTATAGCTTAAAGGCTAGATAGTAATGTGAATAAAGTAGACTGTGATATTTTATACACAAAAAAAAAAACGTGTGCGGTCGGGGACGAAGGAAGTTGTATGCAAAATATTGTAAAACATTTTAAAAGAGCAACGGTGGAGTTTCTTGGTCATACTTCTCCATACGAAAACTTCCTTTTGGAAGGGGCGACTAGAGTGAGTTCTATTTTATTGTAATTTTTGACGTTCAAAAGTTCCTTTTATGTGTCTGTTTGAAATAAATGCTTTTACTTTGACTTTAAATGTATTCCTTACGCGATACTCGCACGTACACACACTCGTATACTATAATTGGAAGAGAAAGAGTGAACTCAGTACGCGTTTTTAATACAGAGCCATCTAGTACAAGTATTTAGAAGCTCTCATAAACTTGTCGCCATCTTGGATTTTCATTTTGGAGGTCAAAATGAAAATCCAAGATGGCGACAAGTTTCTATCAGCTTTAGCACTCTCAAACCATGAAAACACCCATGAAGAAAGATTTGAGTTTTCGCAGCCGCCATCTTGGATTTTTATTTTGACCTCGCTATCGGCTTTAGCACCCTCAAAAACCACGAAAACGACACCTATGACGAAAAAGTTGAAAGTTTTCGCAGCCGCCATCTTGGATTTTCATTTTGACCTCACTATCGGCTTTAGCACTTGCGGAAACCATAAAAACTATGAAAGTCGCATGGAGGGGGTGTCCGGTAATAATGCTTTTTCGTTACCTGACGATTTCTACCAGTTTACTCCTACAGCGCGCGTTAAAGAACTTCCGTTCCAAAAATAAATTTCCGATTTTCGCCACGCGCCAAAAGACCCTCGTACAGCTATAGTTAACAAATGACGCATTTTCAATCAAATACAGATAAAGCAATTAGGGAGTCACTTGCTAATCACGATACGAGCTAATATTACGATTAGATGAGATTCGATCAACGCTATTATTATGAATAGCTTACTTAGATAATACTATCAATGTAATTGCACATTCAAGGTAAATACTTTACCCTAAACGAGGGTTGGGATGATTTAAATCACGATCAAAATTAAGCTACCGGTTCGATGATCTGCATGTTTGACCCAAGATTCATCAGCGAAGCAATTCCGCTCTAAAACGTAAGGTGGTGGCTCAATATTGTTCTGCCATACCTACCTTAGAAAATCACAAATATTTTTTAAAGGAACAAACAAACAAACAAAATAATTAATAGCTGTAATTCGAGGTTAACCGAAAGGATTATTACAATTGAATTTTTTATTTACAATTGAATAAATTATACTAGAAATATTACAATAGATAATATTATAAAAGTGAAAGTAATTCTTTCTGTCCATTACCTTTTCTAACCATGACCTAGGTTAGGACTGAGGATACTTTTTATCCCGGTACTACGTTCCCGAGAGATAATTTACAACCTCAATTCAGGCTAAGTCGCGGGCAACAGCTACTACCTTTATTGAAAATACTCCTTAAATATTCAAAGAATTAACAATAATATTTTGTATAGAAGCGAAATTCTCGTTCTAGTATCGGGGCGTATAATACGCCCAGTTTGTATTTTCTATGGCATCGCTTTAGAATAAATTAATTGAATGAAGTATATCTACCTTTCTGTTGCACTTTTTATAAACGCTCTAGTCTACCCAGCATTAACCTTTTGAACGCCAGAGTAAAAACGTATCGCCGTACCCCTGACGCCAGGCCACATTTTCCGTCAAATGACCTTCATAAAAAATAGGGATTCCAAAACTTATATCGATATACAACTGAGTTTTTATTTTCGTCTTTAATTTTCTAATAAACCGTACTCACGACACTGAAATTTTATTTAACCTGCCACTATATTCCAATATAGTAATCTTTACACAGCATTTAACAGAGACTAACAATGAAAAAGCAGATATTAGAAAACTAAAAATATATATTTATTACAATATGGTTACAACACTATTCAAAATGACTTGTCTTCGTATTGTGACAATGGCGTTGCTTGCCAGTCAATTTTATGACATTCTCGCATCTGAATTAGGGATGTAGCAGTGTACACGTTGGTTATCGATTCTATTAGGTTGTCTCATAAGTTCTTGCCATATTTTATTTTTGTCGAATTTTCTCGTATTTAAACTAAAGTGAATTCAAGAAAGTTCTAGATCTTTCTAGTAAGGATGAGTATCTTTTATGGTGAGGGTATAAATAGGCGCGGACGCAACGCAATAATTAGTCTTTAGTGAAAATGGATCAGTGTCAACTGCGAGCTATTATGCTATATGAGCTTCGACTTCAAGTCTCTTCAACAGAAACGGCTAAAAAGATTAACACTGCATTTGGACCGGGTACTACTAGCGATCGGACTGTTCTTTTCTGGTACAAGCGTTTTGACACCGGTGATATAAGCTGCGAAGATCAACCTCGCCCAGGCCAACCCACCAGCTTTGATGAAGATGCTTTGCGTCACGAACTTGAGCTAGGTACATCCAGACTATAGTACACGCGATGTAAAGAAGGCGCTTGGACAATGCCACACGACTATAGATCGTTACCTCAAATCGATGGGATATCGCAAAGTGATGTCACGTTGGACACCTCATGCGTTAACGGACCATGACCGGGCCGTTCGTGTGGTCATTTGTCAGTTTGTTACTTCGTCCGCACAGACGAGACTTTCTCAAGGACATTATTACATGTGACGAGAGCTGGATACATTATGAAACTAACACGCGTCATGCATATTGGATTCCTCGCGGGGAAAACCCACCAGCCCAGCCTAAATTTAATGAACACGGTCGTAAGATTATGTTGTCTGTTTTCTTGGATTGGCAATGAATGATTTTCTGGGAACTCCTCGAATCTCATCAGACTATTAACGCCAATCTATATACGCATGGCTGACTTTTCCACATCCACCGTATAGCCCGGATCTTGCGCCTTCAGACTTTCATTTATTTCGAGCTCTTAAATTTCATTTACTAGGAAAAAAAATCGAAAATTCTGGAAGTATTATTGAACTTGAAAATTTTTTCGAGTCCCAGCCTGCCTCATTTTGGGAGAAGGGTATTCAAATTTTGCCCAGTAGATGGCTGACTGTTGTTGATAACGAGGGAGACTATATAATTGATTAAATGTATTTTTTATCAATAAAAAATATTAATAATAATTTGTCTTTTAACTGGCAATAATTTATGAGACAACCTAATAATAAGTATTCTTAATCTAATATAATACGTTTTATTTCTCCTGATACCAACTTATACACAAATAATATATTCTGGACTAAAATTACATGTTCATCTTAAGTTTTTATTGATTTTACAATCATACGTCACAACACTAGCTGTCACAAATAGCAGACTACGGCGTGTGAGGCACTCCTTTTATACACGTTTAAGATCTACTTTTAAAACAACAAATTTCTCGATATTGGTGGTTTATTTATATTAGTTTCATGCAATACAATATAGACGGAACCTTAAACTTTTAAATTATATAAATAAAAACACACAAAACTAATGATGAAATTGTTTATTTCATAGTATGGTGTGAGGTGTATTTTGTCATATATTTGTGACGTTGGCGTTGAGGGTAAGATTTCGTTTGTCACGTATATGTGACAATGGCGTTCAAAAGGTTAAAGTCTTCAGAGTACCTTTAATGCTTGGTTCCTAAAAACAAAAAGGAATCGTTTTGCTTACCAATGGTAGCATTTTTTATTGCCAAACTGGGCATATAAATATATTCGTATCCTAAGCCAAATTTACCTATAATAGCTACTTCCATATGGGAGGGTCTACTATGCAAAGCTATGAGATCTTTGCTTTACTATCGGTAAATATACAAGTCTTAATTTTAACCAATAACGGTCCGTAAATTACAGGAATCGTCCATAAGTAGATATATGAGGAAATATTGTTAACATTAGTACTTATAAAGTAAATATCAAGATTGTGGTCAGTCTTCGAACATCAAGCATTCATTGTTACAGAGATAATAGTTTGAGCATTTCGAGTAACATGGAAGTATATTGTATTATATCATAGAAGTATCAATTATTACATTTGCAACTTGAGACTTCGCTCGGATGACGTAAGCGCGCGGCACTGAGGCGTCGATGGCGAGAGCGGTAACAGCGTGGGGTTCGGGGGGCGCTCGGGTCTCAAGTTAACTCTTGCGGGTTGTAAAGGGGTATAACACATTAGGATAAGGGTCTTCTAGGCTTGGGACGTCCAAGCACATTGCTCCGTTCCTAAAAGATGGGAAAATAAAGCGTAATAATATCATATACAACGTGTAACGTTAAATGCGCAAAATCTGAAAATAGTTTGATCAGAATAACGAGCAGAATTAGGTAATTGAACCACTTTTTAATATAGATCACATTTTTCAAAAAATCTTCATTAAAAACGTTGCCGTGTCTATTTATTAATAGGTCAAGCAAGCCAATGTCAGCGCGGCGCAGCGGCCCGGTGACGACTCTTCCCTCGATAAAGCGTGGTCGCAGACGCAAGAAACGATCAGAATGGCCAGTAAAACTAGAACAGCACATAAAACCTTTACAATTTTTTTAATGACTTATTTTCTCTCTGAAATAGGTCAATTGAATTAAAAGTCAGTTGGGGTGTCTGAGGTTTTGCGCATTTGACGTTACATGTTGTATATGTAGGTATATATACAGGTTGAAATTCAAAACATGCGACAAATCGAAATGAGAGATTGTAGTCATCATTGTGAACAACTTTTACTATGAGTTAAAACCTAAACTCGCGAAAATATCAGCTGTTCCCTACATTTATGTTCGCATAACTCGTCAAAATGTAGGGAACAGCTGATTTTTTTTTTCGCAATTTCAGGTTTGGTCCCATGGTAAAAGTTGTTCATAATGATGAGTACAATCTCCCATTTCGATTTGTCGCATGTTTTCAATTTCACCCTGTATATTATTTCAGCCCACAATAGTTCACTATGCCCAAGCTCCTGACGAACCGAGTTATCACTTATCATTGTTTTAAAGCATACTCGAATACACTCAGACACAGAGCCTGGAAGACCCTTACCCGGAAATGTGTGCGAAGAGCTTCAAAATGTATGTACGTTAAACGTAACCTCAAGAGAAGATTGTACAGTTCACAGACTCACATTTAGGTGCAATATCTCGTGTATATTTATAACAATCGCTTGTACAGAACATAGATTTACTTCTAGGATAATTTAAACGAATGTGCCAGCACTTTCAAACCCTACTATTCATCTCATTCCATACTCTCAGCAGTTCGTCCTGGTTTCCATAACCATGAGACGCTATAACGTTTAAATAACCATCGTAGCTAAACTCTTTCTTGTAGAAATGGAAATCTGGACAATGTCTCGGTGTGATACCGACCCTTTTCGCCACTATGCCCAAGTAGATATCGTCGAACCGAAAGTGTTTGACGAACAAGCTGGCCACATACATCACCTTCATAGCTTTATTTGAGAGGACGTAAGCGCCTGCTGTGACGTAGGCAGGCCACTTGTCCCACTGGTATTCGTCAAGAGATACTCTCCACTTGCTCGTCTGGAACCGTTGTGGAGCTGACTGGAAGACATAACCAGTGAACAAGTAGTCGCTCTCTGAGTCAGCAGTAATAGCTGTGGGTGTGACGTCCTTGGACGCAGCTGACAAAGTCTCTTCAGGGCTGCGCGTCGCCTCCCTGTCGTGTAAGTAGGCGAGCAGGTTGTTCACAGATATGTACATGTCGTCGTCGGTGAACAAGTAGTAGTCGGCCGTCGAGCACTGCTCGTACAGCCAGCGGAACGACATCATCGTCTTTATAGTGTTGTTGTAATAGTTGTCGATGAAATCTATCTGTATTATGTCCTTGAATTGGGCCATTTCTTTGTCTATTTCTTTCTGCAGATCTGATTTAGGTTTACTGTCTATTCCTAGGAAGAATAACGTTTTGACAGTTCTTCCCGGCACGTTCTCTCGTCCGAACGTTTTCCTTATGGCGTCTCTGTGTCCGAAGTGATCCATCGCGGACTTCACCACTATGAACAGATCTAACTTGCGTGTCGTGGAACATTTTCCTGAGTTAGTTAGAAACCTGTAGGGGTAGTAATTAATAGGGGTCACTGTCACCTTCTTGCCCGCTAACACGTCGTTCACAATACTTCTAGTATTCACATTGAGAGGGTAGTCGAAATCGTCTTCGAAACTTTTAGCATGTAAATAGTCACTAACACCGAAGAAATTGTATATGTACACTAGCACACACACACACACTAGATACTTTAAGTGTCTCCGCTTCATTGTTGTTTGTTTTGAGATTTTTAAGAGATTCATAAGGGCTGGAACCACCTGAAAACTAAAGTTGTTTATGCTTTATCAATTAATTTAAATTGCCACTTCGAATATTTAATATTTTCAAGCGATTTATTGAGATTCTGTGACGCCAAATAGCGTCTTGGTACGTTAAAAGCAGTGTAATACAATTTTGAATAAAAGCTCCTTATCAGCGACTACCATATAGTATGTTTATTTCTTATCATCTTCGTCTTACGCAAGGCCAATGATAACCGAGATCTAAACGCGATGAGTCAAGAGTCGCCATGTAAATAAAAACTTGACAAGGGCTAATAACGTGCGTTACTTTTTAAAGTTCTGTTAAATGTTTTAGTTCAAGGTGGTATTAGAGCATGTGTATTTTAATTTGAAACAGAAATTAGATACTGGATATATTATTAGTAAGAAAAAAACTGATAATGTACTACGAGCTTATTCATTACAAGCCGTGAGCTCGATGGGAATCCACACCGGTAACTTCTCTTCTTCAGCCTTAGGCCTCATTTACGGAGACGCGGGGCGTCGCGCGTTGCGTTGAGCGGCGCGGCCCGCACTGAATTCAAATATATGGCGTTGTATGAGTGCGTTTACGGAGAAGCGATTTTAGACGCGTTTGTTTGAATTAGGGCGTTTTTTGCGGCCGAGCCCGCGGATGGCACCGACGCGTCCCACGCGGCGTTTATCGCGGCGGCGCACGCAGCGGCAATTCTCGATGAAGCTATGTCCGAGGCGTGCTTCGCTACACGCTAGAGGATTCGCCGCGGGCGCCGCGGCGGGCACCGCCACGCTTCCCGTCTCGCTTCTCTATGAACATGGTCGTATATTGCTATAAGTTTGTGTTTACGCGTGCGATGATGCGTGCCGCTTCACGCGCCGCCCCACCGTAAACAGAAAAAACGTCCGACGCGCCGCGAGACGCCACGCCACACGCGACGCGAGACGCCCCGCGTCTCCGTAAATGAGGCCTTAGGGAACGAGTTATCAAAAAAATGGATGAGTTATTAAAATACTGGATGAGTTATCGAAAAACTGGATGAATTATTAAAATACTGGATGAGTTATCAAAAAACTGGATAAGTTATCAAAAAACTGCATGAGTTATCAAACATCTATCATACAACTAACTTTTACTTGTAAAGAGAAGCGTAAATGCCAATGTCCACGTTTCTAACTTCAATAAATTACTAACTGTCATCTTTTCATAATTTCAAGTAGATTCTATTTTGAGTATATTGCGCACTCTTGCTTGATTGAATGTTAGTTAGTTTTAAGCAACGTTTAGGAATAATGGGGAACGTGTGCATACACACGAGCGGCACTCGTCAACGTCAGAGGCAAATGCAGCCGTCGACGGCTGCCATTGATAACGTTCCGTTCATGGATTTGAGTACGGTGCTCTATACGGCACGTTGTCGACGGCAGCCGCACACGTGTCGACGGTTGCAGTTGCCTCTGCCGGTGACGAGTGCCGCTCGTGTGTATGGACACATTCCCCTTTATTCATAAACGTTGCTTAAAACTAAGCAATGATTAGCGACTGTTTAACCATACATTTTGGACGTTTAAACGTACGCCTCTTGACTTTAATCATCGTTTATAAATAAACCCCTAAATCTTGACTGAGTTTGATATAGGTTCGATATCATATGATTCTTGTGCTGAATAAAGAACTTTATTAAAAGTGAAAAATTAACAGTATGTATTAGTAATTCGGAGTAAAATAAAAATATTTCATCATACATAAATGGAATTTATTTAAAATATAAATGCATAAATAAATATTTTATTTATATTCTAATATTGAAAAATATAATTTTTATGTACAGTCGCCAGCACATCAAGCTACTACAATCTGTCATAATTCTTTAATAGATTTTTAACTTTACTGCCAAAGTATAAGGTCCAAAGTTGATTGGGATAATTTCACAGTTTCGGGTAGCTTGATGTGCTGGCGTCTGTACATTAATGAAATAAAGGAAATCTAATAATAATAATACAATTTGCGGTGAGATTAGTTATTAAGTCTCTTATCAATCTACAACGTGTAACGTGAAATGCGCAAAACCTGAAAATAGTTTGATCAGAATAACGAGCAGAATTAATTGAATCACTTTTTAAATATAGGTCACATTTTTCAAAAAATCTTCATTAAAAACGTTGCCGTGTCTATTTATTAATAGGTCAAGCAAGCCAATGTCAGCGCGGCGTTGCGGCCCGGTGACGACTCCTCCCTCGGTAAAGCGTCGTCGCAGACGCAAGAAACGATCAGAATGGCCAGTAAAACTAAAACAGCACATAAAACCTTTACAATTTTTTAAATGACTTATTTTCTCTCGGAAATAGGTCAATTGAATTAAAAATCAGTTGGGGTGTCTGAGGTTTTGCGCATTTAACGTTACACGTTGTATATCTAATGTAAATAATATGTGTGTATGCTTATTCCTATGTGCTTTTGATGTGACTCATTGCGCCTGCTGCTTGGTGATCGCCGAGTCACCTAAAGCACAATTCATATTTCTTAAACAATATTTCTATTGTTGAGACAATGAGTCTTTGGACAAACAATGCAGCTTATCTCACCCAGAAGCACATAGAATATGAAAATAAGGCTTATTACTCAAATTCTGGCTAGTCATATAGCAGAGCTTGTCTGTCAGTTCATTTTAACACCTAAAGTAGTTACTCGATTTTGATAACATTTTGGAAGTATATGTATATAGGGGGTTATACTGGGTACTTAAAGAAGGACATATAAACTGAACTTTATCAAACAAGCGTAAGTAACTCTGTACGTTTCGGGTAGTAGAACAGGGTAGCAGGGACACCGACGTGCAAACTGTAACCGTGAATTCAGCACATGATTCTAATAGTAACGTAGAAAATTTTCGTCGGTTATCATAAAAAAGTGTAAAAACTAAAGAATTTTTTTTTTAATAACCGACAAAAATTTTCAATGCTTGTGGATTCAGATTAACCATGACTTCAGCACATGACTCTCATATGTTGAATTCATGGTTACAGTGTGCGCAACGGTGTTCCTGTCATCCTGTATAGAGTTACCGTAAAACAAAAAAAGCAGTTTAATCTATCATGCAAACCATACAATTACAAAAAATAATAATTATATATAATTTGCATCACAAAATAAGGTTTTACTGAACTCCCAATGACGGCAATTGACAAATCGACAAAAATCTATTACAATTGTGTGGCTTGGTGCAAAGGGCACGCCAATTTGTTTAAATTCGTATTCGGCGTGGTGTTTAAAAGTTTAAGAGGGTTCATCCGTTAGAGCCATGTTGGAGATTCAAAATTGATGATTTCCGACGGCCAAAAAACCATAATGTGTTTAATTTATAGATGAGATATTGACGTCATATTATTGGGAATTTTATAATCTAGTGCATGGCTGAAAAACATTTTCAATTTTTCGTATAGTTTTCTCATCAGAACCGTTTTTATGCAAGCCTTTTTTCAAACTAGCGATCGACGGTCTAAGCAGATGCGAGATATTAGTAAAACCATATACGACAAACTTATAACAACATTATATTATAAAAAATAATAACATTTATTAGTGCATGGCTGAAAAAAAAACACGATTACTGTAAGTTTTCATTCAAGAAAAGTATATTCAAAAGTGTCAATTGTAGCCACTTTTCGAGATATTAAACGTGTTAGTTTAGGATGAAATCTGAAATATTTATATTTTCTTTTAGACCTAGTAAATTAAGACATTTATGTTCTAAAACATGGTTCAAATATTTTTTTAATAACTTATATGTTTATTTTACTATGAATTATTTAGTATTGCTAGAGCGGCGCGCTGAGCGGTGGCGTGAATCCGCACCGATTATATAGCAATACTAAATAATTCGTAGTAAAATAAACACATAAGTTATTAAAAAAGTATTTGAACCATATTTTAGAACATAAATGTCTTAATTTACTGGGTCTAAAAGAAAATATAAATATTTCAGATTTCATCCTAAACTAACACGTTTAATATCTCGAAAAGTGGCTACAATTGACACTTTTGAATATACTTTTCTTGAATGAAAACTTACAGTAATCATGTTTTTTTTTCAGCCATGCACTAATAAATGTTATTATTTTTTATAATGTAATGTTGTTATAAGTTTGTCGTATATGGTTTTACTAAAATCTCGCATCTGCTTAGACCGTCGATCGCTAGTTTAAAAAAAGGCTTGCATAAAAACGGTTCTGATGAGAAAACTATAAGAAAAATTGAAAATGTTTTTCAGCCATGCACTAGATTATAAGATTCCCAATAATATGACGTCAATATCTCATCTATAAATTAAACACATTATGGTTTTATTGTCCGTCGGAAATAATCAATTTTGAATCTCCAACATGGCTCTAAGGGATAAACCCTATTTAGCCACACACATTAATCTGGGTTACGCTTGCCTGGCCACAACACTTAAAGCTTCTAAGTGTTTGAATAACTTAGTCTCCTCACCAGTTCACAGAGAGGTGTCGACAGTGGAGCTGATAGACACGGGGGGCAGGTAGTGGCTTCTGATCTGAGTGTGCAGGCGCGCCACCTCACCGTCCAGGGTCTCCATCTCGCGGACCAGCTGTGTAAACTGCACTATACCTGTAAACATAATTATGTACTTCTACAACGTGTAACGTTAAATGCGCAAAACCTCAGACACCCCAACTGATTTTTAATTCAATTGACCTATTCCAGAGAGAAAATAAGTCATTAACCTTTTGAACGCCAATCACTTGTGTAATACGAACTTGTATACAAGTGATTGGCGTTCAAAAGGTTACAAAAATTGTAAAGGTTTTATGTCTTGTTTTAGTTTTACTAGTCATTCTGATCGTTTCTTGCGTCTGTGACGACGCTTTATCGAGGGAGGAGTCGTCACCGGGCCGCTGCGACGCGCTGACATTGGTTTGCTTGACCTATTAATAAATAGACACGGCAACCTTTTTAATGAAGATTTTTTGAAAAATGTGGTCTATATTAAAAAGTGGTTCAATTAATTCTGCTCGTTATTCTGATCAAACTATTTTCAGGTTTTGCGCATTTAACGTTACACGTTGTATATCTATACATATTTTAATTAAATTCGCTGTTCCGTCTGTGTGACCACCTCTTCTAAGTTACGCAACTGATTCTGATACAGTTTTCGCCATCATTAAGAGAAGTTATTCGGGAAGGTTTGTGTCAAAAATTATCGGGAATGGATGATTTGTTTATGGTTCCAATTTAATTTATTTTTTGTTGTTGATAGATTGGCACAACTGTTTCCCATTTTGGCGCGGAGTTTGAGTTACATGTGTTATCTTATTTAGATTACAGTACTGTTTTTAGTTATATCATATCTAGTGTGTATTATGCGAATTTCATAATGGACAAAAACATGAACAAAGTGTCTTTAATTTCGCATCGCCAATAGAATTTCATGTTCGGAGTTACTGAAAATATTACAGAAGGCTTACTGTGAATCGACTTTATTAAAAACACGTGCTTATGAGTGGTACAAAGCGTTCAAAAGCGGTCGAGATGTGATGGAAGATTTGCCTCGCTCAGGTAGGCCATCAACGTCTGCAACTGAAGTTAACATCGCAAAAGTGAAGGAAATAGTGACTGAAAATCCTCATTTAAGTTTGAGAGAGATAGTCGCCGAACTTTGTGTCTCACGAGTCGATACGTACCATTTTAAATAATAAAATATGTTGCCGCTCGGCTAGTCCCAAAAGACCTGAATTTTCTACAAAAACTCAATCACATAAGAGTCGCTGAGGACATGCTAGAACGAGTCAATTCCGGCCCAAAATTCATGAAACGCATTGTGACTGGTGACGAGACGTAGGTTTACGAGTTTGACATGCAAACTAGTCAACAAGCTTCGGACTGACGCCTTCCAACTGAAATGGAACTAAAGAATATTATTTGAGCGTTATGCGGCGTTTAAGAGAGCAAATTAGACGAAAAAGGCCAGATTTATACAATGAAAATTTTTGGATTTTGCACCACAATAATGCGCTTTTGCACAAGGCCATCATTGTGAACGAATTTTTCACCAAAAACTCAACAAATACCATCGAGCAACCACCTTATTCATAAGATATGGCTCCAGCCGACTTCTTCCTTTTTCCTAAACCAAAATTACCACTTCGTGGCACCAGTTTTCATTCGGTAGAAGACATAAAGGAGAATTCGCAGCGATGACTGAACTCAATTCCGGAAAAAGCGTTTAAATAATGTTTTGATGATTGGATTATTCGTTGGCGTAAGTGTACCTATCGTTTCTGATAGATCATACTTTGAAGGTGATAAAATAAATTTGGATGAATAACTAATATTTTGTGTGTTATTGATCTTTTCCCGGTACTTTCTTGACAGAGTAGTATAATAAAGAAATGTCGATGTTTTGTTAACTCGTAAAAACCGTGTGAAACAATAATATTATATTTTTATTTCTTTAGACACCTGGGTATGCGTATGAGTGACAGAACAGCTTTATTAGGGAAATATTGACTATTATTATTTTTACATATTTCGGGACCATGAGATCCCGGATCTTTGGATGGCGTACGAGGGGTCGAAGCCAACTCGCAGGAGGACCCTTAGGTAATTTTAATGAAATGCGGCACCATTATTATTATTATTATTGGAGGAAATTATTTTAAACTTTGTGTTTCAACACCATAAACATACAGTCTGTTGTGTATACAAGCTGTGGGTTGACTGAAAAGCTTGCTATAGTCAGAAGACAAACATTTTATTTTTTTAGTTAGTAAGAAAAAAAAAAACAGTTACTAGCTACAGAAAATACAAATAACCCTTCAACTAAAATAAAACAAAACCTACACCAATGGGCATTGTCCACATACAGCATGCTTTTTTTTACTGGCTCCAAATTTTTACAGGGTCTTCAACCCAAAAAAAAATCTGCTGTTTCATACATTTTGGTCAAGTAGGTATTGAACTTTTGTATTAAACAGCTGATTTTATTTTCGTGATTTCAGAGTTGGTCCCATAGTGAAAGTTGTTCATATTCATGAGTAGAACACCCTGTGAAAATTTGGAGCCTGAAAAAAGAAATCATCCAGTATATACAAAAGGTTAGCTTTCTGTGATGGCTTAGATAACTTTTTTCTTGAACATTTTTTTTAAATTGTATAATGTTTATATGAAAGAATACAGGATTATTCATATTAAATAGCAACCAAAAAACTACTAAGGTTTAAACTTGTGCTATCATGAGTCTATCTCAATATCTATCTATACAATAAAGCGTTTACAAGGAGTGAATATGTCAAGTCCCATTTTCTCCAAGCTAAGTCATCAAATTAAGGCAGTTATCACACTGCACTGGACACCGCTACTGCGTGCGGCTTTTAACTTAGAATGCAGAATCTAGATTTTTAAAATAAAACTGCAGGGTATAACTCATTGACACCACATCTCTGTGCAGTCTACAGCTAAAGTTAAAAACTGTAGCACCACATACTGGAGCAGTATCTGGTGTAGTGTGCTGAGTAGTGTGCGCCCAAGTAGCATGTAATTCTATTGGAAAGGCTTTTGTGCAGCAGTGGCCTGATTAAGATTTAACAAAGAAAAGACAATTACCTTCTCGAGAATTAGTAAAGCCATGACGCTTAATAGTTTCCATTTCAATCTGGACAACCATTGGGAAGACAATCTGCATCATCTTCAGCATCTCATTGCCAGCTGCTTCCTTAGCTTCGTCCAGTTTCGAAGCATAGTCCGGGGACTCCAGGGCGTCTATGACTTCGGCCAGGATCATCCTCATCTGGTCCACTGAGATGTTCTGTGGCGATGCCATCCTGCTCTATTGAGCATTTAGAATCTGTGAAAGAAAATAAAGAATGTTTGGAGAACTGAGTTTTCTGAATATTTGTTGTGTGAGCCTACATTAGTGTTAAAGTATCTTTCCATTTTAGTGGAAGCAATTCCAAACATGCTCATCATCATGAAATAATTTATTGATAAAAAAGTTACAGATAAATATAGTTACTGACTTTTCATTATATTACTTTAATGTACAGACGCCAGCACATCAAGCTACCCGAAACTGTCAGATTTTCCCAATCAACTTTGAACCTTATGCTTTAGCGATAAAGTTGAAAATCTATTAAAGAAATCTGACAGATTATAGTAGCTTGATGTGCTGGCGTCTGTACTTATCTATTATTGTTAAAATTTCACCAGCATTATTAGAGATGTTAGAATAATAATTTTAACAAATATAGGTGTTGTTTTAAATTTTTACATTTTATATGTTTAAATATTTATATGCCAGTCCCGGCGAGACATAATTAAAGATCATAATTCTATTAATAAGACATTAAAGTACAATGTTTTAAAGCAAATAAATAAATATATTCCATTCATCATTCAGTATTAATGAGAGGCTTGTAATTGATCTCAAACAAATAAAACTTAATAGGAAATCCAAGTCACATTGGAAGTAACTAGGAAGTGGTGAAGGGCGGGCGTTTTGGGGGACTGTCTTTTGTAATTTTGACATTCGAAAAGTGCTGATTCTCAGCCTAGTTTGAATAAATGACTTTTGATTTTGATTTTGACATTACATTCCCAGATATTGCCATCAACTGCTCACAAGTATGAGTATCAAAAATGTTGAGGTATTTTTTTTATCTTGTGGTAATGCAATTTTCTTTCTTTCTAAGTATGTACTTAATTTAATTAACAGCCTCAATTTCTTTTTAACATAGGCTGATTTTATCACTTTATTTCCCTTTAAACACACAGATCTTTTCATATTATATGATACATCCTAATTCAGAACAATGAGATCATTACGACAATACCAACGTAGCCAATCTAAGTGCTGTCAAGCATTTATGTTGTTCAGCACACAAATAAGTTTAACCTTGTCATGATAGCTGTTGGATATTTAAAAGCATGGCTGATATTTAAATTGGTATTTCTTGGATGGTTAATAAAAATGCTTTCTTAGTTTAAATGTCAGTTTACGTACAAAACTGTGTAAAGTCAGCCGAGTATCTACCTCATTAAAAAAAAAATCAACAAAAATTTACACAAAGGGCTTGCAGTTGCGACTTTCAAACGAAGAAACCATGTATATATTTAACCCATAGGGCTCGTTTAACGCAAGGGGTGGGTGAGTCATACATTTCTAAGAGGGTGACTTTATTTATAAAAGGTACTAAAAAACCAATAAATAGTAAGTATGTCTTACCTTAACGTGCACACTGTTCTCAATCTACAATAGGTATTTCACTTTGTATGCTAAATTATGTGATTAACACAAACTAAATTAAGATTAAAACAAGCAAACATATCCTTTTAGAGACGACTAATTCTCAAAAGAAATGTATCGATGCATCGGCATTCGGCACGGCACCGAAATGAAAAGCACTCTTCTTACGAATCTATTTAGCCATGCAACTGACATTTGTCTGACATTGACATGACAGCTGGTGGCAGGGGTGCGTTCATTATTTTGCGCAAACAAACTCGACGGGTTTTCTACCGGTCTTTATGACCTTAGCGGGGCGAAAAGGAGTTATGTGTTCATGAAATCATGAATAAGCTGATTTTAATCGAATGGTTTGGTGAGAGCGCAAAATTATTGACGACAAAAGTAGAAACTCTACACCTGAGGTAGAGCGCACCTGTTTGAACGTTTTGTTAGTGTCACTGTCATATTGACAGTTAATAATAGTTTTCATTTTCTTTTCTTTTTAGACTTTTTATTTCTACAAAAAAGTATTTACTTTAAAAAAATAAATATGTTCTGTGAACGTTTTACTTTTTAGTATATCTTTTTATCAGTGTAAGGCATACTGAATGTAATTTAATATTTGTTTATCTTGTAACTAGATCTCTCGATTTGTTTTTGTTTCCAATACTTTATCTTTGTTTGTTTGTTACGTAGGAAGCGACAAGCGGCGATAACATTCATCAACAGTATCAACTGGTATGTTTTGTTTATTTTAGTGGATTCATAGTTTCCTGAACATTTAAATAATGACCGGGCTTCCATCACATTCCGCATCATGAGTCATGTTTAGAATAAACAATACTTACACATTTTATCTTTTTAATAGGTACCTTTTTATATACCTACTTATCTATCTTTTATCTAAAAGTCGGTCTATTTGTGTGTAGGTACTGTTTGATTTTTTTTTCTAGCATTCACCTAATGTCTGTTTTAATTGTTTAAGGAAACAAGTAGGTAAGTAAACATAGTGTTCAGAGGGAGTGCTTAGAGGCGTTAAATGTGGAATCAAATAAAAATAGTAAATCTGCTCATCATCTTGAGGTGACATCAGAAACAGATCACAAAAAAATAATTTGTCTGTCTGGAACTTTAAATCCACCCTATGATTGAAGCTGTACCTACAACAAACAAACAAAATTGTAGTCTGCCCATAATTATTCAGGTTTTATGATAAAGGATTTTGCCGCTATCCACCAATGACAACAAAAGTGATAATCATCTTATCATCTATGGCACAACTTTATCTATTGATTGGTTTGCATTGAAGTAGTTTTTACAATAGGATAAAATGGAATAACAAGTTCCATCGGTTTGATATTATTTTACAAACTTGTGTACAACTGAACAGTGGGTAAAAACAGTTATGAATAGTATCCCATTTGTTGTCTGTGACCTACAATATCTTAAAAGTAACTGTTTTTTTTAATTGTGAGTTAAACAGCCATATTATTTATTGTCAATATTGTATGAATAATGGCAGGGAAAGAATTATTTAAAAGCCTGATATAGATACAATTAACTTTCAAAGATGCCCGTTATTATTAACTTGCCAATTGCCATGATGATATTATATCTAAGCTTGTTATAAATAAGTATATGTTTCATGTATGTATGTATTTATTGTATAATAATGTAAATGGTACACCACAGATTACCTGCAGTATTGTCTCTCCTTTCTCCCTTAATCCATTCAAAGGTTGTCTCTAAATGATTACTTTTAGCAATAAGACCGCCCATAATGTTTCCCTGTGTAAAATTTCTACATTTATATTTTCTAATTTTTATGGTGTACTGTTTAAAGAGTATTCTATATATATTTTTTCTGTATTAATTATGATTATAATTTTAATTTATTAATTATATTTTTCTAGCGAGATAGATATCAATTCTTGTTAAGTACCAGAATTGATATCTATCTCGCTAGATAATAAATAAACTAGAACTTTCAATACAAATTAGCTTTTGTTTATCACAAAACTCAGTTGTATGTAAAAAAAACATATCTATTATCATTCTTGCAGGACCGCAATATGGAAGAAGAAATAGAAGAAGTTGAGATTGAGTCCAGGCCACCAAGTTCGCGGCGTAACTTAACGCTGCGGAACAATGCGGCTAGGCAGGTGGCCGTCAACTTCATGCCGTCGCGACAGCTGCCCTACAGTAAGCTTAGATTTATCATAGACAATTACTTTTTTGTATCAAAAGAAGATCCAACAGCTGCTATCAAGAATACACATATCAAAGCTCAAGGGCCAACAGCTAATAAAGCTAGACATTAATTATTGTCTGTTAAAAAAAGTGGCAAGTCCTCTACTGTATTCTTTGTCTTATTTTCTAAGTTCAGAAACACGAAAATAAAAGCTTAATCAGCGCCATCCTTGACAACTGGAAGTCATTTTTGGTGCGATTTTATGTCAAAGATGGTGTTGATGAGTTACATATAGAGAGAGATAGATCATAAAATTAATTTATAGCACTCTGTGACCTAAACCCGCACTTGTTCACGCTTATCTGTGACTTAACAAATTGAATGCTGTGGTGGTCACCGGTGAGCTACAGTAATAATTATTTTGTCAATTCTTTGGATAGTAATAAGAAATAGTCATTTAGAGTGGTGTTTTTGACTATTTTGAACCATATGAGCCAGTAAAATATAATGTGTAAAATTGGAGTGGAAAGTTTAGTGATGATCACCGGTGACCACCACGGCGTTCAATGTGTTAAGTAGTCCATTTTTACACAGAAAAGCGTGACTTAAGTGCGTGTTTAGGTCACATGATTGACATGTAAAAGTGTTTGTACAAACCTACTTACAGAAAATAAATCATTTATCATTTATTTATCATGTATAAAACAGTATACGATACGTGTGACTTAACCTAGTATTAATGTACGGCGTTTAGCACCACCGTCGCTATGGATTGCTTGAGTCACACGTATCGTAATGTAGGTACTGTTTAAGTAACAATTTAAATTAAATATTAGTAGCCTACCGATTCATACCTTCTTATGTGTATGCAGCGAAATGGAGAAACAGAAAATATCTTTTTTAATTTTGATCCACAGGCATGGATAGTTTAGTCTTAAAGCAGTGTAACTGGTGCCTTGTTTAAATCATACAAATACTAGCGGCCCGCCCCTGCTTCGCACGGTTTTTATGACTTAACAAAACATAGAGATTTCTTTATTATAGGTAAATTTAATATTAATATACACACATCAAGTGTCTAAGGATCAAGTAGATTTTTAAGTATAAAAAATATCCAATGAATATTTACCAAAGCTATACTTCCAGACTGGCAAAATAATAATTTGTTTCGCGATTTGGCATGCTTAAAATCAGTTCATCAAAATCGCTTTGAGGAATAGCCGCCCACGTTTTTTCTAACAAGTCAAAAAGTTGTTGTGAGGTATGCACGACATCCATACTCGGCAGAGCTCTTCTTTGGAGCATATCCCATGCGTGCTCAATTGGGTTGAGGTTTGGCGATTGAGCTGGCCACGGCAGAACGTTGATGCGAGCATCGGCAAGAGTGTGTTACGACTCTAGCCGTGTGTGGTCGTGCATTCCCCAACCGGCTTCGCAAAGGGATGATCACGTCTGAAACAAACCTATCCGCATAAATCTGAGCATTGAAGTTTCCCCTGATACAAATGAGATCCGTTCTGCCACCGATACAAATACAGGCCCAAACCATTATTGTTTCTCCTCCAAATGAATGAACTTCCTGGCAAAATTTCAAACGTTCTTGACGTCCAGAGGTCCTCCAAACTCGACTATGTCTTGTATCCGGTCTCATACCGAAACGTGGTTCATCCATTGTAAACGGGTCCTAAGATTGCGAGGTGCTATAGGTGGAACTCTCAGCGGCCTTCGGGAACGCAGACTCACTTCACGTATACGGTTTCGGATGGTTTGGTCGCTTATCAGCAAGCCTGAAGAGCTGTGGTGCTTCGTAGCTAACATTATGGCGGTCATGTCATGGTACGATTTCGTCGAGCAGTATTTTGGATGTGCCGGTCTTGTCTGCGAGTGGTGATGCGTGATCGTCCTCCATATCGCTCGGCCGCGCTGCCCGTGATACGATAACGTGTGCAGAGGCGGCTTATGACGCTCTGTGAAGTGTCAAGAGCGATAGCCACATTACGTCGCCTGGAACCAGCTTACAACATTCCGACGGCTCTCATCATCTCTTCTCGCGTCAAATGATGTCGTCGCTCCATATCGATGCATTTATTTTCAGTTCCGATGCAAAAATTGTAATGGTTTTGTAAAAACGCTATTACACACTATTACAAAATTTAAATAAATTTCTTTATTCAAATAGTGAAATTAACTAAAAAGAATCAATAACGATCCAAAAAAGTTAAAATAATAATCCTCAATTCCGGCGATGCTCTAAAACGTACTTGATCCCTAGACACTTTTGATGTGTGTATTATAAGTACCTTCACCTAAACCTTCCGGAATAAATTCCTTAAATGAGAATGGAGAATCATCATTTTAGCCGAAAGACGTCCACTGCTGGACATAGGCCTTCCCCAAGCACCTCCACTTCGACCGTTTCTGTGCTTCGCGCATCCAGCGTGAAGATAGAGTGATGGAGAATACTGCATCAAAATTTGTTTACAAGAACAACGTGGTCACACAGACAGACACGAAAAGCATAAACTCTTCAGCTTTATTCATCATCTGCCTAGCCTTTTCTCAACTATGTCGGGGTCGGCTTCCAGTCTAACCGGATGCAGCTGAATACCAGTATTTTACATGGAGTGACTGCCTATCTGAACTCTACAACCCAGTTACTGGGTAATACGATACCCCTAGGTAAGACTGGTTGTCAGACTTTCGGGCTTCTGACTACCCGTAACGATTGTCAAAGATCTACTAATGACAGCCGGGACCAACAGCTTAACGTGCTTTCCGAGGCACGGAGGGGTCTCGGTATGTAAAGATGGTCACACATCCACAGACCAACCTCTTCAGCAACAAACTCTTCACCTTTATTATTAGTATGTATATAGATTATTTTTCTTACACGCAGAGAGAGAGTTATTAAAACTACCACTGTTACCAGAGAGCACAATGGGCGCTTACTCAATTACCGTTTAATAAGGGCTTATTACTCAGATATGTGTTACAAACGATGATAATTGTTAACGACCGCTAATTATCATAAACGTAGCTCTCAACTGCAGCGTAACATGCTGCACGTAATCACTACATAGTATAAAACAAAGTCGCTTCCCTGTCTGTCTGTCCCTATATATGCTTAGATCTATAAAACTACGCAACGGATTTTGATGCGGTTCTTTTTAATAGATAGAGTGATTCAAGAGGAAGGTTTATATCTATAATACATGCATAATATAGTAGAGAAACACTGATAATTTTAGAGGTTTCTAATGTGATGTCGTAAATAAACACATATTTTTGCGCTTACATTGTAAACGCTGGCTGAACCCGTCGAGATAGATCAAAATAATGTAGTACAGTATTGTACACCTTAAAAAGGTCTACAAAAAAGTCCGCGATGGTATATGTCTATCTCTTAGGGATAACCCACAATAACCATTTTTTATCCTATACTTTTTACGAGGAATAGTGGCTCTAAAATTATCAGAGTCTCCATTGCACCCGTGCAAAGCCGGGGCGGGTCGCTAGTTATGATTAAGACAGATATACCATGGGGATAGAAAGCCGGAAATACACTCACCGGCACGGAAACTTGGCCACTCGTGATTTTCCTGATTATTTGCATAAAAAAATTTGCTTTTGCATTTATGACAATAAATTAAGGGTAAGTGGCTTTAATACGTGTCTCTTATGCTTTAAGGACTTAAAAATTAAAAGATTACCTCACCAATAAATCAGTTTTTAAAATCACGCACTTTCACTGAAATTAGAAATTTTTCACTATAAATTTAAAAACACTACAAAATAAAAAATAAGGTCTTTTTCGTTATTGTCTGTACGTTTTAATATCGGGTGTTTCCTCCTCTAGCCCTGATAACTACCTGCATTCGATCTGGCATACTTTGGATGATGTTTCGGACATCAACTTGCAGTATACTGCGCCAAGCGGCCAGCGCTGCAGTACGGAGCTGGTTTAGAGTTTCCGGCGGGTTGGAGCTGGACTTTATCTTTCTTTTGAGCATGTCCCAGACATGCTCAATTGGGTTTAAGTCTGGGCTACGAGCTGGCCATTGCAATTTTTGTATGCCAACCTCTTCCAGATATTCTTCAACGCAATTTGCAACGTGTGGGCGTGCATTATCGTGCATTAGGAGGAATTGGTCGTGTCCAATGAACCCCGAATATGGCATTACGTGCTCCTGAAGAACTTCCTCGATGTATCGAACAGCTGTTAGCCGATTATCGACGATAACCAACTCTGTACGTGCGTCGGAACTTATACCTCCCCATACCATTATTGAGCCTCCATGGAAACTCACTGTTTGAGTGGTAGTAATGGGTAAAAACCGCTCTCCTCTTCTTCGCCACACTCGTTCTCGACCATCTGGAGAACGTAAAGCTATTCGACACTCGCCTGTGAACACTACTCTAGCCCATTGCTCGTGGGTCCAAATAACGTGTTCTCGTGCGAAGTGAAGTCGAGCTACTCGGTGCTGTCTCAGAAGTTCTGGACCTCGTGCTGGTCTACAAGCTTTTAAATTGACTTCCTCCATTCGTCTTCTCACCGTACGCTCACTAACATTAACGCCTCTCACAATTTGAAGCCGCTGGCGTATCTCAACAGCGGTCAGGTAGCGGTTTCTCAAAATCTCCAGGACAATAAAGCGGTCGTCTCGGGCCGATGTGCACCTTAGGTAATAGGTAATAGGTAATAGGTAACACGGGCTGATGTCCGCAACTCCACGTCAATGCGCGTATTTTGCGTACGGGTGGGAAAATCGATCATTCGATCCACCCCAGCTCCTCAAGGAAGGCCAGCAACGCCTTGATGTTACTGACCGTCTCACGTAGGGTACCTGGGTTACCGAAGTATTTTGCCCTGTAAGTGGCGACCACCGGGCAGCTTAGAAGAACATGTGCCGCTGTCTCGTCATCCTCCATGCAGGCCCTGCACAGCGGACTGTCTGTTACTCCTATGACAAAGAGGTGTTTATTAAATGACCCGTGGCCAGTTAAAGCTGCAGTCACCGTACGCAGCTTTTGTCTAGTTAGACGGAGAACCTGTTTCGTGAGGCGGCCATCCATTGCGGGAAGTGCTTCCTTAGCCTGCCTGCACTCGCCTTGTTCCGTCCAAAGTTTGTCATGTTGATCTCTGGTGCGTTTCCTTACCAGAGTGCGTAGATACCTGAAGGGGAGTGGCACGATGGGCTCAGGTCCCACTGGTGCCATGCTCGACCCCCTTCTGGCAAGTTCGTCGGCTGCATCGTTGCCTAGCGAACCGCTGTGTCCTTTTATCCATTGAATGGTTATTTTATTGAAGTTACCCACCTGGTTGAGGCGCTGGTGGCACTCGTATATTAGCCCAGAGTCGACTGTATTACTATTCAGCGCTTGCAGTACAGCCCTGCTGTCTGAGAGTATGCGAATTGAGTGATCCTTCACTTCCCTGGCCATGATGGCTGAAGCGGCCAGAGAGTAGGGAATGCAATCCGGACTATCCGTAATCCGAAAAATCCGGATATCCGCACATTTTCCCTAGACTTCCAAATCCGGATTTGAAAATCGAATCCGGATTTTTTGAATAATAAGAATAAGTGACAAAAAAATCTAAATGAGCAAATTCGCTGTTCGCGCGTCGCGTCTCGCGAGTGTAAGTGATGGCGGGGTCGGGTTTATCGTCCATAAGGTCCCTTTTGAGCAACGTGGTGAAGATCGAGTGTGTGTCGATAAGGTTGGCGTACCTTATACTTAGAATGTCCGCAAGGTATTCGCTAAGGTCGTACAGTTTTACGCCCCGACCTCGTCACGCCTCGACGATGAGGCGGAGACCATGTATGAGGATATGTCAAATTTATTTAATAGATTTTTAACTTTATCGCTATTAACATTAGGTTCAAGGTTGATTGGGATGAGTTTCAGGTAGCTTGTGCTGGCGTCTGTACATATTATAGCAATAACACTATAATTATGGTATTTATATTTTATGATGATTGTTTGAATTAAGCGAATTAAGGAGGGGCCCGTGGCTAAATGATAACAGCCGCACAGGTCGATCGATCAGGTTAAGCTAAGCTTGCCGCGGTTGGTCTGTGGATGGGTGACCATCTTTACATACCGAGACCCCTCCGTGCCTCGGAAAGCACGTTAAGCCGTTGGTCCCGGCTGTCATTCGTAGATCTTTGACAGTCGTTACGGGTCGTCAGTAGCCCGAAAGTCTGACAACCAGTCTTACCTAGGGGTATCGTATTACCTAGTAACTGGGTTGTGGAGGTCAGATAGGCAGTCGCTCCATGTAAAATACTGGTATTCAGCTGCATCCGGTTAAACTGGAAGCCGACCCCAACATAGTTGGGAAAAGGCTAGGCAGATGATGAGTTTGAATTAAGCAAATAATTAAAAAAAAATGATTTGATTTCCAAGTGCTTTTATTTTAATCACTACATAGTATAAAACTAAGTCGCTTCCCTGTCTGTCTGTCCCTATATATGCTTAGATCTTTAAAACTCCGCAACGGATTTTGATGCGGTTTCTTTTAATAGATAGAGTGATTCAAGAGAAAGGTTTATATGTATGATACATGCATAATATAGTAGAGAAACACTGATAATTTTAGAGGTTTCTAAAGTGATGTCGTAAATAAACACATTTTTTGCGCTTACATTGTAAACGCTGGCTGAACCCTTCGAGATAGATTAAAGTAATGTACTACAGTATTGTACATCTTAAAAAGGCCTACAAAAAAGTCCGCGATGGTATATGTCTATCTCTTAGGGATAACCCACAATAACCATTTTTTATCCTTAACTTTTTACGAGAAATAATGGCTCTAAAATGATCAGTCTTTCTCTACTATATTATGCATGTATTATACATATAGTTAAACCTTCCTCTTGACTCACTCTATCTATTAAAGAAAACCGCATCAAAGTTCGTTGCGCAGTTTTAAAGATCTAAGCATGCATAGGGACAGACAGACAGCGGAAAGCGGCTGTTTTACACTATATAGTGATCAGCATTGCACCCGTGCGAAGCCGGGGCGGGCCGCTAGTTTAATATATTTACACAAATATAACAAATATCATATTAACAAACGAATATGGGTAGATTTGTTTAATTTCATGAAAAATCCGTAAAATCCGGATAATCCGGATTGAACCAACAATCCGTTATTAAAAATCCGGATTTTAAAACAGAACGGATTTGCATTCCGTACCAGAGAGATGCCCATGCATTCGGCCTGGAACACTGTGTTGTGGACGCCCAATGGTGTGGCTATGTGTATGTTGAAGTCCTCCGAGAAGATTCCAGCACCTGTACCACTACCTGTTTTGGATCCGTCTGTGAAGATTCGCAGCTCTGCAGGGCGCAGCCCCTCGCAGCGGCGATCCTCGTGAAGTTGGATCTTGTATTTTTTATCAAAGATAAATTGTTTGGGTACCCGGTCATTGGTGGCCTTCGTGATGGGGAACTCCTTGTGGAGTCCCTCAAGCAGCGCAGCGTGTGGTGTATAACTCTTACCCCAGAGGTTTAGTGTGTTGAGACGTACTGCCGCCAACGTCGCTTCCTGTTGTATGAACAGGTGGAGCGGTGGAAGTCCCAGAATGGCTTCCACTGCCGCAGTCGGAGTAGTCCTCATGCAGCCCGTAGTCGCCATGCAGGCCAGTCTCTGTACGCGTTGTAGTTTGCTGGAGGCTGTAACCAGCTTGGTGCGGGGCCACCAGACCACAGCCCCGTAGGTGATCATGGGCCGGATCACTGCAGTGTACAGCCAAAGTGTAATTTTAGGGGATAGGCCCCACTTCTTACCTATCATTTTCCTGCACTGCCAAAAGGTTATGCAAGCCCTGTTAAGTTTATTGTCCAGATGACTACTCCAGTTCAACTTACTGTCTAGTGTGACCCCGAGGTATTTGACTTCGTTGGCCACCTGGAGTTCAGTATCGAACAGTTTTGGTAGGCAAAAATGGCCTAAAGCTCGTTTATGGGTAAACATGACTAATTCAGTTTTAGTGGGGTTCACTGTTAGGTCAAAATCCCTGCACCATCTCTCTACGATACGTAGCGCTTGCTGAGTGAGGTTGCATATCGTGTCCGTGACCTTCCCCGAAACCAGGATTGCGAGGTCGTCGGCATAACCTACTGTGTAATAGCGGTTGGCGTTGAGTTTAGTGATGAGGTCATTAACCACCAGATTCCACAAAAGGGGAGACAGAACCCCACCCTGGGGGCAGCCTCTGGCTATCATGGCCCTCTGCTGCTCGCCCTCAAGGCGAACCACTCGTTTACTTAACATGTTTGTAATCCAGTCCGTTAGTACCTGTTCTACTCCATGTCTGGAGAGGGCGCTGTTGATGCTGGAGAAGTTGGTTTTGTCGAAGGCTCCTTCGATGTCTATGAAAGTACCCAGACAGGTGCCTTTCTGATGAATCGCTGCCTCTATCTGGCTAACTACCATATGAAGGGCAGATTCAGTCGACTTACCTGAACTGTATGCGTGTTGGTTATCGTGTAACGGTAAAGTCTTCAGAGCGCCATCCCTCAGTTCCCTATCACACAGCCTTTCCAGAGTTTTCAGAAGAAAGGAGGTCAGGCTGATTGGTCGGTAGGACTTGGCGTTTGTATAGTCACCCTTACCTGGCTTAGGGATGAATATTACTTTCACTTCCCTCCATCCTTTAGGAACGTATCTGAAGGCCAGGCACGCTTTCATTAAGGGCAGCAGTCTACTGGCGACAGAGGTGCCACCCCACTGCAGTAGGGCGGGGAACACTCCATCAGGACCAGCTGCCTTAAAAGGATGGAAGCTCCGGATGGCCCATTGGAGTTTTTCCAACGTGACTACCCTGCTAACGTAGAGCCAATCGTTGTCTGACGGTGTCTGAGTTACATCTTGCCAGTCAAATACCTGTGCGAAGATACATCCCGGGAAGTGAGTTTCAATAAGGACGCGTCTCGTTTCTTCTGGCGAGGATGTTAATGTGTTGTCAGGTTTCCGGAGGGTAGCGGGCCCAGGTGTATACTGTTGCGCTAGTACCTTCCTTACCCTGTTAGCTTGCTGACAAGATTCAATGTTACCACAGAATTTGCGCCATCCTGCGGTACTCCTGAACCTGATGCATTTTTTGTAGCTGGATTTGGCTGCGTAATACTTATCCCAGTCCTCATCCGCACAAGTGTTCATGGCTCTATTCAGAGCTTTCCTTACTTTACTGCGTTTGCGCTCCAGATCAGCGCCCCACCAGGGTTGTTTGCCCGGTGTGCTGCGCGGGGTGGTCTCTGGGCAGGCAGTTAGGTAGCTGTCTATCAACGATTTAGTAAGGTGACTTACTTGTACTTCAATCTGTGTCGTATCCGCATATGTTGTCGGCTCGTTTGAAGTCGCCAGCATTGATTCAAGACTGCGTGTATAGGTGGCCCGATCCGTGTTGCGCGGATTACGCCGTGGTTGTGTGGGTGGAACGCAAACCTGGATGTCGAAGCGGATCCACCTGTGATCTGAGCAGGAGGCCTCCCTTGAGACCTGCCACCCAGTGATAGTTTCCGCCGCTCCCTCTGTTGCTAGAGTGAGGTCTATGATTGTGCGGCTTCGTCTGGTTACGAACGTTGGTTCGGAGCCCGTGTTTAGTAGGGATAGGTTAGTCGAAAAAAGGTAGTCAACCAAGGCCTTACCCCTGTCGTTTTGCGTGTCCATACCCCACAGTTGATGGTGAGCGTTGGCATCGGCTCCAACGACGACCTCAAACCCGCACCTCTCGCAGTAGCTCACAAGGCGGGCGAGGTCGTGCGGGGGTGGCGCCTCTCCCTCGGGCATGTAGACCGAGGCAAGGACGATCACCATCTCTATGGCGTCGTCGCGCTGTATTAGCAGCTTTGCTGCAGAGACATCTCTGCAACAGAAGTCAGTTAAGAGCTGTGTTTTGAGGTTACCTGTGATATAGATGCACGATCTGGGATGATCGTGATCTGTGGTGACCAGGAGCTTACCGCCGAGATTGGAGAGTCCTTGTATGCGGCCCGCCCTAATCCACGGCTCCTGGATCAAGGCAATGGCCGTGTGTTGAACCTCCAGCCACTTGCGAAGCTGAGCCGTCGCGGTCTGACTGTGGTGGAGGTTTGCCTGGAGGATTTTACAGGCCGACGAAGGGTACGCCATCGCTGGCCAGCCCCTCCTCGTCCCCCCCCCAGTTTGAGCCCGGCAAACAAGTCGCCCTCGTCGAAGCCGTCCCCTCCCTGGTCCGAAGCCGGGGACAGGATCATGTCCTCCAGCTCCTCACCCGTTGAAGGGATGGCGCCCACGGTGGCGGCAGCAGGGGCAGCCGACCCTGCCAGGGCAGGCTCGGCCACGGATGCTTCCGGGTTGTTTAAAAGGGGAGATGACTCCCCCTCTGGTGCCTGCGGCTGTTTTGGCACCTCGCCGATGGTTTCCGTGGCGGGGTCCCATCCCTGAGGGATGTCGGTGAACCTGCCGTTCCGACCCTGGAACTTCACGTACACCGCTCCCAATCCTATTGAGAGGCGGCGTCCGGCCTTCATCAGGGCCGGGATTTGGTCCACAGGGACGCCGACCACCACGAACCATTGCGCGGCCTGCTTGTCAGCAAAAAGGAGCACCCACCTCTTGATGTCGACCCAGGGGTTCTGGTAACTGAGAGCGCGCCCAATGTTGGTCGACTCACCGTATACTCCCTGCTCGTCTGGGATCACGATGCCACATAGTGTTCGCTTTTGGATCTCCGACTGACTCTGGACTACCAGCGAGATGCTAGTAGGGAGAGAGAGGTCGGAGACCGTTTTCCTTAGCCAGGCTAAAGTGTGGTCGTTTCCGCACCACAGTTTCAGGACACCCCCGGCGAACAGCGGCTTGGCATTGAACGTCGGCCCTGGAGTGTCTGGTTTGGGGGACCAGGCCTCGAGGATGATCTGCCTCTGGATGGCAGCGAGTACCTGGTCCGATACTTCCCTGCTGAGGATTCCCGTGCGTTCGCAGGTGATCGCGACGTCTAGGGTTGCGCTGGCAGCTTGGGCGTAGCTTCTTTGGGGGACCCGTTTGGATTGATCAAGACGCGGCCGCTTATGCTCTCCCCGAGGTGTCACAGTCTCGTTGAGAGCTCGCTTGGCCGCGGCCTGATCCTTCCAATCGGGTCGCTGTGTTGTGGAGTTACCTGCCTGTTTCTCCGGAGCGCTGGTTGGCGGTCGACTGGGCGAGGAACGGCTTGTGCCGCCCTCAGCCTGCGACCGCTCACCAGCGGCGAAGTTCAGCTGGCCGCTACTCCGTTTGGCCGGCCTAGCGGCAGTGGCCTGCTTCTGACGGTTGCCTTTGCTTAGCAACCTGCGTTGCTAAGCAAAGCCACCATCTTGCAGCGTTAGCTGCAAGGCCACCAGGGGCGAGGGGAGTGAAAACACCTCCCTTGGGAGTCTCATTGGCTTTCGCCTCCACTCCGGTGTGTGTTGTAATAACTGGCCTTAAGTTGTCCATGTTATTGTGGTATTGAGTTCGTCTCTCTGGCTTCCCACCCTCCATGGAGCCCGCACCTGGGAACGTCTTGCTGTGAAAAAGCTCGAACGTTAGGACTACCAGAGAGATATAGGGGCGCAAGGCTGGTTTACAGTGCGACATCGGGCGCTCGATCGGGTTGACGTGGAAGGTTCAATGGGCCACCCCCAACGAACTGATCAACCCTCACTTACACCGTCAGCATGACCTTTACCTACCGCTTAGGCCGTCCGAGAATGACCACAGCGGACCTCACGCACCTCGCCTGTGGCCCTCTGACGGGACACCATGGCCATTTCCCTACCCCTGGCTATTGGGTAGGGCCACCGTTTCGCTTGAAATCCAGACCAAAGGGGGCGTGTTGCCTTACGGGCACATTACAACCAGAGCCGCTCGGCTCAACCCCCCAGGACTCCTTCATCCCTGCTTACGGCGCTCAACTGCGCAGGTCCTAGCACAGGTGACTATTTACTCCTACCCGCCATCAGCTGATTTTAGTGATAGGCGAGCCCGCCACTACCCAGTCACAGGGAGTCGCGGTTAGGAGTGGAGTTTAGGATTAAGGAGGTGGGAGGAGTGGGGATGTGGGTAGGATGGAGTGTAGAAGGATTGTGAAATTTGGGGTAGGAAGCTGAAAGACGGGAAAAGAAGTGGGCTAGAGGAACTGGGCTAAGGATGCGCTGGCGCCTGGTGGTTTTTGTTGCGTCTATTTCATATGGAATTAGACCAAGAACGGGGTGGCAACCTCGGGAAGGTGTATCCGCCAGACTTGCCTTGAGGATCTACACGACCGTTGCGCTCCCCCTCAAGACCCCGCCACCCTGCTGCCTCTGAGGGAGGCCTGGAGGGTAGGCCTGCATCTATACTACCAAGCAAAGCAAAGCAAAGCATGTCGTTGTGCAACCGCAAAAGCATAAATACAGACCCTCCCCATTGTGCACCTTACGCCTCCACTGCCTGGCCTGCGGGTGTACTGGCCTGTCTCCTGGTATCTTTTAAGGGCATACTGCATTGATGACCGTGGTACGTTAAGAGCTATAGCAACTTCACGCTGTGTCAGCCCTTGGTTAATTAACGCAACGGCTTGTGAAACCTGTGCTGGTGTTAGAGGCATTTTTATTGCTTTTAAAGCACCTTTACTTATTGAATTAAAAGCATAAAATCACAATAATTCAAAAACCGAACAGTAAACTTTGCACAACACACAAATTTAAAACGTGAACTTAGTCGCTCAAATGACCCGATTCAACTGTAAATTAAAAGTTTCGTCGTGGTGCACTTAAACATAATGGATTACCCTCTTGAACTAAAAGTAAACATTTTTTGACATACCTGCACAACAAACATTCATCAGAAACACTTAAAACTTTTGCTATCGCGAGATAAGCGCTTGGCCAAGATTCCGTGCCGCTGAGTGTATGTCACGTTGGAGAAAAATACTAGACCTGTCTAAGGCCTACCCGCGGCTGTAAAGCCTTATACGACGATGATGATAGAATCCTACACAAAAAAAAAAAAAACAAATTAATTAAAAAAATAAAAACCAACGACTTTAAAAATTAATTGGCTTTACATGTACAGACGCCCTTATTTATCTGTTCCGTGCAGACGCCAGCACATCAAGCTACTACAATCTGTTAAATTTCTTTAATAGATTTTCAACTTTATTGCTAAAAAATAAGGTTTAAAGTTGATTGGGAGAATTTGCCAGTTTCGGGTAGCTTGATGTGCTGGCGTCTGTACATATGAACTGAGTTCACGAGTACTCGAGCATAGTAAGGGAACTGATTTTATTTAGAACAATCATTTTATGTACTGTGTTTAAACAATAGAAATGTGTGGTTTTCCTTGTAAGTATTTCATTCAATAAAGGCGATACCGATACTGTAATCTCGTAAACAAGCGGATAGATGACGACGGACGACCAAACAAACACTTGAAGAGAGATAGTGGAACAATGCACACGTTACACTGCAGTCAACAAGCTCCTCAACCTGGACTCAATAATTAGCTCAATTTCATACAGTTATTATAACCAGTGCAGTCAGTTTTACTTTATACCTTGTACTACATTATACATTCATCATAGACACTAGTTTACATTGAACAGTAATATTATTTTTTGCATTGTGAGGTGTTGAAGTGTGTTGTGTAAATAATGTGCTGCTAGTGAATTACAATGTCGGTGATAGCTGATGATATTGAAGTTCTAGAGCTTAGAGCTGTTAGACAAAGAGGTAGGTAGTTTTAATATAATTATATACATAGTTATAATTTTGGGGCACAATAAAGGATCTATCTATTATTTCTATCTATTTATTTTGTTTTAAGATACTAAGAAAAATTGGATAGGAAAAGTTTTGACGCTTAGTCCTAATCTGTTCTGAAAGTTTTGTTCAATTTTATTGCGAAGAAGATGGTTAGGGTCTACGCAGACGATAAACTTTTTGTGCGTTTGTGTCTGCATTTCGCTGGATACCGCGTGTTTTTAATTTATACACAAATGATATAGCTGCTCGTAATAGGACTGGAATACCGGAGAAAATTACTAATGACGCTAGGACAGAATAAAAAGCTAAGATTATAATTGGCGAACTGTCCGCTTACTCCACTTACGGCCACAGCGTGAAGATACACAAGTTAGGAATAGTTTGGACCGATATTTAACACAAGCATTTTCTCTTATGTTGAGGGGCCCGTGGCTAAATAATAACATGCGCACAGGTCGATCGATTAGGTTAAGCTACGCTTGCCGCGGTTGGTCTGTGGATGGGTGACCATCTTTAAATACCGAGACCCTCCGTGCCTCGGAAAGCACGTTAAGCCGTTGGTCCCGGCTGTCATTTGTGGATCTTTGACAGTCGTTACGGGTAGTCAGAAGCCCGAAAGTCTGACAACCAGTCTTACCTAGGACTAGGAGTATCGTATTACCCAGTAACTGGGCTGTGGAGGTCAGATAGGCAGTCGCTCGATGTAAAATACTGGTATTCAGCTGCCTCCGGTTAGACTGGAAGCCGATCACACAACATACTTGGGAAAAGGCTAGGCAGATGATGATTTTCTCTTATGTACAGTAAACGCTCAGAAGTCCTTAAGCACGCTAAAGCTCACATTGCCATGAACAGTACGAGCGCGATACACTCAGTGCGTGTGCGAGTGATGTCTCAACATTCCGCAGATAACACACACTAATGAACTGTCGTCGTAATAGACGAAATAGCATGATATTTCTGTTGCATTTACAATACGCGTCTGTTCTTACCATAGCATTGCTAAAATTCGCAAGCATCTAATATGTGCTGCTAGCTATTTGCGCTAAGTAACAGGTTCACGATCAGTGAGGTCTGAGTTCGAATCTAAATTATTATTGTTAGCCGTTTTTTTTTGTTTCTTTGACACCATAATAATGTTAAGTAAAAACATATTAGGTTTATGTTTATTTATAATGTATTCATGCTTATTATCATTTTTATAAGAAGCAAATATTAGTTATTGTATTATTATTTAAGTATTTATGTGATATTTAATTTATTTTTTCGATTTTGGAAGGTGGAACTAAAATAGTCGTGCTAAATAATAACAAAAATGTTTATTCGTTTTATTTATTTATAAAATTAACAATTTTGATGACAATAATAATTGTGACGTCACATTCCTACTTAGATAAAAAGAAGTTCTATTGTAACCGTTCATAAGATTTTTTGTTGTATACCCACTTAGTCAATTCATAATAACATAACAAGGAAAGGATGTTCTAATAACACAAATATAATTGTTGATACCCACTTATTAGAGGTATTGGTATTCTGTAAGGTTTATTGAAAAGTTATATATGATTTAGACTTTATAAACATGTTTTTTTTAATGTACCGTCACAATAAATGTATTGAGATAATAGCTTAATTTTTCATTTTCTTGACGAAAAGAAGATTGAAACTAAACCTCAATTGTTTAAAATTGGTCATTAAATAATACGGATATGCTAATATTACTAAATATTTAGTTACACCGTCTAATTATTAAAAACAAAACATTTAGATATTAATATTTTGTATAACTACATAAAAGCTAGTTCTCCTGGCCCTGCTGCACTCATCCATCCCCACATATTGCCATAAATGCGCCATAAATGAAGCCTACCCTTATGGCTGGATTTAAATGTCTTTTGATCTGAAAATATGGTAGTATTCCAGTCAAAATCTAAATAATCCCGTGCGAAACGTAATCGTTCTTGTTTATGTCGTTCTGTCAACAAGGGCTTCTTAGCTGGTCTTCTGTGCAAGCGTGTGTGAGGTGTCGAATAGTTCAGCAAAGTGTCTCGTTGGTGTGAATCCATTAAATTCATGCTCGCCCACCATAATGTCGTCGCTGTGCCTCGCTAATAATCGCCGGCCTTCCACTTCGGCCTTTCTCTTCCTCGTATCTTTTGATCCAGAGATTTACAGTATTCCTCTAAAACAAAAAAAAAACTGAAATTAGGCAGCTGTAACAAAATACTAAAGTGACTTCATTTTAATATAATATAATAATATTTATTTAATATAATACCTATTCAAATATTACAACTTTGCATTTATAAATCCAATAATAAACACTAATTATTTATCTTTTAGGCCTCATGATGGACTTAATAATCAATAAAAATAATCATCCATTGTCAACAAATAATAGGTATTTTCAAATAAAAGCTTAAGTTACAATTCATTAATATTAAATACTCACATTCAGTTCGGTTTCATTAGATATTTGTGTTCTATTAAGACCACTTTTATGCGGCAAAATAATCGTCGCCCCTGCCTCAATATTAATATTTGCCTGCATTTTGAGAATAATCAATACCGCTATCTATACCACACGTCACTAACCAACAACTACAACTAAAACGACAACGGTTAATATTCATAAAATTCATGTCTACCTCACAGAAATCTAAATTCTTATTAAGTTTTTTACGATCTACCTTCTTAACTTTACAAAATTTGTGAACAAAGCGAACAAGACAAAGAATATTATATTTCTGTCCCATTTCTTCCAATCGAGTAAAAACTTGCAAAAAGTCTACATATTCGGCGTGAGATTCGAACTCACGGCTCACTGATTCGCGCATCTATCTGCAGGCATTTAGCCGCTAGGCCACCTTGACTAGTGTTTTCACGTTGAAATTATGAAGTACAATCACTTGTTGACGACAATGATGATACATGTGTCTATTCTTGAAAATAGAAGGTCGTAAGTCAAACTAAACGTCAAGCTAATGCTTTGTGAGAATGCCTATGGACTTTTGGAGGCCACTGTACATACATCACACATTTTACAATCTTTGATCAATGTCGGTTTACACCAGATTTCAACACAGTCTCTGTAGATTAGAATGTTAAAACTTCACTAGGTACTTATTATTAAATTAGCATAACTAAGTTCTGCCACATGTGTGCCATTCGAGCAATACTAGGCATTTAGAACCAACCGATATTATTTAGCTCACAGACTAACAATAAAAATATGTTCTCGATCAAGGAAAACATGGATTAGGTATTCCAATAAAAACATGTATTTTTACAATATTACCAATTGTATCTAGGTTGTGATTATATTTTCCTGTTTTTGAATAATGTAATAAGATATAACTTGACTTACCTTCTTAACACATATTTAATTTATACCTAGCTACTAATATAAATAAAGTTGAAGAGTTATCTCTAGAACCAATTTTTGAAATGAAAATATCAGAATCAAAAGTCATTTATTCAAATTAGGCTGAGCATTTGTACTTTTTGGACGTCAAAATTACATAAGACAGTCCCCCAAAACGTCCGCCCTTCACCACTTCCTAGTGCTTTAGCGTGGAAAAAGAAGTGGCGCAACAAACTCCCCAGCAGCATAGCTGTCTGTACAATTAGAAAAACAAGAGGCAGGTTGTAGACAGCTTAATATCACGCTACGGCCGTTAGGAGCCTGGAAAAAAGAAAAAAAAAAACAGAAACAACGCTAAGCGAAAAAAACGGTGTAAAAACGTAAATTTTAAACATTTATATTATTTTAATACAAAACTGTAAATAAATGATAAATGATTTATTTTCTGTAAGTATTTTTGTGCAAACACTTTTACATGTCAATCATATTTTTTTTTTTTTAAACTAGATTTGGTCGGCGTTTCCTATCTGACTACTCTGAGAAGAAAGGCCGAAACAAACTCAGAGGTCACAGTCTCTTTTAAAGTCCAGACATAATCTTGGTCAGATAAATGATGTGAGATGTTAACTTTAATATGAAGTTCAAAGTTGTAGTTTAAATATTACCAGTTAATTTCTTTAGTCATGAAGAACGCTACATTATAATAGGATGTCGAATTTTCAAACGCTTCTTCTGAAATATTACATTATTTGCATAAGTGATTTTTTTGCACTGTAGGTGCGATATTTCTAATTGATGTTATTTCTAGTTAAACAAATATCAACATTATTGTAATGGTGATTAAGTTGATTTCAGAGTGACTAGTACTATTGACAAAGTTATAAACATGTTCGAAGTAGAGTAAATTGAACTTTATTGTGTAAGAATTAGAGTATTTTTTCCATAAACTAAAATTTGCTTACATTTTTGGCAACTTAATCGCAAACGCTCAGGCATGTGGGCAGCATCGCTTCCCGGTTATAGACATTACACAATGGACTGAATGTTCTCTACATTCAAACCATTGTGTAATGTCTATCACTGGTAAAATGGTTAAAGCAAAACAATAATTGTATTGCACAAAATGTTGTCGTTAGACAAAAGGGCTTTTCTTAATGGTGTTATCAGTTAATAATCTATTTATAATAAGACCACAATCAAAAATACTTATTTTATTTCACATAAGCCTACATGGACACTCATGAAACTTCAGAAGCTAGGTGCACGGTTCCAATTGTCGTTTCCTATGGAGAAGAGCCGGCAACTCCACGGTTACTATTTTATAAATTATTGACTTTTACAATGTTTTCAAATTACAGTAGGTATGGGAGGACAGCGTAGGCCTCTCAGTACTTAGTAAAATAACAAACGGTCTACAGATCTAAGTCCTTGTAGACTAGGCCTACAAAGTCCTCATATTTACAAAATATAAAAGAATCTATCAAAAGGATAAATAAAAAATAAAATACGAAATACCTATTAAAACCAAGTGATATGACTGCCATTACAATTACTAATAAAGAGTTAAAATTTAGAATTGTCTGTATATATTGTCAAATAATAAGATAATCTTATTATTTGACATTATATACAGACAATTCTCAACGAAGTATGTAAAAAATCAATCACACTAATATAAGAAAGACCAATGAATGTTTGTATGTTTGCTTGTTACTTCTTCACTCTCAAACGGCTGGACCAATTTTGATAAAATTTGGCACACAGGTAGTGTATAACCAGGATTAACACATATAATACTTTTCATCCCGATATTCCTACGGGATCGAGACTTATGCGGGTGAAACCGCGGGGCGTAGCTAGTAAAAAATAAATATCGTAATTGGGGAGCAGTTAATAGACATTTACGGGGTATGAGGTGCCAGGGAAGCCACATATGCAGAAGAAATTATTGCCAAACTACCTTGTCACAACGTAGTCTTTAATCTTATAGCATGCTTAACATGAACCACAATACGATAGTCAATGTATAGCTTAAAAGCGTTTAATGAAAACTACGGATGATATTAACAAATAATGTAAGGATCGTAGCAGTTGGCGTTTTTTACTTTCTGCCTACCCCCAAGGGTAAAAGGCGTGAGTTTATGTGTGAACGTGGTGTAGGCATAATCAGCATATGGTGTGACGATCTGATAACGTGGTCCAACATGGTCAGAGATCGCACAAGGCAGGGAGGTTCGGAAGGAAAAAGAGGAGGCCATTGCCCTGCAGCTTGACACAATATAGGCTAACAAAAAAAAAAAAACAATCCTAAACAACACTAGGTAGTAGTTTCTCAAGATAACCCTCAGGGACAAGGTTGTCTGTGATAAAGTTATTAAATAAAAAACATTTTCTCCAGACACCTTAAGACTCCGTCGTAACAACTCCGAGCACAATGCTTTACTGGAAGAAGTGGACGCCGCGGAGGCCGACACTCCAGATTCTGCTGATAAACAGGCAGATATCATTGTACGGGAGATGGAACAGCATAAACGACTGATGGAGGACGATCCTGAAGCTGAAGAGTTGAGGAGGTGGGTCTACAATAGCCAAAATATATTGTAGTTTTATTAATATTATTCAAGACGTTGCCGATAAATGATCTTCATTTGACGCCAAAGTACTTAGGTAATAAATTCCAGATTCATTTGACGCTTTTTTTATTTATGGGATATAAAGTTCCATCTGCCTCACCACTCCAGGTATAATGTGATGGATTAAATCGGTTCAATAGCTTAGCTGCACAAAAGCACCAAAATCTAGCAATATTTAGGTGGATGTAGCACTACAACGCGCCACGCGACGGGGCGCGGGAAACGGAGCCAAACTCCCCGCGCAGAAACGCGTTTATATTGAGTTTGTGTGTAAAATATCACGCGCTCGTCATCTTACCCCGCCGCGTGGCGTGTAGTAGTGTGTGATCTGCCTAGAATTCGACATCAAACATCTATTATCTTCTAGAGAGGCACTAAGAGATCTGCCACAAGGTCTGACGATGAAGAGGAACGTGCGCGCCAAACTGTCTGCGTCAGTCAGCCTCAGGTCCAAGCGACGACCGATCTCAATGTGGAAACGAATGAAGTATCGAATAGGTTTTGCATGGAAAAGGGTGAGTAATTTATATGGTCTTTGTTACAGATAAAACTTTTTATAATTGCTAACATCGAAGTGTAGTATTTATAGATAATCACGGAAGGAAAAAATAAATCAACCAAAGCAATACCACGGTAAATACGTTTGTAGCTTAGTTCGCATCGCCTTGGCATTTTTTATGGTAACCTGTTGTTCTAATAGAAAGTGATCGTCACAATAATGTGTTCGGCGAACCCGAATGAGTGACAAATGATCGATCGCTCTCTGTTAGGCCAAGGCCAGATAATCATTAAGTTTCCTTAAAAATACCAGCTAATAATAACTACTCTCTAGCTCCGAGACCGCTGCCGCGACGTTGTTTTCTCCTTCGAGTTTTGGTACGAACCCATCCGTCAGATCGAAGGTCACTTCGGTTCAGCTGTGGGCTCCTACTTCTACTTCCTCCGCTGGCTGTTCGCAATCGACCTGCTTCTGGTGACGCTGGTCATCGCCTTCATAGTCATCCCTCAGGCACTGCATGATGAAGAGAAGGCGGATAGGGTGCAGTTGAGTGCCCTGGATTTTATTACGGGGATGGTAAGATATTGAAAGTTATATCAAGTTTTTCAAAACCTATCTATTAGATTATCCTAATAAAAATGGGAGATATAGTCTGCGAAGTGGCAGTCTGGCCATGTTGGTCTGATTGATGCACTCGAGTTATTGGGTATAGTCAGCCAATTAGTAAATGCAACGTACCACGTCGTCACCCGGTTGAACCAATAGTCTGAAAAAGCTTGGGTGGACTGGGTGGATGGCAACTGCAGTGATTTCACTCGAAAGGGACCTATGCCGAGTAGTAGTAGCAATTAGCATATAGTTAGCAATTAGCAGGTTTTGTACTAAACGTGTCATCCGTTAAAAGAAACCAATAATCAGTCCACAAAAATTGGTTTCCAGGGTGGTCTAACGGACTCGCTTCTCTTCTACGGACACTACCACGAGGGCGACATAGCCACGCCAACGACGCTCATGTATAATATGGCGTTCGCTTACTTCTTCACCATGGTCTGTCTGTATCTAATGTTCTTTGGAGTGCTGTGTTATCGGTGAGTTTTTCTGATAGCTTACCATGACCTTTACAGCCGGTAATAATGACTAGCCGACCTATTCTGTAAAAGCCTCACAGTGAATATTTAGGTTAAGTGAGCTTGAACTGAGCTGTCAATAGTGTCAATCCCTAGCATTAGGTGGAATGACAGCTCACTTCACCTAAGTTTTCAGGGTAAGTTTTTCATGGAATAGATAGGCTGGTTTGGCTGCTTCATTTGCGTGTTTTGTACACAATTACACTGTTAACTTTTTTAATTCGATATTTTCAGGACGGCATACTCCTATCGTCTGAACTTCATAGAGACTTCAGGTGGCCTGAGCCATGTGTTCGCAAACAAGGTTTTCTGTGGGTGGGACTTCGGTGTCGTAACGCAGGAAGCAGCCAAACTTAATGCTAATAGCCTGTATAACGAGTTCAAGGTAAGAAAGTCGATTCTGTGACATATATATACAACGTGTAACGTTAAATGCGCAAAACCTCAGACACCCCAACTGATTTTTAATTCAATTGACCTATTTCAGAGAGAAAATAAGTCATTAAAAAAATTGTAAAGGTTTTATGTGCTGTTTTAGTTTTACAGGCCATTCTGATCGTTTCTTGCGTCTGCGACGACGCTTTACCGAGGGAGGAGTCGTCACCGGGCCGCTGCGCCGCGCTGACATTGGCTTGCTTGACCTATTAACGAATAGACACGGCAACGTTTTTAATGAAGATTTTTTGAAAAATGTGACCTATATTAAAAAGTAGTTCAATTAATTCTGCTCGTTATTCTGACCAAACTATTTTCAGGTTTTGCGCATTTAACGTTACACCTTGTATAACGCAACATATTTTTTTCTTTCTTACATTTTTTTTTATTTATCCCGTAACTGAGGACTTGAAGCAAGCAACTGTGGTGCCTGGATGTAGTAGAAGTCCCAATATGTTCTTGGCACTAGAAAACTTCTTGTACAATACCAATTTATATTGGGCATTATTCTGTAGTAATTTTTATGTCTTTCATTCCAGGAGCTCCTAAGCGAACAGAACCGCAAGAACACCGCCACATCCTGCCTCACAAAGGTAGCCCAGTATGGGACCAACGTGATCATCAGTATATTCGTGCTGGCACTCATAGTGGGCATAGAGTGCGGCCTGTGGCTCCTGCTGGGCTGGCACACAGGCCTGCCGCACTGGGAGCTGTGCGTGTCTGTGGTGGTGACGGCATGCGTCACAGTGTGCCCGCTCATACTGCATGTAGTTGTCAAGTGAGTGTTATATTGTACATAGAGTGCTGCCTGTGGCTCCTGCTGGGCTGGCACACAGGACTGCCGCACTGTGAAAAGAGAGGATTAAAGAAGTTCCCAACGAAGCAAGTTATAGGGTTTCACCGGCCTGCTATTGGCTAAAACCATCACGGTTTTGGCCGGAGACTGGAATACTACCGTACTTTCTTCCAATCTCCTGGCGGCGCCGGCAGGTGACTGTGTGCCCCTACCCTGTGAGATGCGCGCTGTGCCGGATCTGTATCTTCTCGCATTGGACGACCTGAAATCCAGCCCCTAGGACCGATCCCTTTTGGCGATTATCCCGAAGTTGAATGATCCCTCTGACAGTCACTGCGTCTGCTGTTTGGGCGAAGTGCTTCTTTCTTACTCTTCTCCGCTTCTTTAAGTTTCCATCTTTGCTATCGTGATATCATCTACTCTTCAGGCTAGAGTTCTACAACCCTCGTACGGCGCTGTACGTGACATTGGCGCGGACCTGGTTATTAGACGTCGGCACTCTGATGCTGCTGCTTGTCTACTGGTCGCAGAAACACGCTGATGAGGTAAAGATTTGTATGAAATTAATTGTTTGTTGTGTAAATGCTAATATCGATTTTTATTGTATACGCACTTTTTATCTGCCAACAAACTGCTTTACAGTTTGGCAGAAGTAACATTTTTTGTAATGCTTGGAAGGTCACCACGAATAAACGCTTTTTCATTTTAATTTTTTTAGAGCAACATTTCACCCTGTGAAGATTGAAATAATCATAACAAAAATTTTAGAGCGTTTTTGGCACTTTTAGCTATTTTTGCAGCTTCACATCTGCAGTTTATGCTTTGTACAGTGCATCTGACTATTGGGAAACGTAAAACAGTCAGGATAAGAGCCCTTTATTCTGATCCACTTAATTTTTTCCACTTCTCACGCAACGTGCCACTTAATTTTCTCCACTTCTCACGCAATGTTTTATGCAAATAAATAAAAGTATTAAGCAGAAGAAGCATAATAAATAGAAATGTAAATAAATAAATAAATAAATGTACATAATAAAGAGTATTCTATTCTATTCTATTCATAATATAATTTCAGTATTTTTTTCATAAAAGCACTTAACACCACGCGATGCTGGTGACACAACAGCTCCCACGTATTTTATGTTGCTTTCTCCATGTTATAATATTATTATTCCAGTGTTGGGAAACGTCGTTCGGTCAGGAGGCGTACCGGCTGGTGTTGCTAGACTCCGCCATATCTTTGCTTGTGTTGCCACTCTTTGAGTTCACTAGAGGTTTAATTTATAAGTGAGTTTTTTGTTATTATTTTGTACATATTTTTGTTTTATATTGGTTAAGTAAATACACTGGCTCTGCTGGTTTAGAATATTTAAGTTGAATATTATCATTTGGTTTATAAAGAAAAGTGTATAAACTCCCATAATCGACTGATTTTGCAAACGTCTCGTAAAAATGACTTGCAACAACTGGAATCTATCTACATACAGAGAAGATCTTGAATTTATAATCGTCACCAATCCTATTTTTGCGTTGCATCACGAATGCTACCTTTAAAATTTTCGTTTTTTTTTTCTACGCCCAATCAATTACCACCACACTGTTACACGCAAACAACCATCAGAGTGCTATCTTTACAAACAAACAACCAATCAATCTGACTAGCCTTTTCCCAACTATGTTGGAGTCGGCTTAAAGTCCAACCGGATGCAGCTGAATAACAGTATTTCTACAAACTTTCTATAACTATCTTTACGAACAACAAATACCTATATACAAAAATCAAAACTTTGTATATTCATCAGCTGGAGCAAATCGGAAAGCGCGCCCGAGTTCAACATAGCCTACAACTCGCTAACTCTCATCTACAACCAAGCCGTGCTCTGGTTCGGGATGCTGTTCTGTCCACTGCTGGCGGTGGCTGTGACCCTGAAGCTGCTGCTCCTCTTCTACATCAAGAAGGAGTGCGCCTTAAGGGCTTGCCAGCCGGCTAGGAAGGTAAAACCTTCGAATTGACGATTTGTATTTCTGTATAGGAGACAGCTCGCCGTTTTATTTATCAAAAAAATAGCCACAAAATGTTATAATATGAAGTTGAGATCACTTTAACGTTGAGTTTTAGATTGGACGCATCATTTATAGATAGTTAATATTGAAATAAGCAACTGCTTAACATTATCTAAAAGCTGTACGGTGCCTTTAAAAAGTAACAATGAAAAAGGTTTTAGATATGATGTGATATTTAAATCTTCTTTTCCTGCTATCCCTTAATCCTAGTTCTATCTGGGGTTTGGTATTCTTGTACAACGGCGCCAGGACGATCTGTCCTGGATTTTCATAGCTTAGGTTCTGCGCTTTCATCTCCCTTTCGATACTAGAGCAGCATGTGGCGGAGGTTCTCCTCTTCCCAGGAGTTTCGTAGAGATATTCAAGACTGTTTTTACCGAGAAACTATCATCTCTTTTCATTATGTGGTCCTACTATCTAAGACTGCATTATTTTAGAGAAAATGTGATATTCAAATATTTAACTTAAATATACAGGTATGGCGCGCCGCACAGACACAGACAGTACTTTACATGTTCGTCACGCTGTCACTCTTCACCACGCTGTTCGGTGTTGGATCATTGTTCTTCAGGTAAGTCGTATTGTCATCACTTTGGCTTTTGACAACTGTCGGTAGATTCTGTAAAAATCTCTCCGTGAAATGATAAGTGAAGTGAGCACTTAATAGTGTTAATCCCTAGCGAATGACAGCTCACTCCACGCTCACTTCACCCAAGCTTTCACGGTGAGATGGTTACAGAATCGCACCCCTGAAGCTATTTCAATGCAACTCTACTTTCAAAAACAATTAGTTAAGTCTTGAATATGAGAGCACTGGTGGGCCAGTGCTAACGACCCCGACTTACGAGTTGTATGTAGGTCGTGGGTTCGAACCCAGACAGCCGCTTTACTTTGTGTAATTGCTATCAAAAACGGTGAAGTAAAAAAAAATCGTCAAGAGGACCAAAAATTCGAACACATTTGGCATCTACTAACCCACACTGGGTTCGCGTGGTGGACTACAGCCGGTGTCGCAGCAGTGGAAACGTTATAATTATGCTTCGTTGGAAGTCGAGTGGCGAGCGGCCCCAGGGCTTCGCCCCTGGTCGCAGGTAGCCCTACGGCGGCCCGATACCACGGACCCCTCACTGGGCTTACGTCATTTGGCTGGTGGTAGTTACTGAGCGCGCGTTAGCTACGCGGGCCCATGTGAGTGATTTCTAGTTGTGTTTCTGTACACGACACCGTGGTGGTCTGTCCCCGCCAGGTGAGAACCCCCAGTTACCTGGGGGAGGCCCGGCAAGGGAAGAACCCGTTATAGGCTGATTACGCTTAGTCTTAAATATTATCACAGTACACATCATCGTCATTCTCTTTTTCTTTTGTCCTCCGCTACTCTTCTAGCCATCCGCATTCCTATTCAAAACTTTCCTCACGTCATTTTTATGATTTATTTTTGATTGTAGGAAAAAAAAAAGTCAACCCCTTACCGATCCCTATTGTAACGACACCCTAGCTACAGTTACACTGCACCCTTAAAAAGGGCAGTACACACTCCCCCTGTTATAAAGTATTTTTAAACTTGATTAGTTCATTTTATCTCAATAGATGGCGCTGTACATTTACGTCACGTTTCTGAATCGCGGTGTCAAGATTCTCCGCTGTTTGGTTGGGTTCCCTCGTTCGGAGCTAATATAGTATCTCTGGTTTCCCTTCAAAACGTATAAATCTTTCGCCTTTTACTAAAGATTTCCGTGGAGGGGGACACTCAAATGAGTCTTATGTATTTTTGAAATACTCTGCTTTGGCGGAGTTTATAACATTTATTGTAGTGGTCTAGAGGAGGCTACGAGCCTCTCTTTCAATAACCGCCAACGGGTAAATTCTGAGTGGGGAGTGAAAATTGAGCAGATTGGATTATTCAATTATTCTCTTCTATTTTCTCTCCCTGAACAAAAACTCAAAAGATTGTCTTCCTTCCTACCTGATGCCACGTATCCATTGGAATTCGGAAACAATAAAATTGCTCAACCAACACTCAAACACTGTTGCCACTAACATCAAATTAATGTTCTTGGAGACAATGTTGCTCTAGCTAGAGAGAAACATTTTGCTAAACAATTTTGTGCTATCTGCATATAGATTTATGTATAAGCAGACCGCAGAAAATAAAAATCCATACTAATGTTATAAATGTGAAAGTTACTGTCTGTCTGTTACCTTTTCACGCCTAAACCACAAAACCATATGATATTGGACAGATAGGTAGCTTGGGACCTGAAGAAGGACATGGGCTCTACTGTTCGTCATATCTGTATAAAAAAATGAAATATAAAATAAACGTAGACGAAGTCGAGAACAACAGCTAGTGTTCAATCATCAATGAAATGAAATTATATACTTGTCATAAGATCTGTGTGATTCTGATCACTGTGTAAGGGGTTTTATTATAGGAATATTGCTATGATCATGGTGCATGAGACCTGGATATCATGTGTTTTTAAAAAAGTTTTTTACTCTTAATTTTTTGTTCATAACATCTCGTATACAGGGTTATTTGTAAAATACCAAAAACCTCTTAAGAGGTCATTGTACTCATCATTATGAACAACTTTTACTATGGGACCAAACCTGAAATCGCGAAAAAAAAATCAGCTGTTCCCTACATTTACGTTCGTACGAGTCGTCAAAATGTAGGGAACAGCTGATTTTTTTTTCGCGATTTCAGATTTGGTCCCATAGTAAAAGTTGTTCATAATGATGAGTACAATGACCTCTTAAGAGGTTTTTGGTGTTTTACAAATTACCCTGTATATTCTCCAAAGGGTGCACAGAGGGGTACCTTCAGTGGCGTGCCTAGTGGTTAAACTTAGGGCAAGCCAACATACTTAAAAAAAAAAAACTAAGTACCTACCTACCGTATCGCCTGTCACAAGTTGTGCCTACCGACTGATTCGTTTTAGTTCTTACTAATATTCTTATTTCATAATTGTAAGTTTTTGCTATTAGCAATTAAAATGAAATGTTTTTTAATAGCACCATTTTTTTCTTATATTATAAATTATATACTCAAAGTATTGGTAATCCTTTACAAAATCGCAACTTTTTCATTTTCATATTATCAGTTTCGTGTAAAATATGATAAGACGTATAAGAGCCATCTATTAACATTATTGGCACAACAGAGCTCAGAGTTAGTTCATATTTCACTCGCTCGCAACAGTCGCTATAGGCAAAATATTATAATCTGGCCACTAGATGGCGTACAAGTTATTGATTGATTTCTAACTACACATTGTTTACGATGTTGATAATATTTATAATTATAATTACTCACAATGTGAACAGCCATAACTCTTCAATTTTCGTTTCTTTATCACAGACAGATGACAAACACCACACACACGCACACGGAAGGCATGGTAAAAATTACTAGACAGATTTACTTTACCTTCAGTAGCTTTGATAAAAGCCGTTTTTTGTCAATTCATTTAGAAAACATGATCCTGGCGCCTGCTTTAATTTTTACAATTAATTAAGCGGCCTTTACAAAATATAAAAAATATATATTCTAACTCAAAACGGCGTAATCAGTCGGCGTCAAAATTTGGTGAACGTTTTATTTCTACCAACAGCTGTTTTTCTATTGCAATTTTCGATAATTCGGAAAGCCGTTCTTGTTCTTGAGTACTTATTTCTTAATTAAATATGTGTGAATACTTATTTAACACGTTCCGCGAAACAACTTGTAGCAGGAATGATCACAATTAAATGAGCTAGGTATCTTTAAAAGTTCCGGAAAGGCACCCTGAAGGCAATTTTCGACTAAAATGCCTATTACGTAATTTAGATTTCTGAGAAATAGGTACTCAAAAAGTAGGTTTAGGTGAAGTAATGAGATTATTATATTCGTCTGTAAAACTTGAAAGTATTTACCTTTCCGAATAAAGATTGCACATACTTTAATCCATCACAAGGCACATTTGCAAGCGTTTCCGAATTCATTTTAATGTCAAGAAACTTTTTAATCACTTCAAAACAAAGATAATCACCGCAAAACTAATCACAACACTTCATTTCACAGAAAATGTCCAAGCAAAAAATGCACCAGTAACCGCTCGAAACGAACTTGAACTAATTTGAAATTGTATCATTCCATTCCATAGATCGAGCTTTGCACAGCGACGCGCTCATTCATACTATTTACACACACACACGCTTCGTTTTACGTTCCATTCATAAAAAATCAGAAGCCAGGCTTAAAAATCAGTACAATTTGGAAAATAAGTACATACTGATGTAATCAACAACGTGAACATTTGTATACAAATAGTGACAGGTCCAGAAGCCTCATAAGAAGCCAGCTGGTGCGAGCGAGACGGGACGATGTTTATTGTTGCGTTCTCGCAATAGCGGTATTGGAGAGGTTTGGCAACGGTGCGCGTGATGAAAACTGTGCGGGATTTAAATATTATTCTTCGAGTATGTAAACCTGGCAACCTTGCATCGAACGTATAGCAGGCGGCCGCCGGCCGGGGCGCGCAGTTTTTATTATTCTTATCAATTCTTGCGACATGATTGAGTTGGTTAATTTACAAGTTTACTTGTGTAGTTTTATTTTTTTTTAATTTTTTATTGTTAGGCTCACGTTTGACTGAAAGCCGGGCTTTTCGGCTTTAATGAAAGGAACGCCCCTGGGTACCTTACACACACATTTCGCCAGTCATGTTCGAGTCCCATGTAATTGGGGGCGAGCCTATTGCCAAGGTTAAATCCAGACTCCGGGCTTCCCATGGATTAATAATAATCATTTTATCATCAGGCAACTAAGGGCCATAGATAAATTACACAAAATAATCTTATACAATAATAAACTAATACATAATAAAAACCTTAAAACTATGACTATACACGTAACTTTGTCGGCGTCGTGTTTCGCTGCGTGGTGTCGCGTAACCGTCCTTGGAAACGTCGATATACGACACCTTTCGGCCAAAAGTCCTCTTTCAGGCAGGTTTGTAGATGCTGGTTTGGAACTCGTACCACGAATGACTAAGGGTGCGTTTCCACTGAAGCGGAGCTGTGCGCAGCGGAGCAGAGACGTGCAGGAATCGACTAATCGCAATGGTTGAAATCCTCATCGCGTCACTTTTCTCGTCTGTGATTGGACGATTCCTACACGTCTCCGCTCCGCTCCGCCCAGCTCCGCTTCAGTGGAAACGCACCGTTTTTTATTTTTTTGGGTGGGAAATTATCAAATAACTTCTCCCGCTCTGGGCGGAGCGGGAGGGTGTGTCAGACTTTTACTGACTAAAACCCACCCGTGTTCCTTTAGTTGCCTGTGCCAAGGGCCACGGTAACTCTTTCGAACAACCCGCGACCCTGGCAGGCATCGGCCCTAGCGGACCCCGTCAGTTACTGCTGACATCTCTGTTAGGCGCGCGTGGAACACGACGCGCCGTCGACCCGGGCCTGGTCCCTAACGGACGGCGAACTGCCCATTGCTCACCGTCCGCAAGCCCGCGCCTACGGTGGCCGGGAGTCGGCTCTTGACTCCCGACGCCCAGGGCGTCTCCTGTGGCGACTAGGGGCGTGAGGGCGCAAAGATTGCCTCTCCCTCACGCGTTCCGCCTCTTCCTTCGCGAGCATTACTGCTTCGCAGGAGGTGACGGTTTCCCATGCACCCTCGCTCCGTACCATGGCCTGGACCAGGGCCGGACGCGAGAGATCGCCGCCGTGAGGACGCGGCGGTGCTCCGCCCAAGCCGGGCAGACCTCCACCGTGTGCTCCACTGTGTCCTCCGGGCGATCCACACAATGGTGACACCCGAGCGTTTCCTCCCGCCTTATACGGAACAAGAACCTCCCGAAGCAGCCGTGTCCGGTGAGGACCTGCGTCAGGCGGAAGGTGAGGACGCCGTGGCGCCTCTCTAACCACTCCTAAAAGAGGGGACTTAACGCCGCAATTGTAGCGTGCCCAGTGGAAACGCACCCTTAAAATTGATGTTGTGCCGCGATTCCAACCTTTCGACCCTCAGAGTCCAGTTGGTCTTCACCTTCAAACACTGCACGACTTCCTTAGCTGTCGTGGAGTGATGCAGACGCGAAAGGTACAGCTGCGTCGTAGTCACAGCAGGGCGCAGCAGCATGTTGGGTCCACTCGACTGCCTATCTGACCTCCACAACCCAGTTACTGGGTAATACGATACCCCTAGGTAAGACTGGTTGTCAGATTTTCGGGCTTCTGAAAATCTGAAATTATTCTATGTGATAGAAGTTTATGTAAAGATTACAGAAAAAATAAAACGATGTCTCTAAATAGCACACTTTTTCAGAAATCATCAACAAAAATTACATAAGTTCTACTATCGGTCAAGAGATGGCGCTGACCTAAATAAAACTGCAATATTCTACACCGCAGTGTTCAAATTCTCTGACGAGTACAGGCCTTGCCGAAGAAAATTTAAAAACATTTCACGTTTCACAACCAAGATGCCCTCCTTCCTACCTACTCGGAGGTTGCTTTAGGTGAAGCACACGCACAGCTGTAGTTTTTTCTGGGCACAGAACTATTTAGGTACCTATACAAACGAAGCTCTTAATAGGCTTCCGGTTACTAAATTAATAAATATAACATAAATATAATATTATAAATAAATATGGTACGCATAGAACCCGTTCAGCTGCTTTTATGGGCGATAGTCTGGTTTATACAGGGTGGATATTAATGAACCCTCAAGAATTCAGCTAGGGGTAGAGTTTTACTAACATAAACAGTTTGCAATGTGGAATGGCTGAAACGTTTTTCAGTCACCGTAAGCAGTTGTGCTAAGATTTGTAAATTAATGGCACCGATTCTCTTATTCGTAACTAAACTAAATCTAAGTTGACGTATTTTTAGAAGCCAATTTTTAATCACGTCCAAACTTGTCTATGGAGTATGTTAATTTGAGAGGACTTAACTAATATTTATCTTCTGTCCCTTTCTTAACGAAAGAATAAGATGCACTGAACTCAAATTTAGTTTAGTTTGTGAACAACAAAATCGGCACTAATAAAGATATAATAGTAAATTACTGTCCGCCTGTTCGCGCTTCCACCTGTCCGCCTGTCCGCCTGTCCGTCTATCCTACTTTTGAAGGACTGTACGTAAAGTAACAAATCCAAAATATTTATATATGATGATACGAAACCCTCGGTGCGCGAGCCCGGTTCGCTCATGACCGGTTTTTATTCTGAGTAGTCTGAAATAAATAAGTTTTCTATATTTTCTTTCAGAACATCATCCCATGCATGCGGTCCTTTCCGTGGTTACGACTATGTGTATGGCGTGATGAGTGAAGGCGTGCTACAGTTGAAAGAGCGGCACACTGCGCGCAACGTGCTGACCTTCATCATCAGACCGGGAGTCATCGGATTCCTGATGCTATTCCTTAGGTAATTATACCTGATTGTTAGTGTAACTATACAATTTTTTTTTTTTAATAATTTTTATTCATGACCATAGATACAAGTCTTTCAGTCGAATACATAGATGGAACTTAGATGTAATAATATTACAATAGAGATACTTAAAATAATGATACTAAGGTTTTCCACAGAAGTAAATAATAATATTTTATCAATCTGTTCTTTCATATTATCCACTTGCCTCCCTTTCGGGTTGGGTGAATACATCGTAACTATACAGGGTGGCCAGGGTTACCAGCATAAATGATAGAATCTGTCAGGTATCAAATCAATCCATCAATGGCGCCGATTCCCTTCTTCACAAACTAAACTAAATCTACGTTCAGTGCATCTTTTTCTTTCTATTTCATTAAGAAAAGGACAGAAGATAAATATTAGTTTAGTCCTGTGAAATTTGTCAGCGCCTGACGTAAATTGACGTATTTTTAGCAGCCATTTTTTTAATCACGTCTAAACTTGTCTATGGAGTGTCTTAATTTGACAGGACTAAACTAATATTTATCTTCTGTCTTTTTCTTAATGCAATAGAAAGAAAAAGATGCACTTAACTTAAATTTAGTTTAGATTGTCAACAAGAGAATCTGCGCCATTATTAGCTCAACTGTCACTAATGAGACAATTACTTCTTCCATTGTTCCATCTTTAGGAGATTTCGCGACATCAGAACGGTAGGCCAACTAGCAAGCTGAAATTATAACCTAGATATTATGTAAGATTTATGTATTTAAAATGTTATCATTTTGAGCATTTTCTAGCACCTTTACACTAAATTCCAATGGAAAACAAACGCATCGTTTTGCTTACCAATGGTAGCATTTTTTATTGCCAAACTGGGCATATAAATATATTCGTAACTTGAGCTAATTCTATCTGTGATAGCTACTTCCATATGGTAGGGTCTACTATGCAAAGCTATCAGGTCTTTGCTTCATTATTGGTAAAGATACAAGAGTCCCAATAATGTTCGTAAGTTATAGGAATCAGCCATTATTCTTCTGGTTTCTGGTTTCAGTGTGGCAGTATACTACATGCGTGCTAAGGCCCTGGCGCAGCGCTCTATGGTGAACATCCTCCGGCACATGCTGGTGCTGCAAGCGAAGGATAAGGACTTCTTGCTCACCGCCATATCCAATGTTTCTAATGGAGGTACGTGGACTAATTTATTTCCTTTTCATTTATTATTATTAGATTATTTATTTATTTATCCTCACACTGGAACGCCATACAGCAATTACACCAACGGAGCAAAAAATACTTAATGTGCTGCTTCCCATCCATCCTTCTTCATGGTTTTTGCGCTACTGTTTTTTTGTTTGTTCCGGCTATAGCTTGCAGGCTTCATTTTAATAATATAATAGCTAACATATTGCCATAAACAACGTACAAATCCGGACTCCGGGCTTCTAATGAGAAATTCCAGATGAAAAACCCAATAACACTGCCCGATCCGATGATGAGAATCGAATCTAAGACCTCATGTTACGAAATTCTTTCGGCCATATTTATTTCAAGCTCTATAGATATTCATCTGTTGGTTTCAAGGCCTTAGAGTTTTATCATGTACCCTAGAATTTATTAGACTCGTTTTTTTTTTGGTTTTGGGTTTTATGAGTTGTCTACCCAAGCAATGTACCAAAACCAGAAACCTAATCGCGTAACACACTTCCAATCACAATCACAATCATATTGGAGGATATTGCTAACCATTGCTTTATATGTTCGAAAAATGTGTCTGCTTAACAACGTACATATCGCAATGAATATTGTTAAACTGTCAGAATGAAAGCCATTGATACTGATAGTGTGTTACGCAACTACCCCGCAGACAATATTCATCGAACTCAATAGTACCCAGTAAACTGAAGTGTGGTTAATAAAATCTACCTATCATTTTATGTTTAATAACCCATTAATTTAGCATTTTAAACGCGGCTTGCGTACCAAATCCTTTTGAGTGATGATCTCTGCACTGCACTAGTCTTTGCACCAGCACTGAAATTGTAAATTTAAACAGAATTTTAATTTAGGTACGTATTCATTCATATTTTACCATCCTACATTATTGGCTGTGTAGTTTAGGTAAAAGTAATAGTAGTTGTAGAAATCATAGATTTTAGACCATACATGTTATCATAGACACTTTGCTTTTAATATAAACAATTTACCCAGCAAATGTTACAAACTTATTTATCCCATTCCAGAATGGCTGTACAGTCCAAAGCCTACAGACGAGGGTCCAGACAGCCACACTTGGAAGTACCTCCGCGAGGTCAGAAAACCATCGAACTCAGGTTTCCACTTCGATGCCTCCCGCCTCAGTCACTCCTTGATCGAAGGCCGACCACGTTCCTTTGTCAAGGAGAACAGGGCTTCGAACTATAATGAGAGGAAACCGGAAGATGGGGATACGGATAGCTCCTTCAGCTGGCAAGGGTCTAATAATTATTTGAACAGGAGTGAAGAGGCGGAGAGGCAGTAACCTTGAGTGGTGCTATAAGATGGTGGTATTCAAAAGTAAAAAAAAAAAAACTAATTTCAAGTAGAGCGTCTCTCGGTGAAAGCGTCAGAATAGCCCGCGAAATTCAAATTTTCTTATGTTTTTGCAATTTGCATTTCAGTATCGGGCTGTATGCAGCCGGTAGATTCTGTAAAAATTTTACCGTGAAAACTTGCGTGGAGTGAGCTGTCAGTGTCATCCCACTGATGCTAGGGAATGACAAAGCAAACATTTACAATCATAATCAAGTTTTTTATAATATTTATTATGCTAATTTTATGGATCATTTTATATAATTTCAAAGGTATTATTTTAGTTGTCAAAACTCACGTTAAATCCCACGTAGTTTGTGTGGCGTGATCACTCCACCCGATACACGAAATGTCGTGAATCGGGTGAAGTGATGACGCCGACTCGTCAGGAATAGACTAGGGAAAAAAAAACAACATTGAGATTCTGTTTGAGTTTCTGTTCTGCTATTTTATTTTACAACCCCACAAAATAGTCATATTTTGACAACTAAAATACTAGCACCATCTGCCTAGCCTTTTTCAACTAAAATACTAGCGTTGAAATTATGTAAAATGATCAATAGAATTAGCATAAAAATATTATTAAAATCTCAATTATGATTGTAAATGTATGCTTGGCCAATCCCTAGTATCAGATGGGATGACACTGACAGCTCACTCCACGCTCACTTCACCTAAGTTTTCACGGTGAGATGGTTACAGAATCGCACTGGATCTAAATATGATTCGCGACCGTTACAAATATGACTTTATAGAATTAGAATCAGCAATACAACTCCATGACTTAGAATTCCCTCAAGTCTCATGATTTCATGAAATAGTCATTCAATAGGGTAATATGAATTTAGAGAGATGTATTTTTTTTATGGATGATTTTTTATGATTATAATTCTATAAATAATTATTTTTACGGTCGCGAATCATATTTATAGATCTACATGCAACCAGACGCTGACCGCGAGCTACCTTAGATATTCTATAAATTTATCCACTACGGATAAATTTATAGAATATCTACTAACAGGCTAACTAACCATTGTGATTTATATTTATCAGGGTCAACGGGGCTCGTCATAATTGTATGAAATGGTGTCCGGCCGAGAATGGATTTTTGAAATACGGTCTGATTTACATTTTCGGCCGAAAACCGAAAACAAAAATTTATTTTCCGGTCGAAAACTAAAATTAAATTCGTTCGGACTCTTAAAATAAATAAAGGTGAAATAAACATGAACTGTGCTATTCTGTAAAAATCTCACCGTGAAAACTTGGGTGAAGTGAGCTTAAAGTGAGCAGTCATTAGTGTTAATCCCTAGCATCAGATGGAATGACAGCTCACTTCATTTAACTTCTCACCGTGAGATTCTAATAGAATCGACCGGCTGAGAATAGGCCTGCCCTTAACGTCCACAATCTCTAATCATTGGGTTGTGATCGCATTCTAACAAACTTGCATTGTTTAACATAATTATTATTCTTATAAAGGAATGACTGTAAGTTTTAATGAAATTATTGAACTGGTGCTATATTGCATTTATATTTTGTGATAAGAATAGAGGATTTTTTACAGGTTTTGTGTAATCAACCTATGGTCTGTTCCAAAAGTATCCGGTCAAAATGTAAACAAATGGATCAGAAAATGTATCTGTGGATGCTTGTTTGTATTACCACTTACGAAATGAGTGCTTTGATCTGAAGACCAATTCCCGTAATTAAAAACGTTCAAAATCTAGTTGCAGTCTCATCTCAGCGACAAACAAATGTCAAAAATGTAGGGAAATTAGAGGCATTTTTGACAGATTGAGACTGAGATCAGACTGTGAACGTTCTTAAAATTACGAGAATTGCCGCTCAGATTATTTGAATACTTGAAACCGAAATTCTAATTTTAAATAATTGTAAAAATGTTTTTCATCTTACAATAATTGAGGCTAATTTTATAACCTCCCTTTTCGTCGATTATTTTCAATTACAATTTAATAATGTTATTCAAACAATAATTGTTGAAAAGGTGTTGAGATATCCCTTGTATTAATAAACGTTGCTTAAAATTAAGTAATGATTAGCTTTTGTTTAACCATACATTTTTTTTCTCTTTACTTTAAGCAAAGTTTATAAATAATAGGGATAGTGTTAAAACCTTTTAAATACACATGAGTAAGTGATTTCGTAAGAATTTAACCTGCCCAGGGTTTGTTTACACTTTTATCAGATACTTTTGAAACGGATATTAGTAAACATTTTATGCTCGGGTGCCAAAATTCTTTGAAAATATTTTCGATGAAAAAATCCCAGTAATTTTGCTAAAATTAAACTTAACCGTATTCTATTAATTTAAACCCTGCTTACAGAAGTTTTTTATTCCACTTAAGTGGAGGTTTTTTTAAGTTCCTAATTATATCTATGCCAGAGATTAAAATGTATTATTACCACATAAATCATAAAACAAAGTCCCTTGCCGCGTCTGTCTGTCTTGTCTGAACGCGATCAACTCAAAAACTACCGAACCGATTGTAATACGGCTTTCAACAGTGGACGGAGTGATTCATGAGGAATTTTAATTGTATGATTCATTTCAGATTGTTGAAGAAGTCGGAAAAAAAAACGCCATCTTTGAGCTTTACTGGCATGCGCCGCGTAAACCAAAACCAATAGAGTTATATGAAAACTCCGGTAAAAATCCCGGTAGATCCGGTAGTAGGTATCCGTGGGACATTTTCCGACATCCACCCGAGCGAAGCCGCGGGCAAAAGCTAGTTATTCCCAAACGGTAATGTTGTATTGTAAATACTGAGAGACTTTAGATCTTCCTTATCCTAGTGTCTTCCCAGCTTAGACTAGTCTATCTTCGTTTGAGAATGAATTCGTTGATTTCAGTTAGTGATCTCAAGCGCTACTGTTTCATGATTCAAAGCGCTTAATAATTACGTGTAAATTAACATACTTATGTTAATTTTGCTTTAAAAATTCATTTGCATTTCACTAGTATTAAAGCGGCGTATTTAATTAGTAACAAATTGGATTTTATGATCTTAAAATAAATTATGATTATTATTATTAATCCAATATGCATTTATAAGCGTGCATACACACGAGTGACACGCGTCAACAGCAGAAGCAACTGCAGCCGTCGACACCCGTCGACGCTCGCCTACATGTGTTGACGGTAGCCGTCGACAACTTGCACCTCGTGTATTTGAGCAACGTACTTAAATACACGCCGACAGTTGCCTCTGCAGTTGACGCATGTCACTCGTGTGTATGACCTATGACCACTAAAGTATTCTTATTATATGTCAGAAAATCAACATGTCTGCGGTATTTTGGTCATATTAGGTGTCATTATATCCCAATATGGACAATATGCCTTGGGAAGCTTATATATAGCTTGTTTTATTATATTAAATTACTGTAATCGGAAAAACAAAAATCTCTGAGATTGATAAAGGTATAATAATATGACAGTATTAAAATTATGAATTTTGAAATTAAAACTGCCCAAACTGCGCAATTTTAAAAATTATATAGTCTATAATCCATGTCAATTTGTACTAGTATTATCTGTAAGAGAATTTTATCATGCATTTATGTTTTATATAAGATTTTTGTAATATTATGAAAACGGACCTAAATTATTTATAAAAAAATAAAATGTATTCAGAAAAGTTGTTCTGTTTTTGTTTTGTTACTATTTGAACAGATATCTAGTTCAAAATGTCCAAACGGTATTGTAGTTTTTGTGTCAAGACATTTTGGGCATATACTATAATGTGACTCCCAAGATACCTCTAATGCCTTGGGTGGGGGGCACTGTCCAATCTATTCCAGTACAATTCAATTGATTTTCCTACTTCCTATCCCACTTATAATAATCCCGTTGGTCTCGTAGTCGCACGTGCGACTGCTGAGCGTGGGGTCCTGGGTTCGATTCCCAGGTCGGGTAAAGTGTTATTGGGTTTTTCCATTAGAAATTTTTCTTAGTAACAGCCCGGAGTTTGGAAGTTGGCGGTGTGATATCCCCGTGCCTCGGTGCGCACGTTAAGCCGTTTCCTGCGTCTGATCTCTCCTCCGATCGTGTCGGATTGCCGTCCCATCGGACGAAGAGAGTGAGGACAGAGAGAGTGAGAAAGACGGTCTGGAGGACTATAATAATATATAATAATATTATAAACGCGAAAGTTTGTGAAGATGGATGGATGGATGTTTGTGTTAGTAGTGTTAATCCCTAGCGAATGACAGCTCACTCCACGCTCACTTCACCCAAGCTTTCACGGTGAGATGGTTACAGAATCGCACGGAAGGTGTAAAATCTATTATCTTGCCAAATAAGTTCGTTCACAGTAGGTTTGTACCTACACAAATAAAATAATGGTTGAAACTCATTAAAACTCTTAACATGTCAGAAGTTATAAATAAAAATGTTGCTATGGCAACGCGTCCATAGAAACGTTTATTTGTAAAAGATACAAACCTATTATAACAAATAATTTATTTTCATTATAGTGTTACATGTTATTATAGTTTAAAGGTAAGATATTATTATTTTGAATTATAGAAGCTATTATATCAAGTTTAGCTTGCAGCGTAGACAAAACTCCGCGAAATTATATATCTTTTTAAATAATACGCATAAAGTTAAACCACAACAGTGCCATGCTATTTGTCCTCTTCCGAATGGCCACAAACTTCCTACATAATTTAAACGCGAAAGCTTGTGAGTATGTATGGATGGATGGATGTATGTATGTTTGTTACTCCTTCACGCAAAAACTACTGAACGGATTAGGATGAAATTTGGCACACAGGTAGTTTATAACCTGGATTAACACAAGATACTTTTTTCCCGCTAGTACGTCCCCGTGGGATAATTTCCGACTCCCACGTGGGCGAAGTGCCCCCCCCAAAATACAAAAAGATTTTTACAAATCCGACTTGTAGTTCCAAAGATTAGCGCATTCAATCAAATAAACTCTCAGTTGTAAATATGTTTATGTATTTGTGTAGTCCTATACTACCTTTCTTAGTAAAACACCGATATGGGTGGCATATTTAGTTGCACCAGCTACCTGTTTACCGCCCTCACTCATTCTCAGAATACAATGGCGAGCGGTGAAGGTAGCCGCAAGAAGAAGCGCCGGGCACCTCCGCCGGATGCCAAGCCGTGTCCGTCTCGGTTCATCCCACCGAACGTCGTCGGACGCACCCTGCCCTGGGTGCCGCGTGCCGGATACGATCATGAGATGGACCACGATAGCGTGCTTGTGAAGGCTGCTATGAATATGTACCCTGAAGGTTAGTTATTGTTGTAGTTGAATGTAATATGAATACACACACAATATCACGTCTGTATACTCAGGGGGTAGGTAGAGGGGCATTCGAGTCAGGTTATGTTGTTATTTTGCCAAGATGTCGAATTTTCTAGCGTAGTAGGTATTTTCTACTCTTAATAACAGCCAGTTTTCGCTGTAAAAATAAACTCGAAATGGAGATCAAAGCTTGAGCTTCGTTCTGTAATACGGACCAAGCAATTATTATTAAACTTGGAAATAAAGCATTATTATAATGATTCTAGATTTCTAGGTATTATAAACTCTGCCGAAGCAGAGTATTTCAAAAATGCATAAGACTCATTTGAGTGTCCCCCTCCACGGAAATCTTTAGTAAAAGGCGAAAGATTTATACGTTTTGAAGGGAAACCAGAGATACTGAATCCACTCAGTACGAGGTACCCTACCAAGCGGCGAAGGAATCTTAACACCGCGATCCAGAAATGTGACGTCAGCGCACAGTGACATCTATTAACGAGTGTTTGAACTAAAATGTTTTGCTATAAACGGGTTTTGAACTACTATAATTATGCGATATCCAATGGGTACAAGTCCAGACTCCATTTATTACCCATTTACTTAAGTTTTGCTTCCTATTAAGAGGTATTACAAAATAACTTTGTTAGAATGTGGGTGTTCAGTTACACACGGCGACATACACACATCACACACACACACGTTTTCAGTTTTAACAGGCCTTGCATTGTTTATGTTTTTCGTACGATTACAAGTCAGCTTATACTTTTCAAATTCAAATTAATTTATTCTTCTTCTTAGCGTGTCGATCGCAATCTAAATGGACTCGCCCCGGACCCATTTAGAATTAATTAATTAAAACTTACACATAGTTCACAAACGTACAAGTATTAGCATGCAGTTCTAACCAACAAAAAACTTACGACTGATTTAACAGCGGGTCCCAGGCTAGGCACAGCCTGTATCCTGGTGACCCAAATACTACACAAGTTACTAATTGAATCAGTTCTGCTAGCGCAAGATTGTGATATATTGATTCCACATCGAAGTTGTGAAGGATTATGTCTACCTAGGGCAAATAATCCAGCTCAGTAGACACAACTTTGAGAAAGACGCTGACAGAAAGAGCCAGCTGGGTTGGGCAGCATTTGGAAAACTCCGTCAAGTCTTCTCGTCGCCTATACCGCAGTGTTTAAAGACAAAGGTCTTCAACCAGTGCGTTCTGCCCGTCATGATATATAGTGCCGAAACGTGGACACTCACGGTCGGGCTGGTCCACAACTTCAAGGTCGCTCAGCGCGCTATGGAGCGAGCTATGCCCGGAGTCTCTTTGAAGTATACAATCAGGAATGAAATTATCCGGAAAAGAACTGGAGTTACCGATATAGCTTGCAGAGTACACAAACTGAAATGGCAGCTGGCTGGCCATGTTTGTCGAAGGACCGATGGCCGGTGGAACGGACGAGTCCTGGAGTGGAGACCGCGTATCGACAAGCGTAGTGTGGGACGCCCCCTAGCTAGGTTGACGGACCACCTAAAGAACGTGACTGGGACGGACTGGATGTGGAAGGCGGAGGACAGGCTGTTGTGGCGCAGCCTGAGATAAGCCTATGTCCAGCAGTAGACATGGTGTACATAATAAAGAGTATTCTATTATGTTCTATGTTATTAGCGAGTGTGGTGGGGCAGAAAACTTTCTGGAAATGTATTGCTTGATATCTCGGCGTGCGTACTACACACACTCAAACCTTCGCCTACCTACTCTTTCAGGGTAACACGGTAGTAGCCCAGCGATTCCCCGTTCCCGACAAAAATCATAAAATATTTTCTGTTAATGTCATTAAAGGTCAGTTAAGACTTCCAGGAAGATGAAAAGCACCATTCATTCATTATTCTAGTTAAGCTGGAAATATGTATTGGCATTCTATGAAAACACAATTACTTACATTATGTGACCAACAATCCATTCGCCTAATATAACAGCTGGGTAATGGTTACGACGCGCAATGTTTGTTTGCTAACATTTTATTATAAGGCATTACTGTTTATAAAAATATTATAATTGTAATATATTAGATATAGGTACCTATAAAAATCATTTAAGACAATGGCTTGATCCGTATTACAGGACGAAACTCAAGCTTTTTGATCTCAGTGTCAAACTAGTATCGACTATCGAGTTTTAATTTTAGGCACAAGCAATAAGTATTTTAAAATAATGCTGTGATATAGGTATTATAAACTCTGCCGAAGCAGAGTATTTCAAAAATGCAAAAGACTCATTTGAGTGTCCCCCTCCACGGAAATCTTTAGTAAAAGGCGAAAGATTTATACGTTTTGAAGGGAAACCAGAGATACTGTAAAGGCTTGGTCTAAGACACCCAACCAAACGGTGGAGAATCTTGACACCGCGGTTCAGAAACGTGACGTAAACGCACAGTGACATCTATTGCTAAAATGTGGAACTAAATAGACGCGTTTAGTGCGTTTAGTATAATAATAAAAAAATGGGGAGCTAAGGAGACGAAACAACTAAAGCTTGGGGTGTGTTCACAATAGAAAATGTTTTTTTAATACCATTATGCTATTTACCCCTTTAGGCTCCGCGCAGACCATTCTGCATGTTATGATGATATAGAAAAACTTACTTTGTAACGAGTGCTATAAAGTACAAAGTTGTAAAAATATCGACTCTCATATCAAACGGCACCTCAAACGTCCTTGAAGCTCAGTTGCACCTAATGATAAGGTTTATTATCATATATGGCATAAAAATTCGCTTCTTTGTACTACTCTTTGTTTTGCGCTAATCCTTTGAGCAATTTGCCACAACTTACGTATGTGTATATTTAAACCGATTAATATTATTGTTAGTCAGTAAATAAAGAGAGAGAATATCCTCGGGTGTTTTTTTTATTGCGCACTGGATTTGCAAGGCACTGTTCAGCGCCGAGAGGTGAAAATCCAGTGTATTTCTTTGAGCCGCTGGTCTGTTTGTATTCTCAATGTTCAGCTTAACACCGAACGTTGAAATTCCAGTCCGTGATAAATGTAAGTTAAATCTTAAAATGGGTACCAGAGTTCAACAAAACTTAGCATTTAAATGATTCTCTGTGTAATGTAATGCTTGTGTTTTCTCTGTGTGAACTAATTGCAATAAATTATTATTATTATTATTATAATGGATAAAAATATGTAAAGATATTGTAATAATTGTTGCAGTTGGTGTAGCTTCTGCCTACCTCTATTGCAAAAAGTCATGCGTTTATGTGTATGTGTTATGATTGAATTTCAGGCGAAGAAGCACATCTTTGCGGTGAACATCTACCGCTGATGCAGGCTAAGTCCTGGACGAAGGGAGTTCCTTATCGCGACTCCTACAATCACGTCAAGCCTTCAGACTCCATTGGTAAGTGTTACAAGGCGTTATTAAAATAACTGAACTAAACCTCACAAGGGGACATTGCACACATCATAGTGAATATCTTTTAGAATGGGAACAAACCTGAAATCTAAAAAATGTGCTATACTTTAGTTTGTTGAGTTATGCGAACATAAAGTACAGCTAGATGAAAGTTGCCGGGAAACGAGCTGAATGCTATGCAATTGGAGAGGCCTATTATAGGCCTCTCCAATTGCATCAGTCACAGTCCACTGCTGGCTATAATAGCCAGCAGTGGACTGTGATGTGACAGTGGATTGTAGGCTGATGATGATGATCCGAGCTATCCGAAACTGTCAAATTTTCCCAATCAACATTGAACATTATGCTTTAGCGATAAAGTTGAAAATCTGAAAAAAATTGACATATTGTAGTAGCTTGATGTGCTGGCGTCTGTACATGCTTTTGAACGGCTTACTTCGGAAAAATCCATTAATATAAACCTTCTTTTTTTTTTTTTTTTTTTTATTCTTTAAAATTTAGGGACTTTTATAACGCACAGCGTATGTAATATAAACCTTCCTACCACAATCTTTTAACAGTGTTTATTAGTTGCTACGTTTACCCAACAGACAGACAAAGTTTCGTTGTAATAAAGTAAGCTTTATGCCCTGTATAGTCCACCTCGCAATTGCTTGACCACTTGAAAACAATTCCCAGTATATTGAAACTTCATTAGGATTGAAACTATCTAACTGTGACATGGACAAATAAACCTTGTTTATGACGTGCAAGTAACATTCAACCTTAGCTTGATACAGCAGTTACGAGGTCGACTGTACGTTTACGATATAACAACGATATCCTAAGGAAAACAGAAAATCTTAAGAGTCTTATGACAAGAGAGTGAACCCTTAAGATGTTGTGTATATGACGTGTAATACGTCATATGCCTACAGTGTCCTCCAAAAGTTAGTTAATATTTTCCACTTCAGCTGTGATACCACATTATGATATATTGTAAATAAATCAATTATTCAATAAAAGCTTTATAATGTACAGCCGGTCGATTCTGTAAAAATCTCACCGTGAAATCATAAGTGAGCACTTAATAGTGCCAATCCCTACCATTACGGAATGACAGAGCTCACTTCCCGCTCACTTCACCTAAGTTCTCACGGTGAGATTTTTACAGAATAGCACTGCTGTTCAATCATTTGAAACTACAATCATTTGTAGTTGATTTAAAAACTATTTTAAATCGTAATGTGGCATAACAGCTGAAGTAGAAAAATTTCGATTAACTTTTGAAGAGCACTGTAATTTATATGGGTTATTACATAATAAAGAGTATTCTGTTCTATTCTATGTCGTGCTTTGTTTCATTTACAATCCACAAGCTTCCGGCTATTACATCGAAATACATTAGACCCTTCCATTCCCAGGCAACTGCTACACGCCCACAACGAAAGGAATACGTCTGGTCAACATGCCCCCTAAAAGGAGGACTCCTCCCAAGTTATATGGACCTCTGGGTCCTGGCGGGGAGATGCAATTCCCTCCGCTCAAATCCTGGGCGGAGCGGGAGAAAGACAGGCTGAAGGCGATCGAGGATGAGAAGAAAAAGCATAAGCTGCAGAAAGGTGATAAATTATTTATTTCTGTAAGTAGGTTTATACTAGCACTTTAACACATCATTCATTCTTCTGCCCGTATGCCAATTTGTTTGGGGCTGGCGGAACATGTCTTTTTCTTCCAAACTTCTCTATGAGTCGTCATCTCGGTAGACTGACTCGGGCTGTGGGAATGAAGATATGGTTAGAAAGGGGGTGGCTTTGTTACTTATTAACAGTCCATCCATAATTTTTGGGTCTTCCCCTACTTTTATAGCCTTCGACATTCATAATACACTTAACACGTTCATAATATTTTTAAACTAGATGAGGTTGCTTTTTCCTGTCCGACTACTTTGAGAAGAAACACGGCAGCGAACTCAGAGGTCACAGCCTCTTTTAAAGCCCAGACAAAATCTTGGTCTGATCATTTGAGGACCATATAGATTAGTCTCTGAAATAGTATTTTGAGGAAACAACCACACAGATTTAACGTTACAAGAGTTCCCCTCGTCTCAAGTGTGTGTGTTTCTTGAATAAGGCAAGTTCCTAACTGGTCTTTTCCACCTGTGGGGAGCATGAGGGAGGGGCAGAGATAAATAGTAAATAGTAGTGGACTGTTTAAAATAAATCCATATCTACTATCTACACTTATCTGTTACCTTTTCACGCTTTAATCGCAAACGGATTTCGATGAAATTTGTCATAAAGATAGACCATGACCTGGGTTAGGACGTAGAATACTTGTTATCCCGGCATTGCGTTCCCGTGGGATGATTTCCGACCGGGAAAAATCTAGTTTCAATAAAATGTTTTTACTATGGTTTAGTGGTGAGGCATCACAAAAGACTAACTGTAACATTAAGTAATTTCTTTTATAGGCTTGGTTAAGCTGGAAGATTTAGTTAGCGGTGAATACGATAGGAAGAAAGCTGCAGAAGTAGACGCTAAGAAGAGAAGAATCGAGAAGAGAAAACTAGAGAAGGAACTAGCGGAATTAGCGGCGCAGGAGGAGTTTAAAAGGTAAGGTTCATCTCAACTGGGAACTAGCGTATCCCAACCAATTTCTCAAAAATACTCAAATCTGGAGCACGGGGAGGAGTGGTGGCCCAGTGGTAACGGCCCCGACTAGTGAGTTGTAGCTCGTGGGTTCGAAACTAGACGTGCCTTTTACTTTTTGTAAATAATTTCATCACCGCTGCTCTAAAGTCGGTGAAGCAAAACATCGTGAGGAACAGCCATGTCCTAGAACCAAAAATTCGATGAAATGTGTCATCCACCAACGTTACCGCGTGGTAGATTACAGCTCACTCTCTCTCAAAAAGAGGAGGCCTGTCTCCTAGCAGTGGAAACATTATGACTCTAACCTGATATCGCCATCCCGTCTTCAGCAAGCGTGGTGATCAATGTTTTCTCTGTATGAAAAGAACCCTTTGCCTTGCAGTGGAATAATACTACACTGGTATTATTACTGTTAAGCTCAGAACCGGTTGTTGGTGTTTTCGTCTTGAAGTGAAAGTGAAAATACGATTACTAGTTCTTTTTTTTTTTTCAGGCGATTAGCGAAGTTAGAGTTTGAGGAGCCGCGAGACCCGGATCAGCAGAAGAAAGAGATGCTGGCTGTCACCGAGGAGGAGCATTATCGATTCATCGCCCCGGAAACCTTAACGAAAATTGAATATTATTTGAGTGTGGTGAGTATTAGCGTTACATTTATACATACCTCTAAATCAAAAATATACATTAGTAATTACTTAAATTAAACAAAAAAAATAAAATCCAATACTCAAAATGTCTTATAAACCATGTATGTACCCAAAATATATAAATATAAAAATAAAATAGTCTTATAATAATAAAGTTGTTAATAACAGACTATGCCATCAATGCCACATCTAGTAAAAATCAAATTCATACATCCATGTTTTAACTTACGATCGAGTGTATATTATCTGTTTACCCACATTTTTTTCTTTTTTTTTTTTCTATGCTATTTTTGTTTTGTTCCATCTCCATTTCACTATCAGACTCCCAGACCTACTGCAGAGTACCATCCCCACTTGGTTGACATATCGACTTGTTGTACTCAGCGCTTCTCCACATTTATTATGCGCACGGCCAGTGTGGAACTCTCTGCCAGCGTCTGTGACCTACTTATACTTATAACCTGTGAGCCTTAAAAGCAAGAGTGAATAGGCATCTTTCGGGCTCGCTTGTTCCATCATAGACCTCATCCATCGCTTTCTACCAGGCGAGATCGAGGTCAAGGTCTGGACCATTTTGCAATAAAAAACCGGTCAAGTGGAGTCGGACTCGCGCACCGAGGGTTCCGTACACATTACCAACATATCCTTTCAACCCAATTGTTAGATTTGAAGTTTTATTTTAGGATATATAGGGTGACTGGTAATTCAAACAGTGACCGATACTTAAACACATGATTCTACTCATCATTACAAACAACTTTTACTATCGGACCAAATCAGCTGTTCCCTACATTTATGTTCGTACGAGTCGTCAAAATGTAGGGAACAGCTGATTTTTTTTCGTCATTTCACTTTTTGTCCCATTATAAAACTTGTTTGTTGTCATGAGTAGAATCATGTGTTTAAGTATCGGTCACTAATTACCAGTCACCCTATATATTTTTGAACATATATATTTCAAAACTTTAATTTCAAGCTTCAAGCGAAGTTATTTTTACATTTTCTCCGATTACAGACAGTCTTACTCATTAATATATCGGAAACATATTTCAACTGTATGTTTGAGTTTTCAGGTTGAAAGTTATCTTATTTCTCAATAAATGTACAGACGCCAGCACATCAAGCTACTACAATCTGTCAGATTTCTTTAATAGATTTTCAACCTTATCGCTAAAGCATAAGGTTCAAAGTTGATTGGGAAAATCTTGACAGTTTCGGGTAGCTTGATGTGCTGGCGTCTGTACAGTGCTATGAAACGCGGACAGTTGAAGAATAAGTTTTTGTTCATGATGAATAAGTTTTTGTTCATCTAATGTATTCTTGATCGAAGCTTCATCATTCTCTTGTCCTCAACTAAATTTATTTGAAGTCGACTGTTAGATGCACGTTCACTGCCGAAAGGACAAGTTCTATTTGTCTGTATGACAGTTAGACATTCAACCATTATGAAGTTTTTAGCGGGAATTATTGTCAAATGTGGTGAAGCACTAATTAGGTCGACTATACCGTTCCAATGTATGTTGTGTAATATAGAATGTCTGTTATTTCTCTTTTGCAGTCATTAGCAGGCAAGAAGCTCCCTGACTACCCAGTAGAGCTGTATAAGCGCGCTCGGCTGGCCGTAGACAAGCAGACCGCGCACATCAAGAGGCGCATGCTCAGCCTGACGTGGCAGGCCAACGTGCGCCAGAGCGAGGCTGACATCAGGGAGTTCTTCGCGATGGCCATGAAGAGGTGTATCCTTATACTTTTATCTTTAACTAACTGTTCTGCATTTCCGACCCGCCTTCCCCCTTCTTCTTTAGACGTGGGTTCAGGTAATGGTGGGCATTGACCTGGTATGGTAATATGATTTTCTAATGGGATTACTGAATAACACTATTCCAGCACCCTAATTGCGTAACACACTATTACTCAAAATTGAATAATTTTGAAGCATATTGCTAATCCATTGCTCCAAATGTTCGAAAAATGTGTCTGCTCAACAACGTAAATAACGCAATGAATGTTGTTGAACTGTCAAAATGAAACCCATTGCTACTGATGGTGTGTTACGCAATTACCCTGCTGAATCATGAATCCAGAACACACTCGGTAGACCTGTTTTCAACCACCAGACGATAGAAGCGGCACATCGAGTTAACAAAGGAAACCGGCAATGGCAGTATCTCAAAAAAGAGATATTATAGTGCGGGCGTGTGAGCACAGGCAAAGGTCCACTCTCTCTACCCTCTCCTATAGTGCGATGGGACGGCACGCACTCCGATCGGGCGCAGCGCCGCACGGGGTATCGCACCGCCAACTTCCGAACGCCGCGCTGTTACTGAGAAATTGAACCAACCAACATTGAAGAAATAGGTATTGTCAATTCGAAAATCGTTCAAATGAACATTACGTTTTCTTCGCGCGTTCGTGCTGCTAGGCATACTGAAACATATATAGTTTTAGTTACAACGTACCTAATACTCATGCTTTGATCTCCCCAGATGCATCCTAGTCTACATCGTACAAGACCCCGCTGAACAGAAACGCCTGCAGATCCCGTTTATTCCGCCGCTGTGGCCGGCACACATAGTTAGGGCTCCAGTGCCGTGGCACACGCCCTTCCTGAAGGCCAAAGAAGCGCTGTTCTACCGCTACTACCTCGGGAACCCCGTGCTGTTGGAGCTCAGGAGGATGTGGCAGGAGAGGTATGAACTGTTGTCAATCAAAGTTGGTACACGGTTGGTTGGTTGTAGAACTAAGAGAAGAAAAGTGTAGAACTAAGATATCGAAGCGCAAACTGTCACCATGAATTCAGTACAGCCGGTCGATTCTGTAAAAATCTCACCGTGAAATCATAAGTGAAGTGAGCTTGAAGTGAGCAGTGTCAATAGTGTTAATCCCTAATGACAGCTCACTCCACGCTCACTTCACCCAAGTTTTCACGGTGAGATGGTTACAGAATCGCACGGCAGTTCTAGACCCACATTCGCTGTAATTTTTTCGTCAGTAATCAAATAAATCTGACGTTCGATACACTTTAACCGTGTTTGTATTGTACTTTTGTATGAAACACCGTGTGTAGTTTATCTATGGTCCAACGGCACAGGAACAGAGCAAAGATAGATAGGATTAACTATGTTTAATTAATTTTTTGTTCTAAAGAAAACGTTTACATAATAATAATAAAATAATAATAATAATATATTTATTCAAAAATTATAAGGCATGAAAATTATTACAGTTTTGCTTAAATAAAAATTGTATTGCTAAGACTTACGTGCCTGAACTAGGTAATCCTGTGTTTCAGGCGATAAGAGCTAAACTAGTATTTTAAAATTAATAAATAAACAAAAGTTGAAAATGGACAGATAATTATATGTTGAGTAGCTTAAATCTTACTATCTATATTTGGTAAATATTTACCATAGGTGAAAAATGTATACCTATACTTACTTTAACACAGTTAGTAAATTTTCTGTTTCTTCATAAGACATACTTTGGAGAGCATCCTTGAGGATTCTCTTACAATTTGTATAGTTCACAGAATAAATGTTTGCTTTCAAATTTAGTCTATTATACAGGAGAGGTCCGAGGTACAGGTAAAATTTGGATATAAAAGCATGTTTTGTTGAAATTTGTGGGCAAACTATATCTTTACGTCTTTTATTAGTATATGTAGTGCTGTAGGGTAGAGCTTTGTGTTGTTTTAATACAATGCCCATGATAAATAGCTGTCGAACTGTTAATACTTCACAAGATTTGTACAGGAGGTTAGTAGGAAAAGGGAAAGGGCGGAAAGTAGACACTTTCAGAATCGCCCTCTGGGCTCTCTCGATGGTTAGTAACATTGTTTTACCCGCTCCACCCCATGTTAAGATCGATTGACATAGAGCAAAGTAAACCTCTAAGTATTTTTGGGTCAGCAATACAGCGTAACTTTTTAAAAACAAATATCAACTTGCGAATTCTATTATTTAAGGCTTCTATATGTTGTTTAAACGAAAGTGTTTCATCTATTATAACACCAAGGTATTTTGTTGTATTTGCCATTTTAATTTTAGGACAAACACATTGGTTATTTGCGGGAATTGTGGAAGAATGGGCATATGTTGAGGTAGTGCCAGTTGATGTTTGCTTGCGCATCGAAAACATAATATAATTTGTCTTGTCTGCATTAAGTGTTAGTGAATTAAGTTGGAGCCATTTATTAACAATATTAAATCCGCGTTGCGCAACTTTGTAGACTTTTTTTTCTGAGTCAGCCGAGAATAGAAGAGCAGTGTCGTCAGCATAATGTGAGAGATCTAAATTCAAATTACTTCTTGACGCCATACTACTGAAATAACTTCCACGACAAAAGCTTACGGCCCATACGCACTACACGGGTAACCGCAATGTGGCTAGTCGTCCGGCTCACCGCAGGATGCGGTTGCGAATGCGGCCAACCGGGTTGCGGGCAGCCGCATTCGCAACCGCAACGTACGGTTGAAGAACCGTTGCGATTTGCGGTCATATCGATCCATTTCAAAGATGGAGATGGAAGAAGTTGCAGCTACTTACTACATTTACACACGTTACGTAAAGAATAAAAAAACAAGGAAAGAAGTACTGGGTGTATCCTTATTTGCAAGCACGAGATAAGAGCAAGAATTTTGAAATATTTTGCGAAGAACAAAAAAAACATGAAGATAAGTGTTTCGGATTCACTAGGATGAGCATAAACACATTTGAAGAATTACCGTATTACCGATCATTAATAGTTGCATTATACCATGTAAACAAATTGTAAATAATGATATTGTATTATTTTGTGTTGAGATTGGAAAGGACTTAGGTCATTGTAGACAGATGAATATCCGGGTCACTCAATAATAAATTACTGTATGCCTGGTTTTTCTTTGGTGTCGATTCCCGTGTTCACAAACTAAATTAAATTTAAGTTCAGTGCATCTTTTTCTTTCTATTTCATTAAGAAAAGGACAGAAGATAAATATTAGTTTAGTCCTGTCAAATAAGTCAGCGCTTGACGTATTTTTAGTAGCCAATTTTTTAATCACGTGTAAACTTGTCTATGGAGTATCTTAATTTGACAGGGCTGAACTAATATTTATCTTCCACATTGTGTACCCACTATCGATCGTAAAAAAAACATAGTAATTGTAATTAGCAAATCATCTTTTCTTCCTTTTGGGTTCAGTTGAAAGCCAGCGTTAGAAATTAGAAATCATTTATTTGCTCATAATGTAGGTATACAGATATGGTGGTAATTTCCATGAAGTTTTATTTATTGATCAATTTATTTATTTATCTCACATACACTATCATCACAGGCTTACTTACCTAATACAATAGTGTAGTTTTATTTATAATTAGACTTAAAATTATATCATCAAGAACAACCAAGAGTACAAAATGCGGCCCGTGTGAATTCACTCAGAGTACAGTTGAAGCAGTCAGTTAAGTTAGGCACTAGTTGTCTGGCATTTTTGTTAAACTGGCCCTTTTTGGCACAGCTGTGAGGCACACTTTCCTGTTAATTTCTTACATCGGAATTTTCACTCTTTTGATTTGATTCTTATTTATTTATTTATTTTATTATTTATGTACACACAGTAAAAAACATATGGATATGACATTTTAAAAATTTGAGTACAAAGGTACTGCTTATTTCTTAAGAAATTTCTTCCAGCAGACCTGCGAAAGGAGAAGTAAAAAAGAAATGTAGACAATAGTGTGCGAGAACATGAAGAGAAAAATAAGAATGTGTGAAGTCTAAAAGTAACATATTAAATATACCTACACATATAATGCGAAAATTAACATAAGTATACTTAAATAAATACATAATGCTAAAATATACATACACATATATTTATATATATATATACATACATATTATATATATATATATATAGAAATACTCACAGTACAGAGGAAAGATAATGCTCTTTTAATCGACATTTAAATACAGAAATAGTTTTTAAATCACGAATGCTAGGCGGAAGTGAGTTCCACAATCTTACAGCATGGACAGAGAAGGAATAAGAATAGTAGCTTGTTTTATGAGGGTGGGATTTGAGGAGGGATCTTCGATGTGATCTACACGGTGTGGAACTAGAGCGAGCGTAAGAAAAACGCTCACGCAGGTAGGAAGGATAAGACGGGTTGTGTAGGATATTGAAGAGGAGACATAGAATCCGAGTATTCCTGCGAAGGCGGATTGGGAGCCACTTGAGTTCCTTGCGAAGGTGAGAGACATGGTCATACTTTCGAAGACCGAAAACAAAGCGAATGCACAGGTTTTGCAAGCGCTCAAGTTTGTTTAATAGCTCCTCAGTAGCATCCAGGTAGCAGGCGTCGGCATAATCTATAATCGGCTGAATAAGTGTTTGTGCCAAAGAAATTTTAGTCTTCAAGGGCAGAAGACTTTGAAGGCATTTCAGCGAATGAAAGGAGAAATGTACCCTTCGGCTGACCTCATTGACCTGAGCACGCCACGAAAGATTGGAGTCAATAACTACACCCAGATCTTTAGCGGTTTCTGTATAGTCAATGCGAACACCATCGAGATATAAAGGCATCAGAGTTGCAACATTAACCGCATTGCGAATGAATCTGCTGCCTATGATCATGGCCTGGGATTTAGTTGGGTTAATTTGCAAACCAAATGACTTATTTGTTTTATCTGATGTACCTATATTATACAGCGTGTAACGGAAGGGGGGTATCAACCCTGAAGGAGGTGAATGTGCTCATGAAACTCAACAACTTTCCCCAAAGAACATAGGTCGAAATATGAAAAAAAAATTTGGCCCTCCCATAGTAAATCAATCAGCTGGTAGTCAGTTTTGTAAGGGAGGGCCAAATTTTTTTTTCATATTTCGACCTATGTTCTTTGGGGAAAGTTGTTGAGTTTTATGAGCACATTCACCTCCTTCAGGGTTGATACCCCCCTTCCGCTGTATACACTGTGTGCCTTTTAGTCTGTGCTAAATAATTGTATTTTCTTTCTTTCTTTCAGATACCAACACATATACATAGTGGACATGGAAAAAATGCAGGCTGAGGTCCCCTTCCCACAATACACGACCGATTTCTTTGACAACGTGAGCAAACTGTCCGCGGCCACCAAAAAAGAACTCGAGGAGAACTGGTTGATCGACGTGGCAGACACGATGATCAAGATGAGGCATCACTGGTCCATCTACGTGGCCAGGAAGAAGAGCGAGTCCACGTTCAAAGTGGAGAATTTCTTTAGGTTAGTCAAATGTTTCAAGTGTTTTTTTTGCACTTCGATTTTGGCTTTCTTCATTTATTGAAAAAAGGATGCACAACTTTTTTTTGTTTGCGTATTTATCTACTTAAAAATCGTACATTTACTGATGGACACTGCCTAAACCGCTGGAACCGCTCGGTTCTACTACAACTGACGTACTACGCTACCGCTCTGACCAGTGAACTGACCTATGTATCTGTACGTATCCTGCATCATTTTTATCCTGTTGCAATCTGAAGAAAAAAAATCCTATTTTACAGGTGTATACGTGCGCTGATGTCGAACCAAGTTCGAGACCTCGTCGAGAGGAGCGTCATCCATTTCGCTGAACGTCTCAATTATTACTTTGTAAGTTATTATTCTGACTAAAATATTACATTGCTCTAGATATTCCAATCATGAATTCAGAAAATAAAAAAGGTTATTTAATGTAATTTGTATCTTTTACGAAGACTGTCTGGTGCGACTGCTGAGCATGGGGTCCTGGGTTCTATCCCCAGGTCGAGCAAAGTGTTGTTGGATTTCTCATTAGGAGGAGTCCCAGGAGTCTGGATTTGTGCCCGGTTGACGACAATAGGCTCGTCCCCTTGTGTATTATTATGCTTATTCCTTTGAGAAATACAAGCGAAGTTGTGTTATTCAATATATTTATTGCAATACACAATTTAAACTTAGATATTGGGTTTCACAAGATTATGCATTGTGGGCCCTGTCGGGCACAGCAAAACTGGCGAGAGGGAGACCTTTAATTTGATAATAATAATAATAATTCGTTAGTCCTATACAGGGTCTTGGTCATGTACTGAATCCATGGTAACAGGTTGCGCGTCCCTGCCACCCTGTATATTATTGAAGTATTTTTTTTTTGACATTTAATTGCACATTTGTTATGTATTTTCATTGATGCATTTAGATTTACTGAAGTTGTTTCAGTTTATTTATGTCTTTCAGGAAGGTAACAGATATGAGAGTCCGTACCGCGACTACATGTTCATCAAGCGGCCGATCCTGCGCATAAAAGTGGTCGCACACCCCGGCACCAACAACATCACCTTCGACCCAGATCTGGAGGACCTCAAGGTCTTCGTCGTCAAGTGCTTCCAGGCCATCATCAACGTGTCCAAGGCGCTGCCTGCTATCGATAAGATTATGTATCCAAGTAAGTATGCTGTCCAACGAGTTAAGGCAAAAGCGTCAGGATAGCCAGCGAATTTTTTTTTAACGTTTTTTGCGATTTGTAGACCAGTGTTGGTTAAAATATAATTTGCGACCGTAGCAAATATGGCTTTACAGAATTATACTCATTATAATCAGCAATACAACTCCTTGAGTTAGAATTGCCCTCAAATGTCATGCATGATTTCATGAAATAGTCATTCAATAGGGTAATATGATTTTGCAGAGAAGTATTGATGAAACGTGTGCGGTGGCATCTCCAAACGAATTCCTCTCTCTCTCTCTCTGTGTCTCTGCCAGCAAGCAAAAGAAGTATGTAAGGACCGTAGCAGGTGGCGATCAGATCGAATGGATCTGTCGTTTCTTCTTACCCCCATGGGAAGAATGCATGAGCCTATTTATTTAAATCTGCAATGAGTAGTCTAAACAGAAATGCTACCATGTGGTAATAATAACTGCACCGTACAATTACCATACCCCATTTGCTGGAGTGTCCTAAGTGCCTGTTCAGCTGCACTCTGATGACCTTAAGGGCCGATCATCACTATAATGCCGTTCATAGTTCTTTCTCGATACGATTTCGGTCTAGTAAAGTCGTATCATGTTCATCTTATACAATCTGACTCAGTTCTTATAGTGAGGATTGGCCCTGATCGTGATTGGAATGGGATTCGAGCGAAACTTTACTGTTACGTGTGCACACATATATTTTTTACTTGATAATATTTTATCAAACCGAGATTGGACCGAGAACGAACTGTGAACGGCTTTATAGTGAGGATCCGGCCTAAGAATGCCACTGATGCTACAATCAACGTGGCCACCTACAGGGTTCAAACTATAATATATGAATATAAAAAAAATCAACGTGGAAGGGTACCATCGACCGGAAAAATAGAAGAACCGAACCTTACAAGCTTTTTATTAACTTGCTTCGATCGCAATTGTTTCCGGTTACTCTGTTTATCATCCGTTTTTTTCTACAACATTTTAAAAATACGAACATATTCTAGGTATTTCATATTTCTGATAGCATTGGTCATTGGTCAAATATATACAACGTGTAACGTTAAATGCGCAAAACCTGAAAATAGTTTGATCAGAATAACGAGCAGAATTAATTGATCCACTTTTTAATATACGTCACATTTTTCAAAAAATCTTCATTAAAAACGTTGCCCTGTCTATTTATTAAGAGGGCTTATCCCTTAGAGCCATGTTGGAGATTCAAAATTGATGATTTCCGACGGACAATAAAACCATAATGCGTTTAATTTATAGATGAGGTATTGACGTCATATTATTGGGAATTTTATAATCTAGTGCATGGCTGAAAAACATTTTCAATTTTTCGTATAGTTTTCTCATCAGAACCGTTTTTATGCAAGCCTTTTCTCAAACTAGCGATCGACGGTCTAAGCAGATGCGAGATATTAGTAAAACCGTATACGACAAACTTATAACAACATTACTTTATAAAAAATAATAACATTTATTAGTGCATGGCTGAAAAAAAAACACGATTACTGTAAGTTTTCATTCAAGAAAAGTATATTCAAAAGTGTCAATTGTAGCCACTTTTCGAGATATTAAACGTGTTAGTTTAGGATGAAATCTGAAATATTTATATTTTCTTTTAGACCTAGTAAATTAAGACATTTATGTTCTAAAACATGGTTTACATATTTTTTTGATAACTTGTATGTTTATTTTACTATGAATTATTTAGTATTGCTAGAGCGGCGCGCTGAGCGGTGGCGTGAATCCGCGCCGATTATATAGCAATACTAAATAATTCATAGTAAAATAAACATATAAGTTATTAAAAAAATATTTGAACCATGATTTAGAACATAAATGTCTTAATTTACTAGGTCTAAAAGAAAATATAAATATTTCAGATTTCATCATAAACTAACACGTTTAATATCTCGAAAAGTGGCTACAATTGACACTTTTGAATATACTTTTCTTGAATGAAAACTTACAGTAATCGTGTTTTTTTTTCAGCCATGCACTAATAAATGTTATTATTTTTTATAAAGTAATGTTGTTATAAGTTTGTCGTATACGGTTTCACTAATATCTCGCATCTGCTTAGACCGTCGATCGCTAGTTTGAAAAAAGGCTTGCATAAAAACGGTTCTGATGAGAAAACTATAAGAAAAATTGAAAATGTTTTTCAGCCATGCACTAGATTATAAAATTCCCAATAATATGACGTCAATATCTCATCTATAAATTAAACGCATTATGGTTTTATTGTCCGTCGGAAATCATCAATTTTGAATCTCCAACATGGCTCTAAGGGATAAACCCTCTTAATAGGTCAAGCAACCCAATGTCAGCGCGGCGCAGCGGCCCGGTGACGACTCCTCCCTCGATAAAGCGTCGTCGCAGACGCAAGAAACGATCATAATGGCCAGTAAAACTAAAACAGCACATAAAACCTTTACAATTTTTTGAATGACTTATTTTCTCCCTGAAATAGGTCAATTGAATTAAAAATCAGTTGGGGTGTCTGAGGTTTTGCGCATTTAACGTTACACGTTGTATACTATGTTTTTCTGTGTGGCCAGCCGCAAACCGACCGCAACCATTCCTGATGCCGGTGCACTCCGAAGAGCGTTACATGATGGACGCCGTCCAGGAGACGCTGCGCCACGTATCCGTCAACAAGCCAGGACCTCGCAGCTTCCTCAGCAGCTACCAGGACTACTTCTACATCCTCAACGGAGAAGCCAAGCAGGACCTGCTGATGTTCATGAAGTCAGAGCCGCCGCCATATTTGAAGGTAACTTATATCTTGGGTGTAATATACAGATCATCTGCCTAGTCTTTTCCCAAATATTTTGGGGTCGGCTTCCAGTCTATTTAGATGCAGTTGAATACCAGTATTTTACATGGAGCGACTGTCTCTCTGACCTCCACAACCAAATTACTGGGTAATACGATACCCCTTGGTAAGACTGGTTGTCAGACTTTCGGGCTACTGACGACCCGTAACGACTCAAAGATCCACGAATGACTGCCGGGACCAACGGTTTAACGTGCTTTTCGAGGCACAGAGGGGTCTCGGTATATCAAGATTGTCACCCATCCACGGACAAACGCGGCAAGAGTAGCTTAACATGATCGATCGACCCGTGCGGCTGTTATTATTTAGCTACAAGCTCCGCTGTTGTAACATACAGATCTCCAAGGAAAACTATACTCTTCGGGAGTCCTCGTTTAACTTCGTTCTAATACGCACACGCGATAACGAGATCTAATATATAGCTATTACACTTTTTGTATAACTATGATAACAACATTTTAGATTAACATCTCTATGCAATTTCGAAAAGCTTTTTCTAACTTTTGAGTGACGAATGACGATGGAGTAGATAATCCGACAGAGAGAAAACTTCATACAAACGCACAATGATTGGTACACCGCTACTACTCGCCACAGCGCGACCGTACAAAACTTAGAGACATTGGCTCGGTGGGGGGTTACCGTGTGGCGGGCCGTACATGCCGTACATAATTCGGAAATACGAAGATTTCCGTAGCGCATAGTTTTTCTGCTTTACCTGTAAGTAGTGAGACGCGTGTGTTCATCAATAACCCTGGCACACAGCCGCGTGTATTCGATTCTCTGTCAATCATATTAAAAAAATTTATGCATGGATAAGAAAGCCCTTAGTAGTCTTGTTTTTTTGGTTGCAACAGACCATTGTTTTAATTAGTGGAATAAAATCTTCATCTCAATCTATATATCAATACTAATAATAAAGCTGAAAAGTATGTTTTGGTTTGGGCGCGCTAATCTATAGAACTATCAGTCGGATTTGAAAAAATATTTTATTCTCAATTCTTATTAAAAAAATAAGCCAGTCTACATTATTTCAACTTTTGTCAACCCCAGGACTTCTCAGAACGCATAAACATGTACGAGGCACTCCGCGACGAGATCGCGTTCCTCCGGCGAGACATACCCCTGAACATGATCATGTTGGACTGCGGGCCCATCAACGATACTCTTTGGGAGATCGTCAGCGGCCTGCGCCAGCACATTGTCGACCACTTCATAACCGTCAACAGGAAGTGGAACAGAAAGTAAGTCAACATCATTCAAAATCAAATCAAAATCAAAATCAAAAGTCATTTATTCAAACTAGGCTGAGAATCAGCACTTTTCGAACGTCAAAATTACAAAAGACAGTCCCCCAAAACGCCCAAACGTAATTATTAGCATACATTATATATGTTGAAGTTGAGACAGGGCAGTTATTTTAAAAAATACGCAGAACCGCTGTCCATATTCTGGTCTCCGGTTCTGCTATAGCTTTAATGGGTTTTATATTTGATCTATCAAGCAAGCTTAAGGATTCAGTAAAATAAAAACAATTAGACTACCTAATGCAATCATTTTTTAATCAGACATAGAGTTTACTCACAATGTTTCTTCTTCAAAATCGGCAGCTCAAGTGAGCTTCGCGCTCAAGTCGCGCCTTTCATCAATTCGTTCGCCCCACCAGAGGCAACCGTCAATCACAAAATACTTTACCGCCAAATAAACAGATGATGTTTAAACGTTACATTTTAACAAGTACGTAAGTTAGGTATTACTATTTACAAAATAATATTCCAAAATTACAAGTTATTTAAAAACTGCTCTCCAATACGTGTATTTTTGATGAAGTACATTCATATGTAATAATTTCCGAACTCTACGCGAGCACAGCCGCAGGCTATACCTAATTTATTATCTCCAGCTTGGTATTGCAGCTAAGACCTTACGTTCTACAATTATATTGCCCTCCTACCTTGCACCTTTGTCCAGCATCTGCAACATCTACGAGGAGATGGCCGCTCGAGCCTCCGAGAGCCCGGAGACCACGGCGCAGCTGGTGGAGCTGATCAACTACATCATGGACTGTCGCGACAGCGCCATGTTCGACCTGCGGGAGAAGGCACGCACCACTGCCGAGCATGTGCTGTTCCTGATGGAGCATGCGCATCTAATTTGTGAGTTAAATAAATATAAAACATTTTATTTATTCACGTCAGGGTCACAGCGGTATAGAGGTATGAGGGACAGGGTGGAAAGTTCACTCATCATCTACAGAAAAGCTAGGATCCTCCGACTAGACAGCTGTCGTGTCTGATCGAAAATTGATGTCGGGACGTTGTATATAACGGGTGTAAAAATATATTTAACACTTTGAACGCCGTGGTGGTCACCAGTGAGAAACAGCAACTATTTTTTTAATTATTTGGATAGTAATAATAAATAATTATTTAGACTATTTTGAACCGTATGAGCCAGTAAAATATAATGTGTAAAGTTTGTCGAAATCGTGAATTGGCGTCAGCTCAGATGGAAGGTAAAGTGTAGTTACCGGTGACCACCACGGCGTTCAATGTGTTAACGAATCCAAGAGTCACTTTTACTCGTCATCATTGGTAACCTTTTTTTTTTTGTACTGGACCATACCTGGGAACCTTCTGGTTATTGTCAATATCCCATTTACGAAAACAAGTTTTTAATGTTAGAACAAAACTTTAAATATCCTTACGACCTCTGCACCGTTGCATGCAGCCATAAGTGCAATGTTTTGCCTGTGTTACATTGCGCAATACCGCAAGCAGTAAATTTTCACACCATGTATGCTAGTTGCGCGGTAAACTCTGCTTGCACGATGCAGGATTTTGCGTGATGTCAGTGTGATGGGTAGTTTGCATGTGGCGATGTAGATGCCGCTATAGATTATACTCTCAAGTGGATACAGCAGTGTCTTATGTCACGGGCGGTGTATTGAATCAAGCTCGCCCAAGACACACACCTTTATCCCCGAGGCGAATACTATAGTTTTTATATTTCCTGCGATCTCATAAAAATCAACTCGAATTTGGTTTTGTTTTTTGTTGTAAAACTTTTCATATGAATTTTTAGTTGAAATTCCACATTCAAATCACATCATATGTACAAACTTCTAATACTAAATAAATTATTAAAATTAAAATATAATGTCCTAATCTAACTACAACTATTAAAAAACTAAAATATTGCGTCGAAGTATTGGAGGAATACTTCGACGCAATATCGCTGTCGACTGGTAATGTACAGACGCCAGCACATCAAGCTACCCGAAACTGTCAGATTTTCCCAATCAACTTTGAACCTTATGCTTTAGTGATAAAGTTGAAAAGCTATTAAAGAAATCTGACAGATTGTAGTAGCTTGATGTGCTGGCGTCTGTACCCAAGTGACTGGCGGTATTGCCACGTTGTATGGCAATGCTTAGCCTCTGGCCAAGGTAAAGGCCAGCCCTTGGGTCACGGGAAGTGTCAACCAGCCGTTTAAGAGATTTTACTGAACAAGCAATAAGCACTCGGACTCCACGGCCCGAGGGTTTCACCCCAAACGGCTCAATAATATAATTTCCGATAAGGTTATACTTTCGTCGCTTGAGGTTTTCTTCGGTCGCAGCAGCAGCGCCAGCACAGCACGCCGAGCCAGGAAGAAGGGATGGCGCAAGAGTTTCGACGCACGTTGCGTCCCACCCACCAAACCACCAAAGGCCTACCCACCTTCCGTGGAAATAGTAGAAGACATGCCGTCCGGTATCTTGCCACTGTCGCGTACCAAGCCATTGGGTTCTAATACAGCTGGAATGCCGACGGTGACAAGAGCTCGTCGGATGATGTCATTAATGTTCACATGCCGCGCTAAGCGACCCGCACTTCGGCTGCAGGACAGGCCGTAGTGTCCGAGTCTGTTGACATCTTCGCCACAGTGACAACGATGAGGACAACAACAAGGAACTCCTATTCGCAGGGAAGCGGCGAGGCGGAAAGTAATGTCTTTGAACAAAGTGCCTGCCTATGTTCGACGAAGGTAGTGCATGAAGCCACAGACCCGTCTCCCACTTACCCACGGCCAGGAGGCGCGCACGCTCCGCAGTAGTATCAAACATGTCAAGTAAATCGTTATGTACCACTCTGCAGAGCGGCTCATGCCACCGTCTTTGGGAAGATGGATTGATGATCGATGGATGGTTTTATTAGATAATAAATACTCATTATATAATTCCCCGCCTCATTGTCTCAGGGCACCAGTTCTGTATAATTTGGGCCCACAGTTGCACAGCTGCTCAGTCCCATTTAAGTTGGGCAGCCTTTTGAGCCACCAGCCAGCTTTTGTTTTGGAGAGATATTTAATTTATTATATATTCCATTTTAAAATTCCAGTTGAAGACGTAAACTTAAACACCCGAGTGTTCCTCTGGCCACTAGACATGGATGAAACCATAGACCTGACGTTAAAAACCCTCAATACCAAGAAGAATATGGCGGAAGACAAGCTGAGGAGTAGGAAGGCGATCTTCGAGGATAATTTGAAGAAGCATGAGAAAGATCTGGAGGTGTTCCGGAGGTTTGATCCACCGCTGCTCAACCTTGATCTACTGAAGGATGTGGTGGACAGAGTGGATGGGATATTTAGGAATTTGGTGGTAAGTGGACTTGTGTACCGTATCATTAAGAGAGCTTGCGCACTACGTAATGTTTGTCGCAGAAGTTCCTACCAAGATGCGAACGTTTAAACTAGCTGTCTAGCCTTTTCCCAACTATGTTGGGGTCGGCTTTCAGTCTCACCGGATGCAGCTGAACACCAGTATTTTACATGAAGCGACTGCCTAATACGATACCCCGTGGTAAGACTGGTTGTCAGACCTTCGGGCTACTGACGACCCATAACGACTGTCAAAGATCCACGAATGAAAGCCTGGACCACGAGACACGGCGGAATCTTAATAGTCTTGATTCCCATTCACCCATTCACGGACAAACCGCGGCGAGTGAAGCTTACCCTGATTGATCTTATTTGTCTGTATTTATTTGTTTGTACCTAAATAAAACATTTTTCTTTCTGTCATCAAAAGGAGGACAAACACGAAGCCGAGGCCATCATCAACGAAGAGACGTTGCTAGACCAGGAGGTGTCAGTGTACTACAGTCTGCAGACCATGTTGACTGGCATTGAGCCCTTCCACAAGCTGTGGCATACTGCTCACGACTTCTACGCCGGATATGAGAAGTGGTGAGCCGCGTGGTGACACTTTATAATTTAAACCTACAGGGTGGGGCAAAAGTAATGTCATAATGTGAATTGGCTGCCATTAATTTGGAAATGAGAAAAGTTGGACTCTGTTTTCACGGAAAGTCTATTTAAAGGTGTAAAATTGATGACAAGTTGAAAAAATGATATCGGCCCTAAGTTGATATGCGAAGCATCCTCCAAATTGGTGATTTCTTCTTCAATGTTCGCTTAACAAGACTTGCAAGGTTTGTCGAATAACTACACTCCCAGCGGTCGTTGACCCTCAAAAAAGAATATCAAATATTATATGTTTATTTTATCGTGTTTAGATATCGATACCCATCACGTCGGCAGAGTTTCGCTAGCTAATTTAATTTGACCTGGTAAAAATATAAAATACTGATATATAATATTTCTTCAAATAGTATCAACTCTGTTTACGCAGTGGTTAGCCTAGCTCTTGATTTTTTTTTTTTAGAATGTCGCCTTTTTTCTTGGACAGCTTTCGTTGGTCAGAGATGTGTAGAATACATGAATATTTAACATAGCACAGAAATTGCTATGTTTTTACATCAACATTAGTAAATTGCATACATGCGAAACAGGGGCGGGGGACGTAGCCTGACGATCCTGCTGGCATTGAACACTCCCACAAGTATAGCAAACAGGTTACAGCTTGTGCAGAGGATACGATTATCTCATTACTCTTGTCATCAAAAACAGAGAAGTTATATACAAGGTGTAACTTAAATAACGCACAACCTCTTAAGGGGTCATTGTACTCATCATCATGAACAACTTTTACTATGAGACCAAACCGGAAATCGCGAAAAACAAAATCAGCTGTTCCCTACATTTTGACGAGTTATGCGAACATAAATGTAGGGAACAGCTGATTTTTTTTTCGCGATTTTAGGTTTGGTCCCATAGTAAATGTTGTTCATAATGATGAGTACAATGACCCCTTAAGAGGTTGTGCGTTATTTAAGTTACACCTTGTATACTTAAATAAGATCATTTAATTTAGCATCAGAACACAGTAAAGGCAGTTAAAATTGGGTTGGACTTGGCTCGAAAATTGGTTACATTTCCTGACTGTCGAATTAATTTAGATCAAAATGCTATTCATAACACTTAAATTGGACTCGTATACATAATGTTTGTCACTGTCAGGTACCACGGCCCCTTCCTAGGGCTGGACGCCGAGCAGATCACGGAAGACGTGGAGGCGTGGTGGAAGCTGCTGTACAAACTGGGCAAGCAGCTGTACGAGTACCCCGGCGCCAAGCGCATCGCCGACATGGTGCGCAACAAGCTGGAGAAGTTCAAAGTGCTCATGCCTGTGTTGTGCGCTATTTGTAACAAGGTGAGTTACTGTGTACTCGGAGGGGCTTTGGCTACGCGTATCGGTACATATGTCAATAACTGCGCGACGAAAAATTCCGTGGGCTTTGTTTTCTATGAAAATTAGAGCCTGTTTACACGCACGCGGGTTTGTGCCCGCGTGCGTGCTTCTCGCGCATGCGTATGCGTAGCGCGTGTTATGCACCTACAAGGTCCCCGCAGCCCGCGTGCGTGTGGCGTGCGTGACATCACAAGTATGGCCGAAACTATGTGGCTACTATTTCAACAATTAAATATATTATTAAATTTAATATTTAAATTATTTTAATTTAATTATAAATTTAAATAATTATGTTATACATCCTATCGTTTCGGCAAGAAGAACGAACAAGGAACTCCATGGACACCATTTTAAATAAATTATTCATATTTTATTTAATATATAATTTTTATTTAAAAAGTAGTCCATGGAGTTCCTTGTCAGTTTTTCTCCGTAGGTGACTACTACGATTTGGAATAAGCAACTATCTTCATCTTTCTGACTGACCGATTCCTTTACAATTCAAAAGTGTCTATAATTGGTTTAATTGAAATAAATACTTTGAGTTTGAAATACCAGTATGCGTTTGAAATACCAGTACAAGGACTTAACAAAAACTTTTTCTCATTTAGGGCATGCGCGACCGTCACTGGGCGAAGATCAGCGAGTTAATCGGCGCCGAAGTGGTCCACAACCCGGAGACGACGCTCGCGGACATGGTGGAGCAGGGCGTGCACGTGTTCGCGGCGCAGCTGGAGGAGATCGAGCAGTACGCCTCCAAGGAGTACGGCCTGGAGATGGCGCTCAACAAGATGAAGGAGGAGTGGGTCGGCGTCAACTTCGAAGTCGTGCCTTATAGGTAACACTTTATCCTGTTGACAAAACATCACGCCTGTATTCTGCTAAGGGTTGAGCAGAAGTGTATAATTCCTACACCCGGAGATCTCCGTGAGAGGGAGTGGGCCGTAACCCACTATGCGAGCCCAATGCGGTTTGGTAGAAAATGTCATTTGTCTTCGATTTTTTAGCTCTAGGACCTAGTAGAGTTAATATTAAACACAAACATTCTCCATGACCCAGGGACACCGGTGTGGGTATCCTGACTGGTCTGGATGACATACAGCAACTCCTGGACGATCACATCCTCAAGTCGCAGACCATGCGCGGTTCTCCTTACGTGAAAGCTTTCGAGGCGGACATGGCCGAATGGGAGGAGAAGCTCATCAGCATGCAGGATATACTGGACCAGTGGCTAACGGTGAGATTATAGGAAGTTCTTGGCAAATATTTACTTTTACTTTAGGTAGGTAGGTAAAATGAAAATTTACTCGAAAGTCTACATTTTTTGCAATGTTTCTATGATCTGTTTGAGCGGTAAATGACCAATAAAATATTAACGAAAGCAATCTATTCTTGAATTCATAATCTGAGTTATTCTATCATCACTTACTCAACTAAATTTAGTTAAGCGTTGTGTTGGAAGTTGAAAAAATCGACCATTTGTAATAAAAAAAAACTCGTAATGCTAAATAAAAAATAAATATGGTTACAATTACCAAAATTAATACACAATTATCAATTTATTAATGTGTAGATAGAGGAATATACTTTAACTATTATTGAGCAAATAAATCAAATTATTAGCTTAAGTTTCAGTAAATATTTATAGTAGAACAAAATCTTTTGGAAAAGTAAATTAAGGGTACGAAGTAATTAGTCCCACTAAACAAATAAATAATATAAAAATTTTACCTTCAAATAAAATTTGTATTATGTTTCCTAAGACGTCCGAAGTCCATTATGAGAGAGTACACGCTTCGTTCCATGAACAGCTGCTAGATTTTACTCAATTTCCGCCTCGTAATCGCGCCACTAGCGCCCCCCAAAGTCATAACTGTGAACTACTTTCAAAAACCGTATACAAGCCGCCATGATGTTAAGTCAGTGTTAAGTCATTGTTGGGCTCATAATGATGCAAAAGTAGGTAGGTATGCACCAGGAAGACCTTACCTGGACTTCGGACGTCTTAGGAAACATAATACAAATTTTATTTGAAGGTAAATTTTTTATATTATGTGTTCCGTTTGACGTCCGAAGTCCATTATGAGAGATATGTTTGTTATCTCCTGGTGGATTGTATGAATGAAAAGCAACAATGTGAATTATAAACCAATATTATTTTTTAATCACCATTTTATACTTTAGGTACCTTCATATACACAGGTTTTAAATATGAACAAAAATCTAGCCATTTAAGCACTTGCAGTATAATTATATAATTATACTGCAAGTGCTTATATAATAGAAAACGTAAGTAAGTAAGCAATCGTGCAACATCTTCATGAGTAATTATTTTAACCTAATCAATTTTATCGGTTAACTTAGAATCAATTGGGGACTTGAAATAATCTTGGTAACGAATGCGCCGAGGACGTTTCGTTATTAGATATGATTTCTTTACTGTAAAATTTTCTGAAAGTTGATTCATGCCTCCAGTTTGCCTTAGATAATATGTCATTTATAGGATAATTTTCTAGCCAATTTAATGATGAGACAGCCGATCTAAAACTACCTGGAGAGGCTTGTATTCCAGCATCAGATAGAACACGTTTTACCCAACCACCGATTATAGTTGGTGTGGCTGCTCTAACGGGATCTCTGGTAGTTATGAACAAATTTTTTAATGACCCCCGTCTTTCTTTTGATAAATCTTTTAACGTGCGGAGCCAATATAATGGATCTGTATTTCGATCTTGGGATGCCAACAAAACCCAACTGGATTGCTGGAAAGTCGCACTATCTATCTTTGACCCGAACACTGGATGTAAAGTTATGGAATCCCCATTATCTACAAAATGATCACAGTCAATATGCAAAAGGGATAGGTCGTGTACACGACGTCCCGAACATAATAATAAAATAGTCGCCGTTCGCTTAGACACCTCATACAAACTACTGATGCAAGGAGTTTTATCTTTTAAATAAGTAATTAATTCCCTGGCGTCTCATACAGGGCTATTATGAAACCCTTAGCTATTTTAACAGAACCTCATCTAAAATAAACATATTATTTGCTCATTTTATTTTTATTGGTTAATGATTAACAAAAAAGCAATAAATACTTCTCAAAGTTATCTAACAAAATTTTGCGAACTTTATTGTCAACGCTCGTCACTTCGCAATGGTACCTACAGCGGTCACTGACCGAGCGCCCAGCAGGCGATCGTACTTTTGCCGTAAGCCGAGCAATTATGTTACGTACATGATTGTCATAAGGTGCAATTTTTCCTGCATACTTTTACGGGCTTAGGACCGTCAAAATACGAAATTATTTTTCGCTGTATTCAGGCGTATTTAAAAAATTGGAATCACCTTATGTACAATAATTAACACTTTGAACGCCGTGGTGGTCACCAGTGAGAAACAGCAATTATTTTTTTAATTATTTGGATAGTAATAATAAATAATTATTTAGACAATTTTGAACCGTATGAGCCAGTAAAATATAATTTGTAAAATTTGTCGAAATCGTGAATCGGCGTCAGCTCAGATGGAAAGTAAAGTGTAGTTACCGGTGACCACCACGGCGTTCAATGTGTTAATAATGAATAAAAATCAAAATAAAACGAAAATAAAAAAGTCAATTAAACATACTGCAATAATTGCTCGAAGTGGAGTCCGTTTCTCTCTAGACACAATCTTGCACGTTTAATTTGGTTTGAGCGCAGTCTATCGAGCACTACACTGTTACTTTTAACTGTGTCAAATGCATTAATAATTTTCAGTTTTAGTTCCTCTACACTATGCACTTCATCGCGATACACAAGACGTTTAATCTCACCCCACAAATAAAAATCACAGGGCGTGAGGTCCGGTGACCTAGGAGGCCAAGCTACGGGTCCGCCGCGGCCTATCCACCTTTCTCCATATTCACTGTCGAAGTACTCTCGCACAACGCGGGTGTAATGCGGAGGTGCACCGTCTTGTTGGTAGAAAAAATTACGTAAATACAGGAGAGGCACGTCTTCTAAAAACTCAGATATTACGCCCCGCAACATATCAAGGTAGGTGCCTCCAGTCAGGTGTCCTTCAATAAAATAAGGTCCAATAATGGTTCTACCAATTATGCCCGCCCACACATTAGCACTAAATCGTACTTGATGGTGGTGTTCGCGAATCACATGTGGGTTTCGGAATGACCACCAGTGCTCGTTGTGTTGGTTGTACAGTCCAATCCTAGTGAAAAGCGCTTCATCAGTCCACAAAATGTTGACGTTTTGATTTTGTAACAACCATTCACAGAAATTACGGCGTTGTTGCGCATCGGCTTCATTTAATTGTTGAACCCTCTGATAGTGGTATGGATGTAGACTAGCCCTGTTCAGAATCTTCCAAACTGTCGGCTGGCTCAAATTAAAAACACGTGCGGCATCGTTGGTACTTGCTCTCGGATTTCGCTCGAAGTAGTTAAAGATGACGTCTTCTTGTCCGATTGTGATTATGGGTGAACGACCAGAACCGCGGGCGTGTGTCGGCACTGTAAACTGACCATAATCTAGGAGATGTTGGTTTGCCGCAAGAATTGTGTTACGGTGAGGAACCGTTGGATTCGGAAGTCCTTGGGCACGTAACCGAGGGATACTTTCCGACTCGTAGCGCCTTCGAGCTGCATAGAGACTTTCACCACTTTCTATGTAGGCTCTCACCATTTCGTAATATTCCCGATGACTGTACATTTTCGAGTTTTCGTAACGGGCGCGTGCCTGCGCGCGATTCCCTAATGACGACGTACGCGCACGAAACAACCGTTCGACGACTGTTTATTGCGCAGTGCGCGGTTAAGATCGCCTGGCACCACCCCCGCCCTTATGCGCGCCCCTCGCACCCCTCGCATTGTTTGCGAGGAGCGACCCTTTTTTTTTAGCCTTTTTACCGTTTCTGTGTAGTAGTGTGTGTAAGCGATTGCGCATTTACAACCCGTGCGTGCAGCCACCCTCCCGCTTCCCCGCTCCGTGGCCCGCGTTCTCCTTGAGCGTTTAGTAGGTAGCATAAGGGAACGTAAGGTCATTCACTTTACTTTAGTATCCAATTTTCTTACAGTGATCGGGAAATTATTAGGACAAAATAAAAAAAATTAAAATGTTTTTTTTTCTTCTGTGATGTGTTTTGTTATCGATTATGATTCAGAGAAAAAAAATTTGCTAAGGGTTTCATAATAACCCTATATAGGCACCTTAGGTGGCAACGGCTTTGCAATTGAAATTTATTTATTTATTTATTTATTCAACATCACTATCAAAATGTGCTTAACAATGTGACTAGAAGATATTCTAATATTTGAAGCAGTTTCACAAATAGATGCGATAACGGACTTGTACACAAGAATAGTTCTGTAAGCTAACTTTTGATTAAGGTACAGATATGCTAGATATTTAGCAACATCTGTCGGATTTGGTGTACGGAAATTTACATTATTTTGACTACACCACAAAGACCATTTTCCCCAAATAGATGTGTAAGTTTTTAGAGTTGAAGGTCGGTAGCAAGATAAAAGAAGATCTTTCTCTTGTGGAGATCAATCGCTTGTCATGGTGTCCCAGCCGAAATGAGCCAGGCTTCCAACTGCAGATCTTTGACATGAGGTGGTCGTAGGCCGCCGGTCACCGTGTCCACTAAGGTCTTCTTCAGGTCTCTGATCTTCAGCCGCCGTGCCAAGGATCGATTCTTCAGGTCTGGTCGCCAAAAGGGTTTCTTCCACTTGGGTGCTACTATTATGTACCGACCTGATGCTGAGTTGAGGTGGTGAAAAACTCGTAGAAGCAACGCCGGCGGTGGGAACACCCATGCGAGGGCATATCGCCAGTATCTGCTGAACGCGTCGTGACAACAGGCGTTGGAGTCTGAGGAATCTAGAGAAACGTAATTTATCACGACGTGTGCGGTTCGTGACGCGAACAAGTCTATGTCCGGTTTTCCCCAAACCTGAAATATCTTTGAAGTTGCTGCCACCTGCAGGTGCCACTCGCTGCCGGCGCGATCTCGCGACAAGTGGTCGGCTTCGGTGTTGTACACCCCTGGTAGGTAGTGAGGGATCAGTACAACATTGAGGTCGTCTATTAGAGTCAACAATTTCCGTGTCAATTCCATCAATCGGTGTGATTTCGTGCCGCCTTCCTTCTGAATGTACGAAACCACTGTCTTGTTGTCGGTCTGTAGAATGATTTTGGAGTCCCGGAGGGCTCTGGATTCCTTCGACAACACAGCAATCACAGCATACATCTCTTTGAGATTGCAATGCCATTTTTTCTGGTCGGGTTGCCATGCACCTTGTACCTTGTTGTTGTTGACCAGGGCACCCCACCGAATGTCGGAAGCGTCCGTGATGACAAAGTTTGTGGGTAGCATATCTGTGTGAATTGCTGTCTTTTGACCTAAATTTTCCTTCCACCACTCGAGTTCTTGGCGAACGTCTTGTGTCAGTTGTACTGCTCCAAGAGGATTTTGACGCAGTAATTTGACGTGATATTGCAGCGCACGGCAATGCATCCTTCCCCGGTGGGTGATGAAGGACGCAAAGTTGAGAAACCCTAAGAGGCGTTGTGCTTGCTTGAGGGTCCAACTGCCCGCTGCGAGTCTGGTCGAGAGGATCTGTCGAATTTTTCTTACCTTCTCTGGTGGTAGGGACTTGCAGTTTGTTTGGGTGTCCCAATCGATGCCGAGATATTCGATCGACGTTGGCCTGGTGATCGATTTCTCGTGATTTACACAACAGCCCAGACTGGACAAGAAGCGTACAGCTATGTTTAGATGCGTGCTGAGTACCTCCTTGTTCTGGTGGACTATTATATAGTCGTCTAAATACACGACGAGGCGCAGAGCTTTTGTGCGAAGGTATTCTGCAGTCCAGTTTGTTATAGTAGCAAACATTTTGGGAGCAGCAGCCAGGCCGAACGGTAGACATGTCATCTGCAGAAGTTGACCACCGTAGCTGATGCGCAAAAAGCGCCTGTGTTATGTGCGTATAGCGAGGTGGTAATAGGCCTGACTGAGGTCCAACTTGACCATCCAGTCGCCTTGTTGCAGAAACGAAGGCATTTGCTGATGGTGGAAAAGATGGAAATGCTTTGGCTCCATGTATAAATTTAGTGCTTTCAAGTTGAATATTACTCGAGTTTTGCCATTTCTCTTTGTGATTATGAAAAGGGGGCAAATGAACGATGGGGTCGAAGGAGCAGGCTCTAACACTCGTTCTTGAATCATCTTGCGAATTTCTAGTGTCATTTTTTCCGAAACGGGGGTTTGAAATTTTGACAGGTTGTCCGAAGTAGGTAGAATTAAGGGCGGCGCCTGATTGAAGGGGATACGAGCTCCCGATATCATGTTTAAAACAGTTTTTGGAGGGTCGAAACGATTCCATGTTTCTATATAAGGTCCCATTAAAATAGGTGGACAAACTTTTACAAATCATTCAGACCACCAAAATAAGGACAATGGTAAAAAAAAAAAAATAAGAAAAATGCATTAGATACCTTAAAAAAAAAAAAATCAGTTAGCGAAAATGCACTAAACATTTTGGTTACCCAATGCATAAACACATCCATGTCTGCTATCTCATAAATTCTGATTCTACGAAATAATGGTCCAGGCGCACGTGGCCATGTCACCACCCGCCGGTTTCATTGTTCAACTCATGCCATCTCACTCTAACATAGCCCTTCACCGCGGGGATGCCCGGGGCGAAGGGCCGCTGACGTAAAATATGACAAATTGACAATGAAGCCATTTCAGTTTTCGTCGCGCAACCGAGCCAACAGAACATGTTACATGAAAGTCTGCGTGTGTGTTGTTACGTAGTTATCACAATCGACAACAATGCCTTATTACGCGTACAGCAACCAAGAATACTTGGAAATGGTCCTGTGTTATCGTGAGTGCAACGAAAGCTTACGACAAGCCCAAATCCTTTATCAAGAAAGATTTGGAAGGCGGCCGAGCCTCACCATAATCCTGAGAGCAGTACAGCGCCATCGTGAATGTGGCACCTTCATGCCACCAGCGGTTGACGCAGGAAGACCGCGCTATCCGGTGCGCCTTGAAGAAGACGTTTTAGATTTCTTTAGAATACACCCCACGGCGAGCACTGCCGATGCCGGTCGTGTATTCAACGTCAGCGATTTTTACGTGTGGAAGAAGCTCCTTCGTGATAAAGGCCACCACCCATATCATTGCACTCGTGTGCAAGAACTGAATTTTGTAGGTGGCTACTGCAACAACCCCAACGTCACATTCTCTGGACTGATGAATGTACTTTTACACGTGTTGGGTTATTTAACATACATAATTCCCATTACTGGACAACTATTAACCCAAATAAAGTGAGACCGGACTATTACCAAACACGGTTTAGTGTAAATGTGTGGGTAGGAGTGCTAGACAATAAAGTTTTAGGGCCTGTTTCTTAACCGTTTAAACAATAATACGTACATAGACTTGTTACGTAACGATGTTGAAACAATGTTAGAAGATGTACCCCTGGTAGTCTGGCGTGACCTCTACTTCCAGCATGATGGCGCGCCAGCACACTTCGCTAGAAACGTAAGAGACTATCTCAATTCTCGGTTCGGAGACCGGTGGATTGGTCGGGGTGGTCCTGTCCCGTGGCCTGCTAGGAGCCTGGACTTGACTCCGCTTGATTTTTATTTCTGGGGTCGTGCTAAAGATTTATTGTACGGTGAAAATGGACACTTAATAGCCAGCGTGAATGAGCTATGTACGCGAATCACCCTCGCATTTGAAACAATAAAAAGTGAAAGTGACACTCTTTTAATAGTGCAAAGAAATTAAACGCGCTCGCAAGTGCATCGCTCAAAACGGTAGGCACGTTCAACAATGAATGTAATTACGTACCTATCCACCTATCGTCGTAGAGTAAGTAGTATTTATATTAATTATTGTAAATAGGGCTGATTCTAATTTTTAACCATGACTGATTCAGTGTTTTACTGTTATCGAACTTTAAATAAATAAAAAAGATTCATAACACTACATTGTATCCACTGCGCGCTTGTTTGTTTACAACTTTCTGCATTTGCTTTAATACTTTGATAACAGTTCAGCACGCAATTAGACAGTCCAAAGCCTGGTAAAGTGTGATGGGAAATTAGAATCTTTTCTTTTCGTACCTAGACGGTTCATAATCATGTGTTCAAGGAAAGTTTATTCACCCCCAATATTAGCCTGTTTTCAAATTGCGCGTCTTAGGTTATTTATTTTCGACTTTATTTTAAGGCTCACAATGTTGATTTTTGTTTGACACTGACAACCGCGCTAAGCAGCACCTCGCCATATGTGTCGGCCCTAACAGTACTGGCCGCCCGAGTGCAAGTACCTACCCATAAGGATGGGTTTATTCTAGAGTGCCGGCTGTGGTGCCGAACAATTTATTATTTTCGATCAAAATAAAATCACTTTAATCATTGTTTTTTTTGCTTGGATATCTTTGGTTAGACGTACTGAACGCTGTATTAAA